>QRDG01000129.1:1911014-2278586 GCA_012064385.1 Puccinellia tenuiflora | reverse complement strand
AAATGGAGTACAAGGAGGAGAGACAACCATCTAGCTACTGCTATGGACCCGTCGGTTTTGTACCCATTTGAGTCCGAACCAAGTTAGGTTTTTGTGTTAGGTCGGGTGGCCCCCTATATAAAGCTAGGGCCGGCGACTGTAGAGGGGTTAGACCACATTTTTGCTTAAAACCCTAGATTGGATTGCTACAAGCATTCGTCTTTCACCGTGTTCCTCTTTGTTGCGATCAGGAATACAACCCCTCCACTTTGTTTCGATCTGGAGGTTATTGCTACCAAAGTTTGAGTGTGATCTGTTGTTCCATTGGAATTAGTAGATCGCAGAAACTGCTTCGTGGCCGGTGGCTACGTTGCATCGGTGTGAGGCGTCGCGAATATCCATTGGGTTGAAGAGCTGTTGCATTGGCAACGGGGGAGCAACCGGAGAGTTCGTCGGAATCTCGCAAGTTATCTACCATCGTCATCCATCTACCACCGCTCACTGAGAAGATCGGGCCACTCCCTATCATATTGGTATCAGATTTCCACGTTTACTCGGTGAGCATCCACAAATCCCCGTAGTTTTACTGTTTTTCGTCATATCAAGAAAAAGCCAAAAATATTAGGGTTAGTTTTCTCCATAGCTTTAGATTACATCATTAGGTCAAGTTCTAGTTGCTGGTCGTTTTCCTTTTGCGTATCTTTTTTTCGTTGCCGAGTCGTTTTGCAATCGGAATCCTGCCGTGCGTCCTGCCGCGGCACGGTTTCGGTCGTTTTTCTCTGCCGCGACACCGATTTTCATAGTTTTAGTAAAACGGCCATAACTTTTGCATACGAACTCCGTTTTCGACGTGCGACCACTCAAATCGCTCGTATCGAAAAGTTCTATCCAACCAAACTCGCCTCGCCTGTTTACGCATTTTCGAAGGTCTCAGAATCCCCAAATTCATCCGGGAATATCGAGTTTTTGGCCTTTGAAGCTCCAGTGTCGGCAAAAACCGAACTTTTTGGTGAAAAACTTAGACACAGCCTTTCTACATCACGTGTTAGGAGCTTAATTACCCATATAAGACTAGCTATGTTTTGTGCTCACAGGCTGCTCTTGGACGTGGTCTTGTTGGTTTTCAAGTTGTTGGTCATAAATAGTGAAAAAAGGAGATAGTATTAAAAAAAAGAGAGATAAAAGTGCAAGTTTCTGTATCGTTTGTGACACTGCTAGTACTTGAGCAATCGTGTGCCTGTTGATCTGAGCTACTTGCTAGTGTCTTTCTAGTGCTTTGTGACTCCCTTGTTCATAGTCACTTGGCCCCGTTCATCCCCACCGTGTGCATTTTCTTTGTGTTATCCGACCAGCATTAGGGTTTGTCTTTTCGTGTAGTTAGGTATCCCTACCAAGCTCCACAAAAATACCCTGGTTTTGTTGTGTAACACTTTGAGACCCATAATATTCGCTTCACGCCATCCGTGCACGTTCTATCCATACAAGTGGTAAGCTATACTATTCACTTTGGAACGGTAAGATACACAATTTCTTTTGGTTTGAGTGAGTTGAGAGTTTTCCACATACATATTTCTATATACCCTTGTGTGCACTAATCATGTCTTCAGGAGATGAGGACGATGGTGTTGTGAGGCAAAAGAAGGATGGCAACGCTTCATGTCTTCGAGATCACCTGACACGTCAGTTCAGCACTCAATGTGACAGGCTACAAGCAGATTTGACTGCCACGGATATTAAGGTTGACAATGTGCTTCAAATGGCAACTGAGTTTGCAGCTGCCTTGGCAGTGATTCAGAATTCTATTGGTGCATTGAACCGTGACGTGCGAGTGTTGACACAGCGAAACGAGCAACCTGTTGATGATGCAAGTGTTCATGGTGATCACGGTGTTGATTTTGATGGAGAGGAGGATGATGAGCAAGATGCTGCTCGTCGTGAGAGGTTGCAATGGCAACACAACCACAACCACATGCTAATGGTGGACGTGGAGGTGGCCGAGGTGGTGCTGTACCTCCTGGTCGTGGATTTGCACCTCTTGGTGCGCATCGTATGCTTGGCGACAATTTTGGTCATGCAGCCAACCATGATGATGATAGCGTTGGTAAGCCCAAATTCAGTATTCCCAAGTTTGAAGGTTCCGTTGATGTGGAAGAATATATTAACTGGGAGTTGAAGATGGAGCAATTATGGCGTTTGCATGACTACACTGAAGATAGAAAGATCAAGCTTGCATCTTCTGAGTTCGATGGTTTATGCCTTGCTATGGTGGGACGGTCTTGTGAGTGCTAGGCATGAAGCAAATGATGTACCTATTTTGTCTTGGCGAGAGATGAAGGCGGAGATGCGTCATCGTTTTGTTCCTCGCAATTACATCCGTTCTTTGTATGATAAGTTGCAGAATTTGAAGCAAGGTACCAAGTCCATTGATGAGTACTATAAGGAGATGGAGTTGATCATGCAGCGTGCTAAGGTGCGAGAAGAACCTGAACAAACTATGCAGCGTTTCCTTTCAGGTTTGAGCTTTAACATCAAGAGAATTGTGCGTCATCATCAATATGGCGATGTACAAGATTTGTTGCATCAAGCACGTGAAGCTGAGTTACAGTTGGCCGAAGATGCCAAATATGCGCCTCGTTCGTCCTATGCGCGCGGTAGTGTTTCATCACGAGCGACACCTAGTGTGGTGCCGCCTAGTCCCGTTCCTAGTTTCCGTGGTGCTGCTCCTTCAAAGTCAGTTTCGGTTGCCCCTAATGCCAAGCAATCACCACAACCTGCTGCAAGTGCTACTGGCTCTTCCAATTCTACAGCTCGGACACGTGATATGAATTGTCATACGTGTGGAGGCAAGGGTCACTTCAAGCATGAGTGTCCAAACAAGAAGGTCATGTTGATCAATGAGGAGACCGGTGAGTATGAGAGTGGTGATGAGGTGGATCCTAATGCTGAATTTGAGGAGGAACATTGTAACAGCCCAGATTTGGTACTCTAAAATATGGGCCAAATTTTCGCTTTTTGTTTTGCATTGCATCATGGCATACATATTTTAAAATTGCTAATATGGAAATAAAGCAACACCTAAAAATGAAAAACAAAGGAAGCAAAACCCTTCCTCACAATTTCCAACTAAATGCATTTGCCAAAATGGCCAAACCAAATGCCAAGCTCAAGTTGGCCAAATACCTTATTCTTGAACTTCCAAATTGTTTAGGAAGTTCTCAATTTGCTTCTTATCCCCAATTCTCAATTTCCAAGTTTTGTCAAATGAGAAATGAATATGAGGACTTAAATTGGCTTAATTCAATTTCTACTTTTGGAACCAAGTTGAACTTTCCAAAAATTTAAAATAAAATTATGGGGTGATTCATTATTATAACATGAGACTCCATAAATATTTTCATAATTTATTGAAATGTTTAAATGCCCCAAATAAATCTATTTTGGAATTTATCAAAAAAAATGCCTTCTTTTAAACCCTAAGATCAAATGTGGTGCAAAACATTTTTGTTTGCCTCACCAATTTTTGTGGAGCACCTCAGGGTTAAATGGAGCCTATTTGAATTTTTGCGTAATTTCTGAAAAGGTTTAAATTGCTCTTTTAAATAGCTTAAGCCTGCTGCTTTATAAATCAGAAAAGAATCTGGAAAAAGATCATTTCCCTGACGTGTGGACCCCTCCTGGCAGCCTCTCTCCTCCCCCTTCTCCCTCACTGTCGCCATGCCACTGCCCATGCCGCCGACGCCGATTCCTATCGCTATGCCGCCGTGGCCCCCTGGAGTCAAGAGGACCCGTGTCCTGGCCTTCCTCTCTCTCTCCCCCTCACCTGCCCCTCTCCCTCTCGGCCCGGAAACCCTAGCCCTGGGTCTCTCCAAGCTCCTGTCGCCGCCGCCGCCTCCGTCGTGGTTGCCGTCGATCCCTGCCGTTCCAGCGCAAGACGACGCCGCCATCATGTCCACCCCGTCGCGAGCTACCCCTTCCTCTACGGAATTGAGCTAAGACGCCCCGGAATCGAGCCCCGCATCTTGGTCCTCCCCGCGGCCAACCGAGCCGCCTTGGACCGCGCCGCCGCCACCGACCATCTCCGGCGTCCCCAAGCCCTGGCTGGATGTCCAGGAGCTCGGCCGCGCCGTCCCCTACCTCCACGTCGAGCTAATCGAGCTAGGACGCTTCTGTTGATGGGAATCGAGCTCGTCCTTCCCCGCCACTGTCCGACCGACGGCCACCGCGTGTCGAGCACGCGCTCGCCGCCGTCCGGCCTCCCCATCCTTCTTCGACCCCTTCGTTACGCTCCTGGTGAGGATCACGATCTCCGGGACATCTTCTTTCTCTTCCTCCCCCTTTCCTCGCCGTCGTGCCGTCGCTAAACGCCGCGGTCGTCGCCGTTCGTCCGCCGGTCGTGGTTCTGAATCGCACGCGTGCGTGCGTGCGTGCTGGGCCGGCCTAGCGCCCGGCCTGGACCGACCTTGAGGCCGGAGCCTTCGGGCTAGTGCCCGGCCGGTTGCCAGCCTGGGCCGGCTCTGGGCCGGACCACTCGGGTCCCTGCCCGGCCTACAGCCCGGCCTGGCCGGCACAAGGCCGGCCTGTCTGGCCTTTTGCTTTTTCCTTTTTGAATTAAAAAGGCAATTTAAAACTTTAATATCTTTTTGTATATTGCTTCAAAATTTGCAAACTAAATATCAAATTGCTCAGCAAAACAAAACCTATCAGTTGGTAACTTTGTCATGTCCTCTTGAGCAAAATAATTTCCCTATAATTAGGAAACCCTAAAAGGGTAAAATTGATGCCTAATTTGGAAAATTCATAACTTACTAAATATTGATCCAAAATTTATAAATAAGATATCAATGTGTTCAACATCTCAAATGCAATCAAACCATGCTAATATTAAGTCATGATCACAAATATTTATTTGATGTTATTCATAATTGGGTTAAATGAAGTAAATTCAATTATTTAATTAATTTGTCATTTATTCATCGGTGCTCCGAAATTTACAAATAAATTACCGAATTGATCGAAATGACGAATCCTATCCATTCTTGTCATGTTCATGCATATTTGAGCCACCTCTATAATAATTTAATATTATATAAAGAATGTGGCCACTAAGATAAATATGGGGTTGGTTCCAAATAATTGCACTAATTATTTGGCTCCTCATTTAAATTTGCTTTTAATTTATATAATGAATCTTTGCATCAACTTGACATGTCATCATGTGATTGAGCATTGCATATTGAGTTCGTGTGATTTATGTGTTCTTTGCCTTTTCCTTTGGGTATCGATAGATTCCGGAGTCGAGGGTCTCTCTAACTACCCCGACGATCAGTGCTTCACTACCGGGCAGCAAGGCAAGAGATAACCTAACCTTCTTGGCATATAGCATCCTATGTTTTGATCAAATTATTTTATCCACCATAATATTGCATGCGGTTCAAAGGTCTCTTTTGGTAAACATAGAATCCTATGAATGCATGTTTCTTCCCCGAGCCAATCGCATGTATCCCTACCTATGAACCCTAGTGTTGATGTGTTGGCCGGATACAATTATAATTGTTGGTGATATGCTTAGCCATGCTTAGAAATGCTTAGTTGAAATGCTAGTAATGTCCGTTATTGAATTCCATATTTATTGATGATGATGGAATGATTCGGGCATGGTGGATGAATGTAAGGCTTAATTAAATTGCTAAAGGCTTGGATGAGTTGCCCTCGGGGAGGGTGGTTTGCCTCATTCTTGCCGCCTAGGCTGAGAGTGCTTTTAGCTAGAACCAAGAAAACGAGCGTGCTTCCGGAGGTGGGGGCATATGGAACCCCCTTTGACCGAATAAGTTGTGAGGGCTTGTCAAGGGTCCTCTAGTTCGAGTTTTCCATTTGCGCGTGAGTTGTGTGGGTGGAAAAAGGAACGAGGATGGTGGTGTTTAGGAATGTGGCCGCGGGGCAGGGCGCTGGGAGCGCTTAACCTGTCCTTCCGCACACTGATGGTCCTTGAGTAAGCCTCATGCAATGTAAAGGTCTAACCGCGCCCGTTCGCCGGCCTTCCCCGGAAGAGGGCCACCTAGGTGAGCCGGACGGTACCGATGGGTAAATTAGTACACCCCTGCAGGGTTTAATCTTTTCGAAAAGCCGTGTCCACGGTTATGGACAAACTCTTGGGAAAGGCGGATCAGCTCATAGATAACTTTTAACCTAATTGATATGGCAGCTAAAGGTTGCATTAATCAACTTGAGATAAAGGTTCATTTCCTCGAGGGGGATTCGAGGGAGTGCCTTTGTGTGAGATGAGTGGTGATGGTTGCAAGTAGGTTCGCCGAGAACCGAAGATGATAATGTTACTCTCTTACCCCTTTTATGAACAATATTCTGAATAGACGATGCCTTGTGTCTTTTACCTCTTTTATTGAAAACTGGCTTTATGCAAAAGAAATACATATAAAGCTTTAGAGCCTCCGTCAGTCATTGGGCCTATATCGCCCTACTAAACTTGCGAGTACGTCGTACTCAGTCTCTCTTGCTGCCTCTATGATTTTGTATTTCAGAGGAGGACGACACCGAGCGACTAGGTGGTTTCTTCGTTGATGTCGACTACTAGTCTGGGGTTCCCAGGTGGCAGCTTGGGACCGTGGAACAAGCTGGCTTGGGTGATGTTTATTGTAGGCCTCTTAGGCCATATTTTTGCTTCTTGTTGTTAGACAACACTACCCGCTTCCGCTGGTTGAATTGTTGGATCTGTGATCCTTTTGTTTGTAATATTTGTATTCTTCTCGTTATATGAGTTGCTATATAAATGTTTTGTGTCGTAGAGTCATGCTTTGTGCCAGTTCTGTTCCACAAGTCTCGATCTTTGTTTTATACATTGATGGTTGTGTTGACTACATAGCCTCTCTGTATAATTCCGGGGTCGGGGCGTTACAAGTTGGTATCAGAGCAGGACAGCCTGTAGGAAACCCGTTCTTTTGGTCGATGTCGAGTCTAGTTCGTGAAAATTATTTTCAACCTAAAAATGAGTTGTGAAAACCCTCCTAGGATTCTTTTTACTCCTCATCCAATTCACTCTGATCTCGGTGTCATCTTACCTCTATTTGATTTTAACGGTTTTCTGATCGTCGACGACTCCTAAATCTATAGGATCACGGGGTTGGGTTCTATCTTTAGTTAGTGGTTAACTTTGCTTGTCTGCCAGATTCTGAAGCCGAAGAAAGGAAGTGTTGCGGATCATCAAGATAATCCCTTGCTGTAGTCCAAGATCTTGAACCGAAGGTCCCGGATTGTGCTAGGGCTCCGGTGTAATGATTCATGGGGGTTGTCACCCTTGTGAGCATTATGCTACTGTGGGTCCCGGTGCATGAAGCTGATCTTTAACCCAAGATCTTTCCCGTTGAATCCTGGTGTTAAAGGTCAAACCCTACATCAGGTTGGCAAAAATTGAAGTTGGACTTTAAACTCGAGGTTGCAGCCGTAATTGGTTTCCTCGGCGATGCTTTTCCTCGTCACTAGCATACCTAGGCTCTTTGTTATGGAATCATCTGAATCATGACGGGATTGCTCTTAGCGAGTTTTCCAGCAATAATGGTGTTTCCCCTACTAACACCCGTTCATGAAACCCTTTTGGCACCAGTTGTCGGAAGAGTGCTAACAAAGGCTTCGGCATATCTTGTATTGTTGTTAGCCCGTTCCTTACTCTAAATCAGTTGTCAAATCTCTCCATCTTCCGGTGTTTCCCAATCAGGAATCAGTTGTGCTTCAGTGATTGGAGTACATGCTGGTGCAGTATTCCCTTAGTAATCGTGACCCCATGGATTTCCCCAAATCTAGCTCTAGTTCTGGAGCCTGATGCTATATCCCATGTCTGGCAAATCTAGTTACCTTGCATTGCGGCTAACTCCCGCAAACTCCTTCCATACATGCTAGGCCAAAGTATCTACACACCTACCCAACTCTGAATCTCAAGCAAAAGTGATGCTTGGAGTTTACTAAGAGCATGGCCTAGACCTTTTAGTAAACCGACAATTCCGGTGTTGTGGTTCACGCACCTCACCGGAGGGTCTTTTGACTAACTCTCCTAACTCCTTCAAAATCAACCGCTATCCATGAGAATCATGTGTAAATGGTTCTAGAAGTTTTCCCCCTAAGGTCCTTTCCCTATCTCCAAGTACGGCCTTCGCTTGAGGATCGAATGGAGGCTATTTTCTGAAGCCGGAGTGCGATATCTAGAACCTTAAGGAGAACCTCACTACGGAGTTGCTAAATATCTATCGGTCAATCCTCCTACTCCATCTATCTCATGGCAATATCTCGTTATGAGGCTTTGCCTCTCTATCCTATTGTGGATCCAATGCTATATCCTTCCCACCTCGGTGAAATTAAGGTTTGCCCAATCACACGGACGTTGGGTCATTTCATCAGTCACCTTAGGGCCCAATCCTCAATCTTATAGAAACCTCTTGTGTATCCGAGGTGTGGAGTCCAGAAGATGCCTTATCCTCACGGTGCCAAATCTCTACGGTCTATCCAAAGGGTGGTTGAAGTGATGTCTTGGTGATCGGTTGTCCTACCATCGGCTCGACCTTTGTTGGGTCAAGTCGCTCTTGTTTCCTTAATGGCTTATGGATTTGGGCAAGGTTCCTCTTGTCCGTCACCGTAAGCTATCTTCCGTTCCTTCCGCCCCTTTGACGTGTCAAGCTTCCTAGCTCCAAGTTATGCGTCAAGGAAGATCTTCGTGGGATCGAGTAGATCGTTGAAGTTAAGGGTTGTCATGTTTCCCTCCTCCCTCTTCCTACTCTAGGAATCTCGGGGCGAGATTCTTGTAAGGGGGGTAGAATTGTAACAGCCCAGATTTGGTACTCTAAAATATGGGCCAAATTTTCGCTTTTTGTTTTGCATTGCATCATGGCATACATATTTTAAAATTGCTAATATGGAAATAAAGCAACACCTAAAAATGAAAACAAAGGAAGCAAAACCCTTCCTCACAATTTCCAAACTAAATGCATTTGCCAAAATGGCCAAACCAAATGCCAAGCTCAAGTTGGCCAAATACCTTATTCTTGAACTTCCAAATTGTTTAGGAAGTTCTCAATTTGCTTCTTATCCCCAATTCTCAATTTCCAAGTTTTGTCAAATGAGAAATGAATATGAGGACTTAAATTGGCTTAATTCAATTTCTACTTTTGGAACCAAGTTGAACTTTCCAAAAATTTAAAATAAAATTATGGGGTGATTCATTATTATAACATGAGACTCCATAAATATTTTCATAATTTATTGAAATGTTTAAATGCCCCAAATAAATCTATTTGGAATTTATCAAAAAAAATGCCTTCTTTTAAACCCTAAGATCAAATGTGGTGCAAAACATTTTTGTTTGCCTCACCAATTTTTGTGGAGCACCTCAGGGTTAAATGGAGCCTATTTGAATTTTTGCGTAATTTCTGAAAAGGTTTAAATTGCTCTTTTAAATAGCTTAAGCCCGCTGCTTTATAAATCAGAAAAGAATCTGGAAAAAGATCATTTCCCTGACGTGTGGACCCCTCCTGGCAGCCTCTCTCCTCCCCCTTCTCCCTCACTGTCGCCATGCCACTGCCCATGCCGCCGACGCCGATTCCTATCGCTATGCCGCCGTGGCCCCCTGGAGTCAAGAGGACCCGTGTCCTGGCCTTCCTCTCTCTCTCCCCCTCACCTGCCCCTCTCCCTCTCGGCCCGGAAACCCTAGCCCTGGGTCTCTCCAAGCTCCTGTCGCCGCCGCCGCCTCCGTCGTGGTTGCCGTCGATCCCTGCCGTTCCAGCGCAAGACGACGCCGCCATCATGTCCACCCCGTCGCGAGCTACCCCTTCCTCTACGGAATTGAGCTAAGACGCCCCGGAATCGAGCCCCGCATCTTGGTCCTCCCCGCGGCCAACCGAGCCGCCTTGGACCGCGCCGCCGCCACCGACCATCTCCGGCGTCCCCAAGCCCTGGCTGGATGTCCAGGAGCTCGGCCGCGCCGTCCCCTACCTCCACGTCGAGCTAATCGAGCTAGGACGCTTCCGTTGATGGGAATAGAGCTCGTCCTTCCCCGCCACTGTCCGACCGACGGTCACCGCGTGTCGAGCACGCGCTCGCCGCCGTCCGGCCTCCCCATCCTTCTTCGACCCCTTCGTTACGCTCCTGGTGAGGATCACGATCTCCGGGACATCTTCTTTCTCTTCCTCCCCCTTTCCTCGCCGTCGTGCCGTCGCTAAACGCCGCGGTCGTCGCCGTTCGTCCGCCGGTCGTGGTTCTGAATCGCACGCGTGCGTGCGTGCGTGCTGGGCCGGCCTAGCGCCCGGCCTGGACCGACCTTGAGGCCGGAGCCTTCGGGCTAGTGCCCGGCCGGTTGCTAGCCTGGGCCGGCTCTGGGCCGGACCACTCGGGTCCCTGCCCGGCCTACAGCCCGGCCTGGCCGGCACAAGGCCGGCCTGTCTGGCCTTTTGCTTTTTCCTTTTTGAATTAAAAAGGCAATTTAAAACTTTAATATCTTTTTGTATATTGCTTCAAAATTTGCAAACTAAATATCAAATTGCTCAGCAAAACAAAACCTATCAGTTGGTAACTTTGTCATGTCCTCTTGAGCAAAATAATTTCCCTATAATTAGGAAACCCTAAAAGGGTAAAATTGATGCCTAATTTGGGAAAATTCATAACTTACTAAATATTGATCCAAAATTTATAAATAAGATATCAATGTGGTCAACATCTCAAATGCAATCAAACCATGCTAATATTAAGTCATGATCACAAATATTTATTTGATGTTATTCATAATTGGGTTAAATGAAGTAAATTCAATTATTTAATTAATTTGTCATTTATTCATCGGTGCTCCGAAATTTACAAATAAATTACCGAATTGATCGAAATGACGAATCCTATCCATTCTTGTCATGTTCATGCATATTTGAGCCACCTCTATAATAATTTAATATTATATAAAGAATGTGGCCACTAAGATAAATATGGGGTTGGTTCCAAATAATTGCACTAATTATTTGGCTCCTCATTTAAATTTGCTTTTAATTTATATAATGAATCTTTGCATCAACTTGACATGTCATCATGTGATTGAGCATTGCATCTTGAGTTCGTGTGATTTATGTGTTCTTTGCCTTTTCTTTTGGGTATCGATAGATTCCGGAGTCGAGGGTCTCTCTAACTACCCCGACGATCAGTGCTTCACTACCGGGCAGCAAGGCAAGAGATAACCTAACCTTCTTGGCATATAGCATCCTATGTTTTGATCAAATTATTTTATCCACCATAATATTGCATGCGGTTCAAAGGTCTCTTTTGGTAAACATAGAATCCTATGAATGCATGTTTCTTCCCCGAGCCAATCGCATGTATCCCTACCTATGAACCCTAGTGTTGATGTGTTGGCCGGATACAATTATAATTGTTGGTGATATGCTTAGCCATGCTTAGAAATGCTTAGTTGAAATGCTAGTAATGTCCGTTATTGAATTCCATATTTATTGATGATGATGGAATGATTCGGGCATGGTGGATGAATGTAAGGCTTAATTAAATTGCTAAAGGCTTGGATGAGTTGCCCTCGGGGAGGGTGGTTTGCCTCATTCTTGCCGCCTAGGCTGAGAGTGCTTTTAGCTAGAACCAAGAAAACGAGCGTGCTTCCGGAGGTGGGGGCATATGGAACCCCCTTTGACCGAATAAGTTGTGAGGGGCTTGTCAAGGGTCCTCTAGTTCGAGTTTTCCATTTGCGCGTGAGTTGTGTGGGTGGAAAAAGGAACGAGGATGGTGGTGTTTAGGAATGTGGCCGCGGGGCAGGGCGCTGGGAGCGCTTAACCTGTCCTTCCGCACACTGATGGTCCTTGAGTAAGCCTCATGCAATGTAAAGGTCTAACCGCGCCCGTTCGCCGGCCTTCCCCGGAAGAGGGCCACCTAGGTGAGCCGGACGGTACCGATGGGTAAATTAGTACACCCCTGCAGGGTTTAATCTTTTCGAAAAGCCATGTCCACGGTTATGGACAAACTCTTGGGAAAGGCGGATCAGCTCATAGATAACTTTTAACCTAATTGATATGGCAGCTAAAGGTTGCATTAATCAACTTGAGATAAAGGTTCATTTCCTCGAGGGGGATTCGAGGGAGTGCCTTTGTGTGAGATGAGTGGTGATGGTTGCAAGTAGGTTCGCCGAGAACCGAAGATGATAATGTTACTCTCTTACCCCTTTTATGAACAATATTCTGAATAGACGATGCCTTGTGTCTTTTACCTCTTTTATTGAAAACTGGCTTTATGCAAAAGAAATACATATAAAGCTTTAGAGCCTCTATCAGTCATTGGGCCTATATCGCCCTACTAAACTTGCGAGTACGTCGTACTCAGTCTCTCTTGCTGCCTCTATGATTTTGTATTTCAGAGGAGGACGACACCGAGCGACTAGGTGGTTTCTTCGTTGATGTCGACTACTAGTCTGGGGTTCCCAGGTGGCAGCTTGGGACCGTGGAACAAGCTGGCTTGGGTGATGTTTATTGTAGGCCTCTTAGGCCATATTTTTGCTTCTTGTTGTTAGACAACACTACCCGCTTCCGCTGGTTGAATTGTTGGATCTGTGATCCTTTTGTTTGTAATATTTGTATTCTTCTCGTTATATGAGTTGCTATATAAATGTTTTGTGTCGTAGAGTCATGCTTTGTGCCAGTTCTGTTCCACAAGTCTCGATCTTTGTTTTATACATTGATGGTTGTGTTGACTACATAGCCTCTCTGTATAATTCCGGGGTCGGGGCGTTACAAACATGAAGATGAGTTGTATTATGCGGATGTCGAGCGGTTACCATCTATTGTGTGCACGCCTAAGGTGCTAAGTGTGGCGCCTAGTTCTTCGGAGCAGCGATGCAATTTGTTTCAAACAAGGGCTGCAATTGGCAATGGACGTTCTTGCAAGGTGATCATTGATGGTGGCAGCTGCCGCAATTTAGCTAGCAAAGAGCTCTGTCAAAAACTAAATCTAAAATATTTGATGCATCCCCATCCATATTTTATTCAGTGGTTGAGTGAAAGTGGGGAGATGAAGGTTAATCACATGGTGCAAGTTGAATTTCAGATTGGCCCTTACAAGGACACCATGGAGTTTGACGTGGTTCCAATGACCGTTTGTCACTTGTTGTTGGGACGTCCTTGGCAGTTTGATAGAGATGTGCGGCACAATGGGAGATCAAATACCTATCAGCTCAATTGGCATGGCAAGGAGGTGATGTTGCGGCCTATGACACCTCAAGAAATAGTAAATGAGTCTCGCCAAAAAGTTGAAGTTCACCGTGAGGCTGAGCGTGAGAGATTAGCTAGGCAAGAGACTCCACCTTCGGTGAGCGAGAGCCACAGGCCAAATTTGAGTGGTAAAAAGAAAAGTGAGGGAGAGAACAAAATAGTAATGTTAGCCACCAAATCTGATTTGAGAGAGTTTCGTGAGGATCCCACTCTAGTACCTCTTGTGCTTATGTGCAAGGGGGAAATTCTTGTTTCTAACGACATGACCCCTCTCTCTATTGGTGTTTCTAATGTTTTGCAGGATTTTGGTGACGTTTTTCCGGAGGAAGTGCCCGCTGGTTTGCCTCCATTGCGGGGTATTGAACATCAAATTGACTTGATTCCCGGAGCAACGCTTCCAAACCGAGCTCCCTATAGGACCAACCCGGAGGAGACAAAGGAGATACAGCGACAAGTTCAAGAGCTTCTTGACAAAGGGTATATTCGTGTGAGCTTAAGCCCTTGTGCTGTTCCTGTCATTTTGGTTCCTAAGAAAGATGGTACTTGGTGCATGTGCGTAGATTGTAGAGCGATAAATAACATCACTATTTGTTATAGACACCCTATTCCCCGTTTGGATGACATGTTAGACGAATTAAGTGGTGCTGTTATTTTCTCTAAAATTGATTTGTGTAGTGGTTATCATCAAATTAGAATGAAAGAAGGAGATGAATGGAAAACTGCCTTTAAAACAAAATTCGGTTTATATGAGTGGTTAGTGATGCCTTTTTGTTTAACTAATGCACCTAGTACTTTCATGAGATTGATGAATCATGTTTTGAGGCATTTCATTGGTAAATTTGTAGTAGTCTATTTTGATGATATTTTGATTTATAGCTGCAATGAATCTGAACATACGGATCATATTAGACAAGTTTTGCAAGTGTTGCGTGATAATAAGCTATATGGTAATCTTGCTAAATGCACTTTTTGCAAAGATAAGGTCATATTTGTGGGCTTTGTTGTTTCTAAGCATGGAGTAGAGGTTGATGAATCTAAAATTGAAGCAATTAAAAATTGGCCTATTCCCATGAATATTAGTCAAATAAGAAGCTTTCTTGGTCTTGCTGGATTTTATAGACTTTTTGTGAAAGACTTCAGTTCTATTGCTGCACCTTTGAATGATTTAACTAAAAAAGGTGTTGAGTTTGTGTGGGGCGCAGCCCAAGATGCTGCTTTTGATGAGCTGAAACGTCGTTTAATTTCTGCACCTTTGCTTATGCTTCCTGATTTCCATAAGCAATTTGATATTGAATGTGATGCTAGTGGCATTGGAATAGGAGGTGTGTTGATGCAAGAGGGTAAACCAATTGCCTATTTTTCAGAGAAATTAAATGGTGCCCAATTGAACTATCCTGTTTATGATAAAGAATTGTATGCACTTGTTCGTGTTCTTGAGGTTTGGCAACATTATTTGTGGCCAAAAGAATTTATCATACATTCTGATCATGAAGCTTTGAAGTATTTGAAGTGCCAATCTAGCTTGAATAAACGTCATGCTAAATGGGTTGAGTTCATTGAATCCTTCCCATACATTATTAATTATAAGAAAGGCAAAGATAATGTGGTTGCTGATGCACTCGCTAGGAAAAGCATGCTTTTGACACATTTGGATGTTCAAGTTCCTGGTTTAGAGAGTTTGCGTGATTTATATGCTAATGATACTGATTTTTCCATGCCTTTTGCTAAGTGTTCTGCTGTGAAAGCTTGGGAAAAATACCATATGAATGATGGATACTTGTTTAGAGCTAACAAATTATGTGTGCCAGAATCGTCCGTGTGTTTGCTGTTGTTGCAGGAATCTCATGGTGGCGGTTTGATGGGACACTTTGGACGTGAGAAGACGTTACTGATGTTGGCTGATCACTTTTATTGGCCAAGGATGAGGCGGGATGTGGACAGGTTTGTTAAGCGTTGCATCACTTGCAACAAGGCAAAGTCTAAGCTGAAGCCTCATGGTTTGTATACTCCTCTTCCTGCACCTACAACTCCATGGGAGGACATAAGCATGGATTTTGTGTTAGGATTGCCTAGAACCAGGAGAGGACATGATTCTATTTTTGTGGTAGTGGATCGTTTTTCTAAGATGTCACACTTTATTACCTGCCACAAAAGCGATGATGCGTCGCATATTGCTAATCTGTTTTTCAGGGACACCGTGCGCTTACATGGAGTACCCAAGACGATTGTTTCTGATCGAGACGTCAAGTTCATGAGTTACTTTTGGAAGACACTTTGGGGCAAACTGGGAACGAAGCTGCTGTTCAGTACCACTTGTCATCCCCAAACTGATGGCCAAACGGAGGTGGTGAATCACACACTATCAACGTTGCTGCGAGCCATGATCAAGAAGAACTTGCGTGAGTGGGAATACTAGTTGCCGCATGTGGAGTTTGCATATAACAGGGCGGTACATTCTACCACACAATTATGTCCGTTTGAAGTGGTGTATGGTTTCAAACTCATTACTCCGCTTAATTTGCTGCTGCTTCCATTACATGAGAGAGTCAACATGGAGGCATCGAAGTGTGCAAATTTTGTGAGGAAGATACATGAGAAGACTAAAGAGGCAATTGAGAAGAAAGGCAAGTACAATGCAGCTCATGTCAACAAGAAGAGAAAGGAGGTGATCTTTCAGCCCGACGACATGGTTTGGGTGCACTTTCGTAAAGACAGATTTCCTGTTCAGCACAAGTCCAAGTTGATGCCACGGGGTGATGGTCCTTTCAAGGTCCTTGCCAAGATAAATGATAATGCATACAAGATAGATCTTCCTCCAACTAAGTTTGGTGTCAGTAATACTTTCAATGTTGCTGATTTGATGCCATATGCTGGAGAAGACCTTGACGCGTCGAGGTCGACGCCTTTTCAAGGGGGGAGGATGATGAGGACATCCCTAGCCCTTTACCATTCTCTTCTATCGATGAGGTTGCTTCTCAAGACAAGCCCAATGAAGTGAGGATTGGACCGATGACAAGAGCTCGTGCCAAGCTACTTGGACAACAGGTGAACTCAATCTTAATTGAATATGATGTTTGTGATAATGAGAACTTTATACTGCCTAAGTCTATGCATTTGTGTATGATTAGGGTTGTTGATAACACAAGCATTGGAGGAGGACCAGAGGAGCAGCAAGAATCGGAGCACATCGACACCTATGGCGTGAGGGAGGAGCGGGAGGAATGCGCAAAGAAGGAAGAAGAAGAAACACAGGCAGCCCGGCCTGAGGCCGGCCTCAGCCCGGCCAGGCCAGGGCAGGCACCTGAAGCCCCCGGCCTACGAGACGCAGGAAGGCCGGGCGGGCCGGCCTAGGCCGGCCAGGTGCCCGAAGCGCCCGGCCTCCGCCCGGCCCTAAGCCCGGCCTCAGATAGGTTTAGGCCGGGCATGTACCCGAGCCGGCCGGCCTCAGCCCGGCCAGGCCGGCTAGGCTGTGCCATGCAAATCCTGGCCCGGCCTTGCCCCGGCCTGAGCCCGGCCTGGACCCGGCCTGCGCGCCAGATTTCGGCCGAACCCACTTTTGGGTCGGTTTGTACCCGTTTGAGTCCGAACCAAGTTAGGTTTTTGTGTTAGGTCGGTTGGCCCCCTATATAAAGCTAGGGCCGGCGGCTGAAGAGGGGTTAGACCACGTTTTTGCTTAAAACCCTAGATTGGATTGCTACAAGCATTCATCTTTCGCTGTGTTCCTCTTTGTTGCGATCAGGAATACAACCCCTCTACTTTGTTTCGATCTGGAGGTTATTGCTACCAAAGTTTGAGTGTGATCTGTTGTTCCATTGGGAATTAGTAGATCGCAGAAAACCGCTTCGTGGCCGGCGGCTACGTTGCATCAGTGTGAGGCGTCGCGAATATCCATTGGGTTGAAGAGCTGTTGCATTGGCAACAGGGGAGCAGCCGAAGAGTTCGTCGGAATCTCGCAAGTTATCTACCATCGTCATCCATCTACCACCGCTCACTGAGAAGATCGGGCCACTCCTTATCACTCAGACTTTGAGGTGTGCTTTTGTAGCCCTACGCATAACACCCTTGTTATATCAAGGAGAAGGATAATTCCGAGTAGCACTTGGATGCTTTCAGTTGTGCTAACATGTTGAGAGAGATCCCTAGCGAAAGTAGGATCCCTAGGCCTTGTTTCCAATCATCGGAACACCGTTTCTAGTCACTTTTGTTGCATGTTTGCTTGCTGCCATTTTTATTACAGATTTCAAATACCACTTGTTACCATCCATATCACTTGCATTTTACCATCTCTTCGCCGAACTAGTGCACCTATACAACTGACAATTGTATTAGGTGTGTTGAGGACACAAGAGACTTCTTGTATCTTAATTGCAGGGTTGCTTGAGAGAGGATACGTTCAACCTCTTCCTCTCGTGGATTCGATAAACCTTGGGTTACTCACTTAAGGAAAAATTGCTGCTGTCCTACAAACCTCTGGACTTGGAGGCCCAACACTGTCTATAAGAATAGAAGCGCGTAGTAGACATCAAGCTCTTTTCTGGCTCCATTGCCGGGGAGGTAAGGTAAGCGACACTCACACTCTGGCAACGAAGCTCTTTTCTTGCCAGGGAGGTGAGTGCTTGAAGGTATCTTCTTTAGATCTTGCAATTGAATCTTTTTGTTTCTTGTTTTCACTAGTTCGTTTAATGGAAAACAACAAAAAAATGAGACAGCTTTATAAAATTTATCTTGAAATTGGTCATGATGCTTTTGAAGAGAAAATTAAAAAACCTATGTAACTTTGTTTGCATAATAATCATGATAGTAGCAATGTTATTAGCATGAATTCTTTGAACACCATTATTGCTAATGCTATGGAAAAATTCTAAGTTTGGGGATGCCGGTTTTGATGAATATGATCTTTTTAGTCCCCCAAGCTTTTTGAAGGAAATTTGCTTTGATGATACTTTGCCTCCAATATATGATGATTATAATAATTGTGATATTTTAGTTCCACCTACTATTGGGGATAAAGTTTATTTTGATTATGATATGCCTCCTATATATGATGATTACAATGATGGTTGTGATAGTTTTGCTCCCACTATTACTAATGATAATGACTATATTTATGTGGAGAGTAATAATAATTTTATGCTTGTAGATCATGATAAGAATGTTTTATGTGATGGCTATATTGTTGAGTCTATTCATGATACTACTGAGAATTATTTTGAGAGAGGGAAATATGGCTATAGAAATCTCATGTTATTAAATTACCTCTCTTTATGATGAAGGTTTTGAGCTTTATATTGTGTTGCTTTATATGCTGGTTGCTTTAATACCTAATGGTCATTATGAGAGAGGGAGACACGGTTATATATCTCAATAATATTAAGCCTCCTCTCTTTATGTTGAAAGTTTTGAAGTTGCACTTGTTTTGCCTTCCTATGCTAGCCACTTTGTGCTTCATTGATTTGTTTTCTTACAAGACTCCTATGCATAGGAAGTGTGTTAGATATAAACATGTTTTATATATGATTCTTGATGCTCTCTTTTATTTTCAACCCTTATTCTTATGAGAGCATCATTAAAATTATCATGCCTAGCTAAAAGGCTTTAAATAAAAGCGCTTATGGGAGGCAACCCATTTTATTTTTACCTACTGTTTCTTTTTGGTTTGTTCTTGTTTGGGTGATGTTGCTTCTATAACAACTCCCTTGTATCTTTTTGTTTTGGTTTTTTGTGCCAAGAATAGCCTCTAAAGAGAGGAAGACTAATTGGTGAGTTTGCTGTCCAGAAACAGATTTCTGTTCTTCACTGTTCAAAAATCCAAAAAATCACATAACGTCATCTGTGGCTGAATATTTTTGACAGCAAGCATCAGGGTTTTTTCTACCTTTCTCCAGTTTTAAGTTTTCTGATTTGTGGTCCATAAGTGCCCCTAAATAATTCATCTTTACAGTCTGTTCTGTTTTTTTACAGATTCTGTCCTTAGTTTTGCATTGCTTCTTTCACGGGCAGAGTGAAGTTCTTTTCAAAGCTGGAGTTTTACTTATACCCTTTGTGACAGTAGCTAATGTTTGAAAAAATAAGTTCATGATATGTGCTTTGGAACTGAAGCAAGATATTGTTTTTGTGGACTAACCCCTCTAATGAAGCTGCTATAAGTTTTGTGTGAAGGAAGTTTTCAAGTATCCAAGTGCGAGGTGATGAAGGAAGATCAAGAAGGGATAAAAGTCTAACTTGGGGAGGCTCCCCATGGACCCTCCTCTGAAATATTCAAGAAGTAACAAGCGTCTAAGCTTGGGGATGCCCAAGGCATCCCCTTCTTCATCGACAATCATCGGTTTCTCTCATGGTACTATATTTTTATTCCTTTACACATTATGTGTTGTTCTTAGAGCGTCAGTTTGTTTTTACTTTCAGTTTGTTTGTGTTTTGTGCTCTGTTTTTTGCAGTAAATTGGATCCTTGCATGCTTGTTTGGGAGAGAGACACGCTTCGCTTTTTCATTAAACACTTATGTTCTTCACTTATATGTGTTGAGTGTTTAGCTTTTATTATTGTTGCTTCTAGCTCTTGTTTTTCATGCATCTCTTGTTCAGAGTTGTTAGCTTTTGTAGTTAGGAAGTAATATCTTGTGCTTTCACCCTTTTAGTTTTGTTTCAAATAGGTTGATTGGTGTTTGGTTGAGTGGAAATTATCATGTAGGAAGTGTTAAAAGTGCTGCTTAATCTTGTAGACCATTGTCTTGAATCTTTGATGCTTGTCAATTGTTTAGAGATATAAAGTAGATTAATGCTTAAACTTGTGGATCATCTAGTAAGAATAGATTAGTAAAGAACTACTGCAAAGCTTTAAAATGTGGTGCTTGTCCTGCATGGTAGTTCTCAAAGTCTAGATATTCTTTTTGCAAAGAGTTGGTTTGGCTAACAAGGTAGACGGTGTGAAGTCCAGTGGTTATGCATGATGTATATCTGTAGTAATTCATTGAACCAAGTTGATGTTATGTGTTCGCTTGATATCCTGCTAAGCCAAAAATTCCGTACTGAGAGGGAATACTTCTCGTGCATCCAACTCCCTGAGCCAAATATCTTTGCCATTTGTGTTCACCATACCTACCTACAAGTGGTATTTCCCTGCCACTCCAAGTAAATTTTTCATGTGATATCTTTAAAATGTTCAAAATTCTCCTTTTTGTGCCCCTATTTTTAAGCTCATGAAGAAGCAGTAAGAAGTTAGTTATAACCTGTGACAAGCAAGGTCATTTCCCCCCTTTCACCCGGTGTTGATGGTTCACGTCCTCACTTGAATTTGCCCGAGAGCGACTTAAGCAAAATATAAATATAAGTCACCATTCTCCTCCGCACAATGAAAATCTGAGAAATCAGCTCAAACATTGGTTAGTGGTGAAACAAAGGAGAAAGAGGAATGTACTCGTTCCTCTAAAACCAGCCGCTCTCAAAAGTCTAAAAGCCTTCCTTGAAATGGGGGACTAGCTAGTTTCTTTGCTGTGAAGTCGTTGACGAAAGCATGCATATCTCAAAACTATTTTACTTTTATCAAAAAAATAAAAAAAGCTCTAGCACATGATTAATCCCTGCTTCCCTCTGTGAAGGGCCTTTCTTTTACTTTTATGTTGAGTCAGTCTTCCTCTTCCTTCTAAACTCCTCAAGCAATCACTTGGTGTCAACTTTGGTTCATGTTTTACTTCATGTTATCTTTGTGTCTAACTGTGAAAACTTTGTATTGACTTTATCTTCAGATAAACAAGTTGCAAGTTGAAGCTCTTTGCTGAAAACTTAAATCTTCCTTTGTGTTGGCCAAACTCATTTGTTGAACTAATAATGCTTTGTGAGATATCAATCATTGTCAAGTGTTATGCTTTTAAATCTCCAAAGTGCTCTTTTCTAGTAAATTCTTGCTTAGATGTTACAACTGGATAATCATTGTTTGTTTCATTCAATGAACCTTTGTTTTGGATCAATGCATTTAGTTCATATGCTTTACATGATTACTTGATCAAGATTGTGTTGGTAGCATGTCACTTCAAAAATTATTTTGTTATCACTTACCTACTCGAGGAGAGCAGGAGTTAAGCTTGGGGATGCTGATACGTCTCCGACGTATCTATAATTTTTTATGTTCCATGCTTGATTATATATCATTGCCACATGTTTTTATAATGTTTTACATCATTTTTCGCATATTTTATTGGACTAACCTATTGACAAGATGCCCAGTGCCGGTTCCAGTTTATTATGTCTTTGCATTGCAGAAAAGGTCCAAAATCCAAAGTGCTCAGAAAAATCCAAAAAATTATAGAAATTATGTTTCGCCAGAAGACTCCGGGAGCTAGAAGGACAAGCCCAGGGGAGGCTCACAGCCTCTAGGTGCCACCCAGGCGCGTTTGGACCTGGGATGGCGGCCGGGTGCCACCTGGACGACTCGTCCACCCCCTCGCGCCGCCTCTTCGCCTATATATTTGCACCTGACCTAAAAATGCTGGAACATCGAAGCTTTTCTCCAGAAACACATCTGAGCGCTGCCGCCACCAAAAACCCTAATTCGTGGGACATAAGTTCCTGTTCCGGCACCCTACCGGGATTGGGAATTGCCCCCAGAGCCATCTTCATCGCCGTTGCTGCCTCCCATGATGAGGAGGGAGTAGTTCTTCATCGAGGCTGAGGGCTCTACTGTAGCTATGTGGTTATCTCTCTCTCCCATGGTGTGATCTTTATGTGACCGTGAGCATTGTTAGTACGGCTGAATTCTTATGTAATGTTATTCTACTCAATTGGTTTGTCTAGTATAATTTCCGGAGTTGTGACAATGCAAAGCCTTGGTGACAGACGGGGCGTGCGTGTGACTCCTTGACAGATTATCTACAGTGATATTTACCATGTTTATTCTTTGTGGAATTGTGGTGTTTGTTTACTCAGACTTTCAGGTGTGCTTTTGTAGCCCTACGCATAGTACCCTTGTTATATCAAGGAGAAGGATAATTCTGAGTAGCACTTGCATGCTTTCAGTTGTGCTTACATGTTGAGAGAGATCCCTAGCGAAAGTAGGATCCCTAGGCCTTGTTTCCAATCATCAGAACACCGTTTCTAGTCACTTTTGTTATATGTGTTGTTGCTTCCATTTTTATTAAAGATTTCAAATACCACTTGTTACCATCCATATCACTTGCATTTTACCATCTCTTCGCCGAACTAGTGCACCTATGCAACTGACAATTGTATTAGGTGTGTTGGGGACACAAGAGACTTCTTGTATCTTAATTGCAGGGTTGCTTGAGAGAGGATACGTTCAACCTCTTCCTCCCATGGATTCGATAAACCTTGGGTTACTCACTTAAGGGAAAATTGTTGCTGTCCTACAAACCTCTGCACTTGGAGGCCCAACACTGTCTACAAGAATAGAAGCGCGTAGTAGACATCAAACACCTAAGCCAATTCGTTCAATGAGAGGGAGGAGAGAGAGGAGGGGTTGGCTTGGAGAGGAGAGTCCTCCTCCAGCCTCCGGGCGCATCCCTGGGGTGGGCCCCTAGGACCAATGCATAAGAGGAGGAGGGGAGCGCCCGCCCAACTCTAGCCGCCACCTTGCTTGGACACGAGGTCATGGAATATAATGAGTCCGGAATGAAGCGGGGCCCCCACCCCCTCGATCGATCAAGCTAGTGACGCGAGAAAGCCGAGAGGAGAACCGTCGAGTGATAGGGTGCCATGCGCCAACTAATCTTTTGTTCCTTCCTAACTTCTTCCATGCTTCCAATTCTTTAGTCGGCAATCGCCAATCCTGATCAGCACTTATGTAGGGATGATCGTGGATTTTTTACAAATAGGTAGTAGAGCCCCGTTCTAGGGTTTGGCATAGGGCCTCGAATTTTGCTGGCACGGCCCTGCCTGCTCGAGCACGTGTCGCCTCGTCGACTAACGTCGTGTCCCACCACCTCGCCTAGCCCAGAAACCGCCACAATCTCCCAGTGTCCACTACTCCTCCATGAAGATTTCCACCTACCCGAGCTACAGCCGCCAGCTACATCCCTGATGGTGTTGTTGGCCGCATTCATTGGTTCCGACATCATCTCCGCGGAGCCCGTCGTATCGCTACACAAGGCGCAATCATCGAATGAGAGTGTCGCCTCAACAAACCCATCGAGGCATTTTCCGGTAAAATCATTGTGCTAGCTGATGCGTGTAAAATATACGCATCTTTATTCATGTTTAAACCGTATCTTTGTCATTCATTTGACAAGATATCGACTCTATACCTGCCAATGAGCAATCAATTGCAAATCTCTTTGTTATTATTTTTATCTTCAGTTTTGGATGTGAAAATCAATGAAAATCTGGACAAAAAGGAAGAAAAAGGTCAAAGGAGAAAATGCCAAGTCAAAAGGTCTTTGCAGCATGCGTAAGGACCATGGGTACGGTGACAAGTGATACGTGTCAAACGTATTTATAATTTTTTTATTGTTCCATACTTGTTTTATGCCATTGCTACATGTTTTTACTATGATTTCATAGCATTTTCTGGACTAACCTATTAACAAGATGCCCAGCGCCAGTTTTTTTTTCTGTTTTGTCTGTGCATTGCAGAAAATGCCAAAAAATGAAAGTGCCCAAAAAAATCTGAAAACATTATAGAAATTCTTATTCATCAGAAAACTCCCAAAGCCAGAAGGACATGTCTAGGGGAGGCCCAAAGGGCCCACATGGGTAGGAGCCGTGGCCCATGGGTCACCCATGTGTTCAGCCCGCTTCTGGCCCTGGGAGTTCTCCCGGCACCGCCCTTTGGACTGTATATTTGTTGTGCCCTAAAACTCACGACCCCCGGAGGATTTTTCCAGAAACACAACAGAGCTCCACCGCCATCCAAAATCCTAATTTGGGGAACATAAGTTCCTCTTCCGGCACCCTGTCGGGACAGGGATCGACCCCCGAAGCCATCTTCATCGACGTTGCTGCTTCCCATGATGATGCGGGAGTAGTCCCTCATAGGGGTTGAGGCTTGTACAAGTAGTTATGTGGTTATCTCTCTGTCCCATGATGTGATCTTGATTGTGATCATGAGCTATGTTAATATAGTTGATACATGATGTTTCCCTTCATGTAATGGATATGATGTTGCTTCAAGTGGTGTTATCTAGTATAATTTCCGGAGTCACCGTTGTGATCACGGTGCCACGGTGACAGTGCAGGTGCCATGTGTGACTCTATGGACTATAGATTAAAGGGATCTTCATCATGAGCTTGTTCTATATTGTTGTTGGATTGAATAGATCATGAGGTTTCCTGATGCTTGTGTTTAGTATAATCTCCATGGTGCGAAAGTGACAGTGCGCGTGTCGTGGATGTATTAGAAAGAGACTATTCAAGAGATAGGTTGTGGTGTTTGTTAGTACTATCTTTTGATGCTGAAAATGACAGCGTGTAGTGTCCCTAGATGTGGAATACGAACTTTAAGGTGTGCTTTTGTAGCCCTACGCAATTCTCATCCTATTTAGATCCACAAAAGAATGATCTCTAAGTAACGTCTATCTTGCATGCTTTTGTAGGAGAATCATGTGTTTAATCATGTTAATGATGTGAGAGTTGCCGCTAGTGAAAGTATGAAGCCTAGGCCTTGTTTCCAAGCATTGATACACCGTTTCTAGCCACTTTTGCCACTAGTTCTTTGCTGCCATTTTTATTACAGAATTACAAAACCTTGTTTTACCATCCATATTACCCATATTTTATCATCTGTTCGCCGAACTAGTGCACCTATACAATTGACAATCGTATTTGGTGTGTTGGGGACACAGGATACTTCTTGTATTTTAATTGTAGTGTTGCTTGAGAGGGTTACGTTCAACCTTACACCTCCATGTGTTCGATATACCTTTTATCACTCATTTAAGGGAAATTTGCTGCAGTCCTACAAACCTCTGCGCTTGGAGGCCCAACAGAGTCTACAAGAATATAAGAGTGTAGTAGACAACAAGCTAATTTCTGGCACCATTGCCAGGAGGAAAGGTAAGCGGCACTCACTCAACCGTCAACGAAGCTAATTTCTGGCGCCGTTGCCGGGGAGGTGAGTGCTTCAAGGTATCTTCTTTAGATGTTGCAATTAAATCTTTTTTTTTCTTGTTTTTATTCACTAGTTCGGTTTATGGAAGAAAACAACAAAAAAATGAGAGAGCTTTATAAACTCTATCTTGAATTAGGAAATGAAGTGTTTGAAGAAAAAATTAAAAAGACTATGGAATTTTATTTGCATAACAATCATGCTAGTAGCAATGTTATTAGTATGATTTCTTTGAATGCCATCTTTGCTAATGCTATGGAAAACTATAAGCTTGGGGATGTCGGTTTCGATGAATATGGTCTTTTTAGTCCCCTAAGCTTGGAGGAGAATATTTGCTTTGATGATACTATGTCTCCTCTATATGATGATTATAATGATGAGTATGATCTTTTCAGTCCATGTACTATTGATGAGAAAGTTTATTATGATTATGATATGCCTCCTATTTATGATGAGTACAATGATGGCTATGATAGTTCTACTCCCACTATTACTAATAAGAATGATTTTGCTTACGTGGAGAGTACTAATAACTTTTATGCATGTGGATCATTATAAGAATGCTTTATGTGATATTTATATTGTGAATTTTATCCATGATGCTACTGAAAGTTATTATGAGAGAGGGAAACATGGCCTTCGATATATCAACAATATTATGTTTCCTCTCTTTATGTTGAAAGTTTTGACGTTGCACTTGCTTTGCCTTCCTATGCTAATTACTATATGCTACATTGATTTATTTTCTTACAATATTACTATGCATAGGAAGTGGGTTAGACTTAAATTTGTTTGATATTTGGTTTTTAATGCTCTCTTTTGTGTGTCAACTCTTATTCTTATGAGAGCATCATTAAATCTTCATGCCTAGCTAAAAGGCATTAAAGAAAAATGCTTGTTGGGAGGCAACCAAATTTTTATTTGCTTTCTGTTTTCTTGAGTCATCGATGTTGTTAACTCTGTAGCAACACCATTGTATTTTTTCTTTTGGTTTTTGTGCCAAGAAGTAGCCCTCTAATGCATTGAGAGTGCGAAGTGTTGATTTGCTGTCCAGAAACAGATTCTGTACTCCTTACTGTAGAAAATATTTAAAATCGTCAGAACGTGATCTTTTTCTTCCAATTTTTGACAACGAGCCTTATACGTTTATATATATCTTTCGTTAGTTTTGAGTTTTCCGATTTGAGCAACAGACGTGCCTCGTTTAATTCAATCTTTACAGACTATTCTGTTTTTGATAGATTCTGCCTTTTTTTTTTTGACCAAGTGAGTGTGAGGCAAAAGCCCCACAGCAAAACTTTATTGAAACACCTCCAAAAATATTTACAACAATTAAAAAGGGAGAAAATAAAACCCTACCTGATATAAGACTAAAACCAGAAAAAAATATGATTACATGAGGCTGCTTATCCAGGCCATAAGGGAAGCATGGTACTTGCCTTTGATCCTATGACCAAGTATGGATACATCATGAACAAACTCCCTCTTCCAAGCATCAAATGAGTGCCTTCTAGCTTAAAAAATATCGCCATTTCTCTACTTCCAAATAATCCAGCAAGCTAGCGCGACAACTTCAATAAAAAAGGGTTGGTTGAAACTGGTCTTGACTAGAGAAATTAGAGTTTGCAGACAGATTCTGCCTTTATTTGCATTTTCCTCTTTACGAGCATTAATTGCAGTACTTTATATCGTGTTTCGGAGGCCTATCTCGGGGACACAGGACGACCCTTTAAACGAGGCGTGGTTCGAAGGTTTTTCCGGGCGAACACCCAGCGCTCGGTGCCAACAACGGTCATGCCTACGGGTATGGTTACCCTCCTAAGGGCGTTGTTGTGGTTACCTTTGACATGCTAGAGCTCCGGGTGAAAACGCTTGACCGTCGGTCTCGATAACGGCGACGTGACATGTCGTTACCCTCTTGGGGGCGTTGTCGTGGAGCTCTGGTATCTCGTGGGGCGCGTTACGATGCTTCCGGTGGCAAGCTTGGCGTTTCCTGTTTTGTATTTTCTTCCTTTGATATGCTTTGTAAGAGGTTCCCCTCATCACTTTGTATCGGTTCAGCCGTTGGCTTTATTTATAAAGCGGGGCGAATAGCCTGTTTCGTGGAATTGCAGTACTTTTCAGAGAGGAGTGCCACAATAAGGCTTAGGGGGTGTTTGTTTGGGCTTTGGCTTTGGCTTTTGGCCAAAGGCCAAAAGCCAAAAGCACCTAAATAGGTGCTTTTTGGCTTTTGAGTTTTGGAAGCCAAAAGCATGGATTAAAGCTTTTGGCTTCCAAAACTCAAAAGCCAAAAAGCACCTATTTAGGTGCTTTTTGGCTTTTGGCCTTTGGCCAAAAGCCAAAGCCAAAGCCAAACCCTTAGTAACAGTAGCTAATGTTAAATCAATTATTTTTAATGTGTCTCTAAAGAACCCATGTGGATTTTATTTAATGAGTACTAACCCCTCTAATCAGTTGATGAGAAGTTTTGTGTGAAGGGAGTTTTCAAGTTTCACGAGAGAGCATGATGCAAGAAAATGAAGAATGGACAAAATCTCAAGCTTGGGGATGCCCCCGTGGCATCCCCCTGGATATTCAAAGAAGACTCAAGCGTCTAAGCTTGGGGATGCCCAAGGCATCCCCTCTTCTTCATCATCAATCATCAAGTCGTCTCCTTTGAAACTAAGTTTTTATTGCTTCACATATTATGTGCTATTCTTGGAGCATCATTTTATTTTTCTTTCAGTTTTTTATTTTTTTTGCTGGTCATCACAATGTTTATCATATAATTCTTGTTTGGGAGAGAGACATGCTCCGCTTTTTCGTTAGAATACTCCTGCTTATCATGTTTACTTGATTGAGTATTCTTAGCTACTGTTTTGGTTGTCAGCTCTTGTTCTTCACTTATATCTTTTTAAAGAGCCGTTAGTTACTTATGTTTAGCTCTCTTGTGCAGTTGTGCTTCACTTATATTTTCTTTAGAGAGTTGTTTTGGTTGCTTGGTTGATGTCTTAGAACAATAAAATGCCGTGCATGTGGTAGTGGTATGATGAATAACCTGCATAGTCTTGTAGATCACCATGTGAATAATTTTATGCTTTCCAATTGTTTTGAGGTATTAATTAAACTAATGGTTAAAATATGTTGGTTATTCTTGTTAGAACTGATTAGTGGAGATGTGTTCGTAGAGTGTGGAGCCGTACTTTTCTGAACTAAATAACCTAAGTCAATAATGCTTTTGTATCATGAATTTTGCTTAGTTGAAAAGTAGTTCCTAGTGTTTAGTTACTGCTAAGGTCGGGGAAGCCAACGGGACATTGTGTCGCCTCCACGATCCCCCTTGGAGTGTTTTAATCACTTGTGGAACATTGAAACTGCTAGTTGTTTGCAAAATACAAATGCATTGTTTAGTTTTGGTTTTTGGCACTTCCACCTCCATATTTTGCTAGCCTCTTAGATGGTGTGCAATTCCTCTCTCTCATTGAGGCTTGGTGCATACTTTGCCAGTACATCCAACCCCGTGGGAGTACTTTATCTTGTTCTCCTACACATAAGCCAATTATCTTCCTCAAAACAGCCACCATACCTACCTACCACGACATTTCCATGGCCGTTCCGAGATACATTAACATGCAACATCCATCATACATTACAGGACTTGGTGTCATTCTTCATTGTTATATAGCCTTTCTTGATCACTTGAGTTAGTGTGATGAGTGGCTTGCCACATAATCTACATTTTTTCCACGCTACACTCGATCATGCATCTTTCTGCTACACTGGTAAGGCTTTCTTTTGTACATCATGTTTTAGTATTTATGAGTTATGAGTACCAAAAGTGTGATGATTAATTTGTAATATAGAGTGTTGCTCCTACCGGTAAGGATAAAAAATAAAAATAAAAAGATAAAAAAGAGGCCAAATGAGAGAACATCTAAAAGAGCCATGGAGGCCACCGAAAAGAAAAAATATAGAAAAAGAGAGGGAGCACCACTACTATCCTTTATTCCACACTTGTGCCTTTGTGAGCACCTACACTTCAGTTTTAGAAAGTTTTCATAGTTTTAGTTGCATAACTATGTGGGGATCGCTTCATTATAGAACTTGGCTTGCATATTCCAAGGATGAGCCTCCTCAAGTGAGATCTAGGTCTTCATATGCAAGCAAGTTGGATGCACCCCCACTAGTTCCATTGGAGAGCTTTCATACACTTATAGCTCTATGTGCATCCGATGTATGGCAATCACTACTCCTCTTATAGTGTCAACTACGAGACTTCTTCTTGTCTTTTGGGTACCCTCTTCACTGTTTGAGCCTTTCTTTGTTACCTTACAAACGCCCATCATTATTCTCTTTGCCATAACCTCATGGTGCCAAAACCAATTCTTGCTTGCACTAGTTGAGTAGACTACGAAACAATTGATCAGGGAAGGGAGTGAATTAGATCACTTGACTAGATCTTGACTATTTCTTGAATATCTACTTGATGCTTTGTAGAATGATTAATGCTTTACATTGGAGACATAATTGTCAATTCTTCTTTCTAAACCTTATGTATGGTTCCATGTCTCCAACACACTTATTCATGAAAAGTTTCTAGCATTGATAACTAGTATGTTTTAATCATAGTTTGCTTAATATCAACTATAAACAATTGTTTTCGATCAATTATTTCATATCATGTGCTTTACACTACTATATTGATCAAGATTATGTTGGTAGCATGTCTCATCAAAAAGTATTATTTTTTGTCACTTACCTACTCGAGGACGAGTAGGAGTTAAGCATGGGGATGTTGATATGTGTCAAACGTATCTATAATTTTTGATTGTTCCATGTTTTTTATAAAATTGCTACGTGTTTTTACAATGGTTTCTGTCTGTTTTGTCTGTGCATTGCAGAAAACACCCAAAAAATGAAAGTGCTTAGAAAAATCTGAAAAAAATAGAGAAATTCTAATTCAACGGAAAGCTCCCGGAGCCAGAAGGATAGGTCCAGGGGAGGCCCCTAGGGTCCACACGGGTAGGTGTCGTGACCTAGGGGCCACCCGCGTGTGTAGCCCGCCTTGGTCCTGGAAGCTCTTCCGGTGCCTCCCTTTGGACTATATATTTATCGTGCCCTAAAACTCACGACCCCCATAGGATTTTTCCAGAAATGGAACAGAGCTCCGCCGCATCCAAAACCCTAATTCGGGGGACAGAAGTTCCTATTCCGGCACCCTGCCGGGACGGGGATCTACCTGTGGAGCCATCTTCGTCGATGTTGCTACTTCCCATGATGATGCGGGAGTAGTCCCTCATCAGGGATGAGGCTTGTATAAATAGCTATGTGTTTATCTCTCTCTCCCATGATGTGATCTTGATTGTGATTATGAGCTTTGTTAATATAGTTGAATACATGATGTTTCCCTTTATGTAATGGATATGATGTTGCTCAAGTGGTGTTATCTAGTATAATTTCCAGAGTCACTGTTGTGATCATGGTGCCACGGTGATAGTGCGGGTGCCGTGTGTGACTCTATGGACTATAGATTAGAGGGATCTTCATCATGAGCTTGTTCTTTATTGTTGTTGGATTGAATAGATCATGAGGTTTCTTTATGCTTGTGTTTAGTATAATCTCCATGTTGCGAAAGTGCCAGCGCGCGTGTCGTGGATGTATTAGAAAGAGACTATTCAAGATATAGGTTGTGGTGTTTGTTAGTACTATCTTTGGATGCTAAAAGTGACAGCGTGTAGTGTCCCTAGATGTGGAATATGAACTTCAAGGTGTGCTTTTGTAGCCCTACGCGATTCTCATCCTGTTTTGATCCACAAAGAATGATATCCGAGTAACGTCTACCTTGCATGATTTTGTAGGAAATATTGTGTGTTTAATTGTGTTAATGATGTGAGAGTTGACGGTAGTGAAAGTATGAAGTCTAGGCTTTGTTTCCAAGCATTGATACACCATTTTTAGTCACTTTTTCCACTTGTTCGCTTGCTGCCATTTTTATTACAGAATTACAAAACCTTGTTTTACCATCCATATTACCCATATTTTATCATCTCTTTGCCGAACTAGTGCACCTATACAACAGACAATTGTATTAGGTGTGTTGGGGACACAAGAGACTTATTGTATCTTAATTGTAGGGTTGCTTGAGAGGGATACGTTCAACCTTACACCTCCCTGTGTTCGATAAACCTTTGGTCACTCACTTAAGGGAAATTTGTTGTTGTCCTACAAACCTCTGTGCTTGGAGGCCCAACAGAGTCTACAAGAATAGAAATGTATAGTAGACATTAGCAAGCAATCATACTTGCCACCATACCAGGTGCCATCGTGACCGCTAGATCAAACCGACCAAAAGACATCAAAGGGCACAGATCTAATTCGCGAAGGAAGGCCCCCGAAAACCTAATTTCGTCCGCTGCCAACAATAAAAGGAGAGGAACCATCCACCAGCAAATTAAGAGAGACCGCACCCCCAATTCGCCTCCATCACGCCGCCGCTCAATTAACCATCACGAAGTGCTGCTGCATCTCCATCGTCTCCACCACCATAGACATAGCCATACTACTTTGTAATCTTGATCTCATCGCGATTGGCAACATTGTAAGAACTATCAATCTTTCAATAGAATTATTATTTAACACAATGTTTTCTATTGATGATATGATCACGATGTGTGAGTAGTCCCCTCGGGCTAAGGGCTGAGGCCTAACCTCGCAGTTATGTGCAAATTTATTCATGGGAAATTAGTTTATTGAGTCCATTATGTTATATGCATATGTTTTTGTATCTGTACCTCGCTCCTAGGACTTGTCAGGTACCCAAGACCCCGAAGAATGATCAAGGTAACGGTATGATGAGGGTGTGTGGAAGGCTGACAGTGAAACTCGGTGACAGCAGGAGGAGTACAACAGCTGAAAGCAATTCTCTTAGGAATCACAACAATGTCATTGAACTTAATTATTTTGTCTGTTTATTCTTAACTACCAAGGCAACCCCATGAGACGGATTAGGTCCAGCTGTTGGATGAGTACTCTATGGTAACCAGTGCTCTGAGCCATAGTGATTTACGGACACATTGCCTACATATATCATATAGCACAAGAATTAATTATTAATAAGTCTACATCGTTATCTTATTTATCCCATGATACTAATGCACTGCTGCAGGTGAAACCTTAAGCCCTAGCCTATTTTAATCCATTGAGAACAAACCTTTTAAGAGAACAAGTTGGTCCAATAAAACAAGAATTAATTAAGACCTTCTTAGGCTTGTTGACTAACCTTATCAAGTTCGTACTTCCTAGTTCGATAAACCCTGGGTCTCATAGGGGAAAAAAAAGCTACATATTGCAATCCGATAATCTGGATCGAAGGTATCAACCCATTTTCTGGCGCCGTTGTCAGGGAAGTATTTATGCTACTAAGGTTAGTAGAGCCCTTTTTAGTTTTGTTAATTTTTTGTTTTAGTTTATTTCTTGTTTCTAGTTTATTTATTTAGCTTATTTGAAAACCCAAAAATATTATTTTACATTCTATCATAATTATAAACCCAATTTTTTTGTATGGCAAACAAAAAAAGCTTGGGGAGTTTGCTTCTCCCAATGTTGATTATTTACGTGCACCCATCCCTCAACCCGCTGTTGTTGTGGAGAACTATGAAATTAAGCCTAATATTTTGAACTTGATTCAATAGAACCAGTTCAGTGGTTCAGCTTCTGAGGATGCAGGTCTGCACTTAAATACCTTTACTGAATTATGTGATATGATGCGTATTAAGGATGTTGATCCTAATGCAGTTAAGCTACGACCATTCCCTTTCTCATTGAGAGGGGAGGCAAAAGAATGGCTATTAGCATTACCCAAAGGCACATTTACATCTTGTATAACTGCTGCAAAATATTCATGACTAAATATTTCCCACCTGCTAAAACAATGCAACTCTGTTCTGTTATTACAGGATTTAAGCAGGAAGACCGCGAGCCACTAGCGCCTGCATGGGAATGCATGGAAGTCTCTGTTTGGAATTGTCCTAACCATGGAATAGAGGAATGGTTTTTTTCACTTATTTTATAATGCTCTTAACCCCATGTCAAAATCTATGCTTGATACAGCTGCAGGAGGAACTTTTATGGGAAAAGAAATTGAGGTAGCAAAGAAGCTACTTAATGATATGCAAGACAGTCATGCACAGTGTCATATAGAGAGAACAAACACAAAGAAAGTAAATGTTGTCACTGAAGTCAACAATGAAGAGCTTACAGCAAAGGTAGATGAGCTAATTATTGTTCTCAAAGGTAAAAATGAAGTTCAGGTAAACGCCATCTCCAATGATCAAATTGAAGAAATAGATTTTATAGCTCGTAATACTTTTAATCCTGGATGGAAAGCTCCAAACTTTGGATCAATTATCAGAAACCATATAACCTTGTAGGAGCACCCAACAATAGTCATGGAGCACCAAACAATAGTAATTACAATGGAGGGAACAATGGCAACCGCCAATCACTTGAGGAACCATCAAATATTTTATAATTCTCAAACTGAATAGAATGGTGCATTTTATAAGATGGTTGAGAATCATGATAATATACTTGGTCAAATAACCTAGAAAGTTAGTACAATGAGAACTGATCTGCTGGGACTTCAAGAAAGGACCAAGACTGTGGAATTACAAATGGCCAAGATAGATGAGAGTCAAACTTTGATTCTACAAAAATTTGTAGGAAAACAGGAGCCTGATCCAGTTGCGGACTTGAAGATGATGAGAAGTATGGATGATATGACTGAAGCACTAGATTATAGCAATGCTCTGTCGACACCCCGCACCCCGGGGGTGTCACGATCAATGAAAGTGTGGGCCGCCGTAAGGCATATCGGGGCTCCCGGGTGCTCTGGAGGGGAGTAACAAGAAGACAGCCCCGCCGGGGGGTTCTGCCCGGGAAGAGAAAGCAGGCATCATGACGACACTTGGCACTATCCACCTATGGCATACCAGTCCGGCTGGCAGGATGGTCGACTGGGCAGTGCTGGACAAGACGTCTCGCCTGCCCAACACAGAAGAGCGAGTCGACGCGTGGAGAACATGAAGACGAGCTGGCATCCGGTTGCCTCCTGGCGGTGACACTCGTCCACTAAGGTGGCGACGCCTTTGCAACGTGTCATCCATGCAGGTACCGGAGCTGGAGAAGGACTCCACCGATATAAAGGGAGGTTCGTACCCGACAGGGAGGAGGAGGGGTGGACGACAAGTGACTAGAGACAATAGGAAGCAAGAGGGAAGAAAGACAGCAAAGAGACAAGAGAGGTAGACCCCGGGAAGGAGATCCAACCGTGGGAGAGGGAGATAGTTAGATTCCACCACTTGTACTCAATCTCCGCCACAAATCAATACCAGATTAGACATGCAGGACGTAGGGTTTCATCTTCGGATGGCCTGAACCTGGGTAAAAACGCCTTGTGTCATCTCTCTTACTTTCTCCCCCAAAAAGCATTGACAGCTTCGACATCACCAAGATGAGCGAAGGCAACGCAGGAGGTCCCTAGTGCCCCACTACCGAACAACGACATGAGAGCACGCCGAACTCTCTGGTGTCCTAATACGTGTCAAACGTATCTATAATTTTTGATTGATCCATGCTTGTTTTGTGTCATTGTCACATGTTTTTACTATCATGTTATAGGGTTTTTTATTTTCCTGCCCTACTTCCCTTAGTTCTCCTCGTTTGAGCCCTACTTCCTTAGTTGTCCTCGCCTTTGCCCCACTTCGCACTTTAGAGGCTCGCAAGGCGGCCGAACGGCCGTTTTCGTCGGGTCAACCTCGTTTGACCGTTACTTGGCTGAGTTGACTAGTGGGACCGGTTGTTGGGAGACTTCTCTGGTTGAGAACTTGGGATGTTTAGTCCCACCTCGCTAGTTTGGAGAGTGAAGCACCAGTTTATAAGCAGTCTGCGCACTGCCTTCAATGTAAATGTTTAGCTTGGTGCTCTTATACAGCCGAATAGACATATGAATAATGCTATTTGACCTCAAAAGTGGCAACAAGATTAAACATTTATGTTTAACTTGGCTATGTTTACATTTATTAAATTTTGATCGACTTAGAAATAATTCGTTTTCTAACTACTTCGTTCCTTCGTCTGCGTGCTCTCCATGCCGAATGTAGATCATCATAGACATTTATTTTTACTAATAAGACTGAAATTATGAAATTATGATTTAGTCATTCCTTCGTCTGCGTGCTCTGCATGCCTAATGTGGATCATCATAGACATATATTTTTACTAATAAGACTGAAATTATGATTTGAAACAGAAATTAGGAAATCTAAATATTTCATTAGACTAATCGGAGAATACAAAAGTTGTTCTTCTTTACAAAAGTACTAAAGTACTTCTTGTCCGACAGTACAAAAGTTTTCTTCTTTATAGTACTACACTAATACGACATTACCTAGGGCGGCCTCCGCCTCTTCCCCTGAATACTAATCTAGTACTAGTATGAAAACCCAAAACCTAGGGCGTCGCCGACGGTGCGTCGCCATCGTCGGAGTCCTCCTCATCGTCATCAGAATCCTCCTTATCGTTGTCGCCGCCGTCCGCTCCTCATCGTCGGAGTAGGGGACAGGGGCTCCTCCGGATCCTCCTCCTCATCCGGCTCCTCCGGCTTCGCCGGCGGTGCGTCGCCGTCGTCGGAGTCCTCCTCGTCGTCATCGGAATCCTCCTTATCGTCGTCGCCGCCATCTGCTCCTTGTCGTCGGAGTAGGGGACGGGGGCTCCTCCGGATCCTCCTCCTCATCCGGCTCCTCCAGCTCCGCCCCCTCCTCCTCCTCCTGCTCCGGGACCCGCTTCCACCAGTGGGGTCCCTCGTCGTCAGAGTTGTCGCTAGGGACGTTATCATTGCGCCCACGAGTCGCTACCGTCGTCTGCCATTGCTTCGGTCGGAGAAGGGTGGGTTTTTTTTATTGAGGCGGTGGGGTGTAACATCCCAAAACTTTGGAATGTTTTAAAAATCACAAAAATTTAAAACTTTTATTATTAGATAAAGAAAGTCTCCAAAAATCAAGAAAACCTCTATAGAAGATTATTGGGACATCTTCCAAAGTTCTATTTTAAATTAAATGTTCCTTTATCTTCCAATCTCAACTTTTAAAGCTTTGAAAATAAAATATTTATTTGTATTTCTATAAAATCCAAAAAAAAATCTTTTTGGCAAAGCATTTCCAATATTTTGGCAAAGCCCATAATTAAGTGGGTATTTTTATTTAAAGGATTTCTCAAACTCTTTTAAATACAATATTTTGTCCCAAACTATTGTATTGAGTTTATCATTTTTAATGATATTACTCGAACTAATTTTCCGGATTTTATTTGAATTCAAAAAGAATTTATAAAACCCAATTTTATAAACTAACATAAAGGTGTCAAATAGCTTTTATGAATAATTTGAATTTTTGAAGATTTTAAAAATTATAAAAAAGGTTCTAAAATATTTAAAATAGTTATTTTGATTTTTACAAATTTTTATAATTTTATTTGACTTGATTTGGTGGCCTAAAACAAAAGTTATAAAAGAAACACAGAAAGAAAAAAAAAAGACAGGCGAGCCAGCCGCAGCCCAGCCAGCCCGCGCGAGCCGTAGCATGCCGACCGGCTTGGTTCGCTCGGTCAACGACCGCGGGATCGATCCCGTGGGTGAGTCCTTTAAAAACTGTGCATTTTTCGTTTGCCAAACCTATTTCTATTCAAACAGGTATAACTTTCTCGTGTCAACTCTGATTTTAATTCTGTTCGTTCCTACTTATACCAACTCGAAACCCTACCTTTCTACGCTCCTGCATATCTGTATAAAGCCCCATACCCGCAGCCTTTCTCTTTTCATTTTCGTTCTCCCGAAACCCTAAACAGCCGAATCTTATTTCATTGTTTTCGACCTCTAAACTTCATCCATTGATGTTGGCCCCTTCGTCAATGTTGTAGATCTTGTCGAGATCTTTCCATCCCGATAAATCCCACCACTTTTCATCAAACACAGCCAGAGAATTTCGTGTTATAACATTTCAGATCTCACGAAGTAAATTTTAGATCTACTCGCGCTCGCAACTTCAAATCCAAATCCCTTTGGTGGGTAAATAGATCGGGTTATTCTCTACAACTTTCATGTTTTAAGTTTTTCGATTTGAAGTACGAATCTTTTTATACAAACAGATCTATTCGAGCCAATCAGATAAGGCCACGTGGATCCACATCATCGCCCTGTCAGCAGCACAGTGCACCTAGTCAGCACCCGTCAGCGCCACGTCGCCTGCTTATTTTCTGGATTTATTCCGAATTGGCAGTTTTACAGAAAAAACACTGTAACTTCAAACCCTCATATCTTTTCAACCGTTTGGCCAAATTTGACAAACTTTATATTTTTGAAAACCTTATGATCTGTATATTATATTAGAACTATTAGTTTTCTGTTTTTCCTATTTGAAATTATTCAAATTTCAAATGAGAGATTTAAGTAATTTTGGCATAACTTTAAATCTATAAGTTATTTTAATTTATTTTCTTCTGCAAAAGTGTGTATTTTAGTGTCCTCTGTCCAGTAGTATTTTTAGGTTGTACTTGTGCATCATGCATTGTTAATTTTTTGTAAAAACTCAAATAGTGGCATTTTTTTACCATAGTAATTGTTTTAAAATTATTTAAATCACTAAAATTATGAATCATGAGCATCATGCATATAGTAAATAACAGAAAGTAATAACTTTATTAGTTGTCTAACTTTGACTTGTGTTGTTAGCACTCATCATGCATGCATGTTTTATTGTATTGCCATTTTGTCTGTGTATTGATTTGATGCAATTGTTTGTTTAGATTGTGAAGAGTGCCAGGAGTGCTGTGAGTGTTGCAACAACCTGAACAACTACCAAGGCAAGTGCATACAAAAATTCATGAATGACCTATTACTATTTTTATATTGCACTGTAGACTAATTCCAGTAGCATGCATGTTAGGCTGTTTTATCAAATCTATATGCTATGCAAACCTGTTAGGCTAGCCACATGATTTAGTTGACTAGTGACCTATATTAATTTAGTAGATTGGCTTGCTATAAAAATGAATTGTTTTTTTTGTATATGAGTTAAGGAAAATCTACTAAATTAATGAAACACCTGGGTGGATTTGGAGTTGCTCTATTGGTGGTTCAAAGTTGAGTGGCTGCTCAGACCCATTTCTGCGGGTACCTGAGTATGTGCACTTGTGCTAGCCACCCAGGGTCTTGAGATTTCATGTCGCTCCATGTCTAGTTTACTTCCAGTGCAGCCACTAGTCATATGAGCTCTGTCTTGATTTAGTAAGTTGAGTGGACCTGACCGGACGAACAAGCAGATGTAGGGGATGTAGGTGGGTATTGTTCGGACATGTGTATGGGGAAGCTCTTCTGAAGGATCTCGTCTTGGTCTTCTCCTTTCCTTTTCACTAAATGAGGGTTAAGGATAGAATGGGTTGATCGAGTCTAGTGGGGAAAGTGTCACAAACTCTCGAGAGTAAATAAAACTAAGATCTTAGTCGTGTCCCCGGTTATGGACAATTTGAGTAACTAAGCAAGGTGGTCGACAGAAGAATCTCATTCATTCCAATTTCAGAATAAAATTTGATGGGTGAACAGGGGTAGAAGAGATATTGGTTTTCATGCCATGTTTATCTCAATAATAGTTGGTTTTAAAAGAAAAGCTTTTCAAGTGTAGGATAAAATTTGCGTTGCGCAAGAGCCATGAAATCCACCAGCCAAATATGCATGTAGAATAGTCTTCGCCGTCTAATATCCACCATATTATGACACTTGCCAGTGTCGGAGAACTGTCCCAGGAACTGGGTGTGTGATACGTCTCCAACGTATCCATAATTTCTTATGATCCATGCTTATATTATACCAATTGCTACATGTTTTATTCACACTTTATAGCATTTTTATGCATTTTCTGGAACTAACCTATTAACAAGATGCCACAGTGCCAGTTCCTGTTTTCTGCTGTTTTCCGTTTCAGAAAGTTACTTAAGGAAATATTCTCGGAATTGGACGGGACAAAAAGCATCATTCTTATTTTTCCATCACGTACACGGAATCCAAAGGGGAGACGGAGAGGAGCCACGAGGCAGCCACACCATAGGGTGGCGCGGGCCCACCTTCTGGCGCGCCACCGCATGGTGTGGGCCCCTCGGGTGCCCTCGGCCGCCGCCCTTTCGCCTATTTATTCCCCCCGACGCAAAAACCCTAAATCAATCAGCCTCCATCGACAGAAACATCTGCAGCGCCGCCGCCATCGCCGACAAGTTTCGGGGGATAGAAGTCTCTGTTCCGGCACCCTGCCAGGACGGGGAAGTGCCCCCAGAGCCATCTCCATCGACTCCACCACCATCTTCATCGCCGTTGCTGACTCCCATGATGAGGAGGGAGTAGTTCTCCCTCGGGGCTGAGGGCCGTACCGGTAGCCATGTGGTCTATATCTCTCTCTCCCATGATGTGATCTATATGTGATCATGAGCTTTGCAATCTTGATGTTGTTATGTTACTCAAGTGGGCTTTATTTATGTGATCTCCGGAGACTCCTTGTCCCACGTGTGTAAAGGTGACAGTGTGTGCACCGTGTGGGTCTTTAGGCTATATTTCACAAGATACTTGTTCACCGATTTATTATTTGAGTTGGATGTCTCTATAAAATTGTGGTGTGTTAGTACCTCCTATGAATGCTCATGGTCCAGTGTGGGGTATTCATTAGTACTTGGGAATATATGTTTGAGGCGTGCTTTTGCATTCCTACACAATGAATTAGTGTTCGTTATCCAGCCGGAGAATACTTCGGAGTAGTATATTGAAGTGCTTAAATTTATATTCAATTATGATTGCATTGTTGAGAGTGACCACTGGTGAAAGTATGATCCCTAGGCCTTGTTTCTAAGCATTGAAACACCGTTTACAACAAGTTCTGCTACATGTTTGCTTGCTGCCATTTTTATTTCAGATTGCAATTACTACTTATAATCATCCATATTACTTTTATTTCACTATCTCTTCGCCGAACTAGTGCACCTATACATCTGACAAGTGTATTGGGTGTGTTGGGGACACAAGAGACTTTTTGTATTGTGATTGCAGGGTTGCTTGAGAGGGATACCTTTGACCTCTACCTCCCTGAGTTCGATAAACCTTGGGTGATTCACTTAAGGGAAACTTGCTGCTGTTCTACAAACCTCTGCTCTTGGAGGCCCAACACTGTCTACAAGAATAGAAGCGTGTGTAGACATCAAGCTATTTTCTGGCGCCGTTGCCGGGGAGGTAAGGTAAGCGGCACTCACACTCCAACAACAAAGCTATCCGGCAACGAAGCTATTTTATGGCGCCGTTGCCGGGGAGGTAAGGTAAAAGGTACTCACATCATCTGGCTACTAAGCTATTTTCTAGTACTGTTGCTGTTGTGTGAGTGCTCGAAGTTATTTCCTTTAGATTCTGCAATTATATCTTTTTGTTTCTTGTTTTTAATTTCACTAGTTAGGCTTAATGGAAAACAAAAAAAAATTAGTATTAGTTCTTTGGAAATCATTTTTGCTAATGATATGATAAGCTCTAAGCTTGGGGATGAGGTGTTTGAAAATCCTTTAGCTACTAATGATTACATGTTTGATACATCTCCTTCTAGTAAAAATGATGATATGTTTACAGATGAACACACTTTGGAAGATAAATATTCTATTCCTTATGATGATACTATGCCCCCAGTTTTTGATAATTATTATAAAGAATATTATGACATGGGTTATAATTACAACCATCCTCATGAAACTTGTCATAATTATGGAGGGATCACCCAAAACCATCCCTTTAATATACAACCTGTTTATAATGTTCAAGTTCTTTATGATGATCCTGCTCCAGTTGTTATTCATGAGAAGAATTTTGTTTATGTGGAAAATGATGACACTTTTATGCATATGGATCATGATAAGAATTTTACATGTGATAGTTATATTGTGGATTTTATCAATGATGCTACTGAAAGTTTTTATGAAAAAGGGAGACATGGTTTCATATATCACAATAACATTGAATCTCCTCTCCTTTTGTTGAAATTTTTGAAGTTGCACCTATTTTGTCTTCCTATGCTAGTCAATTTATGCTTCATGGATTTATTTACTTACAAGATTCCAATGCATAGGAAGTGGGTTAGACTTAAATGAGTTTTAGAGTTGCTTCTTGATGCTCCCTTATTGTGCTCCAACTCTCATTTTTATGTGAGCATCATCAAAATTACCATGCCTAGCTAAAAGGCTTTACAGAAAAGCGCTTATGGGAGACAACCCATCATTTTATTTTCAGTATCTTTTCTTTTATTTGAGTCAAGAAGTTTTTTTAATTCTGTAGCAACTTCTTCGTATCTTTATTTTCTTGCAATGTTGTGCCAAGTAAGGTCTCTAGTAGAAAGTTTTTGCTATATTTGGATTTCTGCACAGGAAACAGATTTCTGTCTGTCACCGCTAAATTCGTCATTTATTCCAGAAGCGACGAAATGCTTTGAGATTTTGTGTGCTGAATCTTCATATATGTATGAAACTTTTTCTAGTTCAGTGATTTTCAATTTGAGCAACTCTAGTGCCTCAAAAAAATTCGTCTTTACAGACCGTTCAGATTTTGACAGATTCTGCCTTTTATTGTGCATTGCTTCCTTTGCGATGTTTATTTGCATCTTTTTGATTCTTTGAGCATCAGTGGCTGTAGCTAATGTTATAATGCATTAAGGTGTGCTTGTGTCACAGTAGAACTTGTGAATTTTTGGTTTATGCACTAACCCTCTAATGAGAATTACTTTGAGTTTGATGTGGTGGAAGTTTTCAAGTAAGCAAAAGGGACGATATGATGAGATCAAGAAGAGTGAAAAGCCTAAGCTTGGGGATGCCCCGGAGGGTCATCCCCAGCAAATTCAAGAAGACTCAAGCATCTAATCTTGGGGATGCCCAAGGCATCCCCTTCTTCATCGACAAAACTATCAGGTTATCTCTAGTGATACTATATTTTTATTCCGCTACATCTTATGTATTTTGCTTGGAGCGTCTGTTTTTATTTTGAGTGTGTGTTTTAGTTTGCTTAATAAGTTGGATCCTAGCATTCTTGGGTGGGAGAGAGACACGCTCCGCTTTTTCATATGAATACTCTTGTGCTTCGCTTATATTTGTTGAGTATTCTTAGCTACTGTTTGTTTTCTAGTAGCTCTCGCTTTTAGCATGTTATCTTGTTTAGGGCTGCTAGTTCTTTGTGTTAAGCTCTCTTGTATTTCACTCTTATTTGTTAGAGAGTTGTTTTAGTTGCTTGGTTGATGTGTTAGATTGGAAAATGCTATGCTTGTCATAGTGGTATGAAATAGAGAAAAGCTGCATAGTCTTGTAGACCATTGTGTAGATAACTTGCTCCTCTTCAATTGTTTTGAGGTATTAAAATAACTAATGGTTAAAATATGTTGGTTAATGTTGTTAAGAGCTGATTAGTGAAGATGTGTTAATAGAGCGTGGAGCCGTACTTTTCTGAACTAAAAACAACTTAAGTCAATAGTGCTTTAGTGTCGTGATTTCCTCTTAGTTGAAAAGAAGTTTCTAATGGTATAGTTACTGCAACGGTCGGGGAAGCCAACGGGGCACTTGTGTCGCCGCCACGATCCCTCTCGGGGTGTCTCTAACCATTTGTAAGACTTTGATACTGTTAGTTGTTTGCAATATACGACATGCTATGTGAGTTTTGGTTTTTGGCACTTCCACCTCCATATTTTGCTAGCCTCTTCGGTGCTTTGCATTGCCCTTTTTCACATTGAGATTGGTGCATACTTCGCAAGTACATCCAACCCCGTGGGAGATCTTCATCTTGTTCTCCTACACATAAGCCAACTATCTTCCTCAAAACAACCACCATATCTACCTATCACAGCATTTCCATAGTTGTTCCGAGATACATTGCCATGCAACATCCATCATTTACATTACATGACTTTATGTCATTTTTACTTCATTGCCATATAGTATTGCTTGACCATTTGAGTTAGTGTGATGCGTGGTTTTCCACATGTGTTACATCTTTTCCACACTACGCTCGGTCTTGCATATCCAACATACACCATGTATTAGTCTTTGAGTTTTGAGTACACCAAAAAGTGTGATGATCATCTTGTAAAATAGAGTGTTGCCTCTACCTGTGAGCATATTGAAAAGAGTCCAAAGTGGCCAATCAAAAGAGTCCAAAAGAGACCAATGAGAGAAAAATATAAAAGAGCCACAAAGGCCTCAAAAAGCAAAAAAGAGAAAAAGAAAAAAAAAGAATATAAAATGAGAGAGGGGGCAACACTACTATCCTTTTATTCCACACTTGTGCTAGTAGCACCTACATCATTGTAGTGAGTTTTCATGCTTCATTAGTATAACTATGTGGGGACCAAACGTTATAGAACTTGGCTTGTATATTCCAACGATGAGCCTCCTCAAGTGAGCTCTAGGTCTTCATGAGCAAGCAAGTTGGATGCACCCCCACTAGTTCCATTGGAGAGCTTCCATTCATATAGCTCTATGTGCATCCGTTGCATGGCAATCACTACTCCTCATTCAGTGTCTACTATGGGACTTCCTCTTGTCTTGTGGTTACCTCTTCCACTGTTTGAGCCTTTCTTTTTGGCCTTCCAAACCCCCATCATTATTCTCTTTGCCATAACCTCATGGTGCCAAGCCTTCTTCTTGCTTGTATTAGTTGAGTGGACTACATAACAGTTGATAAGTTAAGTGGATGGATTAAGGACACTTGACTTGAGCTTGGCTATTTCTATTATTAACTGAATTTGATGCTTTGAAGATTGATTGACATTTTACATTGGAGACACAATTTACTATCCTTCTTTCTAAACCTTATGTATGGTTCCTTGTCTCCAACACGCTAATTCATGAAAAGTTCTAGCTTCTTTTAGCTAGCATTTGTTAATCATTGTTTGCTTAATGTCAACTATAGACAATTGTTTTGGATCACCTTATTCACATCATGTGCTTTGCATTGCTATGTTGATCTAGATTGTGAGTTAGCATGTCTCCTAAGAAATTATTTGTTATCGTTTTACCTACTCGAGGACGAGTAGAACTAAGCTTGGGGATGCTGATACGTCTCCAACGTATCCATAATTTCTTATGATCCATGCTTATATTATACCAATTGCTACATGTTTTATTCACACTTTATAGCATTTTTATGCAATTTTCTGGAACTAACCTATTAACAAGATGCCACAGTGCCAGTTCCTATTTTCTGCTATTTTCCGTTTCAGAAAGTTACTTAAGGAAATATTCTCGGAATTGGACGGGACAAAAAGCATCATTCTTATTTTTCCATCACGTACACGGAATCCAAAGGGGAGACGGAGAGGAGCCACGAGGCAGCCACACCATAGGGTGGCGCGGGCCCACCTTCTGGCGCGCCACCGCATGGTGTGGGCCCCTCGGGTGCCCTCGGCCGCCGCCCTTTCGCCTATTTATTCCCCCCGACGCAAAAACCCTAAATCAATCAGCCTCCATCGACAGAAACATCTGCAGCGCCGCCGCCATCGCCGACAAGTTTCGGGGGACAGAAGTCTCTGTTCCGGCACCCTGCCGGGACGGGGAAGTGCCCCCGGAGCCATCTCCATCGACTCCACCACCATCTTCATCGCCGTTGCTGACTCCCATGATGAGGAGGGAGTAGTTCTCCCTCGGGGCTGAGGGCCGTACCGGTAGCCATGTGGTCTATATCTCTCTCTCCCATGATGTGATCTATATGTGATCATGAGCTTTGCAATCTAGATGTTGTTATGTTACTCAAGTGGGCTTTATTTATGTGATCTCCGGAGACTCCTTGTCCCACGTGTGTAAAGGTGACAGTGTGTGCACCGTGTGGGTCTTTAGGCTATATTTCACAAGATACTTGTTCACTGATTTATTATTTGAGTTGGATGTCTCTATGAAATTGTGGTGTGTTAGTACCTCCTATGAATGCTCATGGTCCAGTGTGGGGTATTCATTAGTACTTGGGAATATATGTTTGAGGCGTGCTTTTGCATTCCTACACAATGAATTAGTGTTCGTTATCCAGCCGGAGAATACTTCGGAGTAGTATATTGAAGTGCTTAAATTTATATTCAATTATGATTGCATGTTGAGAGTGACCACTGGTGAAAGTATGATCCCTAGGCCTTGTTTCTAAGCATTGAAACAAAGTTTACAACAAGTTCTGCTACATGTTTGCTTGCTGCCATTTTTATTTCAGATTGCAATTACTACTTATAATCATCCATATTACTTGTATTTCACTATCTCTTCGCCGAACTAGTGCACCTATACATCTGACAAGTGTATTGGGTGTGTTGGGGACACAAGAGACTTTTTGTATTGTGATTGCAGGGTTGCTTGAGAGGGATACCTTTGACCTCTACCTCCCTGAGTTCGATAAACCTTGGGTGATTCACTTAAAGGAAACTTGCTGCTGTTCTACAAACCTCTGCTCTTGGAGGCCCAACACTGTCTACAAGAATAGAAGCGTGTGTAGACATCAGTGTGTCTCACGAAGGATCAAGTAAGGGGCTGAACACGGAATCAAACAACCCTCAATGTGCCACGGCGACGGTGCTCGCCTGGATCGTCGCGGGGAGGCACTACAGAGAGGAACACACAGTATTACCCAGGTTCGGGGCCCTCTAGGTGAGGCAAAACCCCTACGTCCTGCTTCGGATTGTATTGCACTTGCTTGGAGAGGTTTTAGTACAGAGCGAGCTTGGCGAGCTCAAGGTGGCTACAATGGCTACTGCAGAACTCAGATCTAGGGTTTGGTCTAAGCTCCAGGATTGTGAACTACTAAGAGTCGAACCCCCTGTCCGAGCGTGCTCCCCTACTTTTATAGATGTCTCGGGCCTCTTCCCCCCAAATGTCTTGGCGGGAAGGGCTACCACATGGCAACGAAGGAGGAGGTGCGGTGCACAAAAAAGGTAGAGTCCACCATAAAGGTAAAGTCCATGGACGCGGTCCACGGCAGGGGGCAGCGTCACCAAAGCTGGAAAAGCCACCGTCCAAACAGGACGGTGGGCTAGCGCTGTTGAGGCGGGATGTGTCCCACGGTGACGTCGCCTTTGGAGGGTAGCTGCAGACGGTTCCCTTATCACCAAAGTGGCAATCCTTGGGGCTCCTTTGCTTGGTACAGCTTTGTTGACTCCTTTATACATAAGAACGGCAACTGTGGCGCTGCCATCACCGCGCGCTGGTGCAGTCGTCACTCTGCGGAGGGTGCAGAGCCCATGTGCGCTCTGCCGCGGAAACAGAACTGGCTTCGAGAGGAATGAAGCCTCGCGAGGCAAAAGGCCTCGCCGAGCCTTTCGGCTTGGTCCTTAGCAGAATTTGCAGGTGGCATCCGAGATGCCCTCTCGAGGAGAGGTCCCTCGCCGAGGGAAAAACCCTTGGCGAGGAGGAGAGGTCCCTCGTGAGGCTCGCCAGGCTCGGAGAGCCCGGTCCTTAGCGAAATCTTCTGAAGAATGTTGTGGGCCCTGGCAGGCCGGCCCGTGGTACCCTGGTTTCCACTGTGCCGACAGTAGCCCCCGGGCCCGCAATGGGCACGCCGAAGCCCATGGATGGAGGCGAAGCGTCGAGGGCCCAACGGTGCCTGCCTGGGCCGCGACACGTGGGGCGCAGCGGTTGCGCCTGAGGCCATGATCTCCTCGGCTTCAACGGGCGACGTGGCGGGGCCCGCCACGATTCGGGGGCCGGTCAATAAAGCCTGGGCGCGCGGTCGGCGCCCTTCACTTCATCCATTACTCCTCTGCACACTCCTCCCAACGCCTCCATCTCTCTAGAGCGCCCCGTCTCCAAAATCTCCTTCTCCAGCGACCATGGCGCCCAAGAAGGCAGACGCCGACCAGAAGGGCAAGGCCCCGATGCAGACTATCACGTCGGCGGCGGCGGCGCGGGGTGCTGCACCCCAGGGGCGCTGCCGGAAAGCCGCGTCCGTGCGGCGGCGCTTGAGAAGGTGCGCCACCTGGCGGCCGCCAACACCCACGAGCTCGGCGCCACAAACATGGCGGCCGGCAGCAGCAAGGTCGGCGCGGGGTACTACCCCATCTTCCTTCACACCCTCTACGCCGGCCTCGTTCCTCCCTTCTCCAGCTTCCTCATGGGGATCCTTGAGGCGTACCGGATCCAACTCCTTCATCTCCACCCAAACTCCATACTCATCCTTGCCATCTTCGCCTATCTCTGCGAGGCGTACGTTGGCGTCTGTCCCTCGGTGGCGCTCTTCCGCAGCTTCTACGCCCTCCGGAGCACCGCGTCGAACGAGCGGCTCAGATGCGTCTCCTTCCGCATCGCCGCCTCTAGGAGCGAAGACTACATCCCCATCGCATGGCTCGGCGAGAATGCGGTCACCAAGATAATGAAGAAAGTGGAGGATTTCCGCCAAAAGTGGTTTTTCGTCAACACCAAGTCGTCAAACCACCTCCTGGAGGTACCCGTGGCGCCCCTGAAGAAGTGGGCACGTTGGGCGAGCGGCGACTTCGAGGGCCCCAAGCTTGAGGCGGTGTACGAGCGCATCCGGGTGCTCCGCGAGGCCGGGCTCACCGGCCAGATGGTGGCGAGGGATTTCATCAAGCGCCGCATTGCTCCCCTCCAGTGGCACTCGGAGCCGATGTGGACGTACTCAAGCCCAAAAGACAGGATGCGCCTGTGCGCAGATGACTTCACTTCGGACGAGCTAAAGCAGGTCATGAGAGTCCTCTTTGCCACGGCGTCCATCCCGTCCCCAGCCAACGACGATGCCCTGCCGCTGTTCGCCTATGTGGAGGAGAGCGAGCGCGAAGCCCGTCAACTCCTGCCCAGTTTCGATGAATGGGGCATCAGGCCTGCAAGACTCCGCGGGCCCCGCAGCAACCCGTGGGCTGCGGAGCTGGAGCAGGTGGGAGAATCGCCGGAGCCGGACAAGGCTGAAGACTCTGGCGAGGACGATGCCTCAAGAGGCGCCAACCCCTCTGGCGAGGACGAGGCCTCGAGAGGCGCCGACCCCTCGGGAGGCGACGCGGGCTCCTCAAGGGGCGTGCCGCCTGGCGAGGACCTCCAGGAGATCTCCTCCAGCGGCGACGAGGACGCCTTCCGCGTGGCCCGCTCCCGACGCATCGCATAGGGGGAGGAGGAGGAGAGCGGTAACAGGGGAGGATGCCGCGAGCCCCGCACCAAGGCCCTCCACGACAAGAACGCCTCGGCAGGGGGGAGCGCCCCCCGAGAGGAGGCAGGAGGGCCTCAAGGGGAGGCCAGGGCGAGCAGCCCCCAGCCTCCGAAGGCGAAGAAAAGGGTGTGGAGGATAGCCGACGAGTAAGCCTCAATTCTTCTTTTTCTTTTAGCATTTTGCTTCTGAGAATCCTCTTGACAGATCTTCTGCTTGTTTGTCTTCAGGAATCCTACGGCGCCGAAGAAGCGGCGTCTCCGTAAGCTTGGGGAGGCCGCTGACGCCCCCGCAGCGCCGCCGGTGGCTGACGAGCCGCAGCACGCGGCTGCTCCTCCCACGGGCGAGCGCCGCGAGGAGGAGGACGACGACGTCGTAGAGGTGGCACCGCCGCCCGCCCAGGCCACTCTTCCTCCCGTACTGTGGAGGGCAATGGAGGAAGAGGCGGCGACCGAGACAGCCCGAGCCTCGGCGAGGCCGGACGCGGAGGAGGAGGCGATCGAGGAGATCGTCGTGGAGCCACCTCAGGAGGAGGAGGCTCCCACACAAAGGGCAGACGTGCCTGCGGCCGCGGCGGGCGTGGCCACCACGGAGGGGGCGGGAGGCGCCCCCGAAGGGCAGGAGGAGGAGGAACCTCTGGAGCCCACAGATACTGGAGCTGGGGGCAAAAGGACGCCCAGCCCCCAGCGGGCTCCAGACGCAGGTGACGAGGCTCACGCCCACGCGAGCCCCCAGAGGGCCCCTGACGCGGGAGGCGAGGAAGGCGCCCTCGCGAGCCCTCAGAGGGCCCCTGACGTGGGAGGCGAGGAAGGCGCCCACGCGAGCCCTCAGAGGGCCCCTGACGCGGGAGGCGAGGAAGGCGCCCTCGCGAGCCCCCGGGCCGCACCGGAGGCGGCCGTGAGCCCAAGGCAGGGTGCCTCGAGCGCCCCGCCAAGAAACGAGATCTCTGCACCCCGTAGCGATGCGGGGACCTTGGCGCTGCGGCAGCCGCGGCGCCAAGCGGTTCGTTGCCAAGCCGTCCTCGGCCAAGCGCGGCGGATGCTTGAAGAGCTGGAGGCGCAACTCGCTGAAGAGGAACTCGCCCAGGCGGAGGAGCGGGCGAGACTCGACGAGGGTTGGGCCCTCCTCCGCAAGAGCGTGGAGAGCTGCCGCCGGCAGGACGCGGCGGCCCTGGCGGCCCGCCAAGAGGCCATGCGCTTTGCCGAAGAGACCCGCGACAATGTGAAGCGGGAGGCGGCGGAGACCATGGAGCAACTGGATGCCGCACGAGCGGCGCTCGAGACGGAAATTGCCTCCAAGCGATAGGAGGTGGCGGCCCTGGAGCAGAACTTCATCACGCACTCCAAAACTGTGGAGAGCAGCTTGAAGGAGCTCCGCGAGAGGCTGGATGCTCGCGAGGTGCAGCTGACCCAGCGCGAGGCAGAGCTCACGCGACGCGAGTGAGAGCTTTCCCCCCACGAGCTGGGACTGCGCCGACGCGAGGAGCAGGTCCAGCAGCTTGTGGCGGACCAGGCCACCCACGAGGAGCAGCTGAAGGCTCGCGAGGGCCGGGTGGCCCAGGACGAAACCACCTACGCCGAGCGCCACACGAAGGCCAACGCCGACTTCGCGGTGAAGCATAAGAAAGTCCAGGAAGAGGCCGACAACAAGGTCAAGCTCATCCGCAAAAATCTCTCCAAGGACTATGATGAGAAGGCCACGAAGCAGGAGGAGCGCTTCAAGGAGAAGCGCAAGGAGCTCCAGGACCGCATCGAGGGGCTCGAGAAGGAGGAGAAGCAGATGGCTTCCCACCTTCAGAGCGCCAAGGAGGCCCAGGCTCGCGCGGAAGGGAGAGCCGCCGCCTTGGAGAAGGACCTGAGCGAGCTCCACCAGCAGGTGGGGCCAGTCGTGAACCTTGTGGAGGAGGCACGGAGTAACGCGGAGCATGGCCGGACCATGACGCACCAACGCCAGCTCATGCTCCAAGGCTTGGTACTCCGTGCGCGCGCCGTTGGGGACGACCTGAGGATCGAGGTCCCCCCTTTTCCGCAGGGAGCGACGACGAGGCTGCATACTCGTTCTTCTTCGAGCAATTCCTTGGAAAGCTTGAAGAGACCGCGAAGGGCTTCGACGAGCGCATCGTGGAGGAGAGCCGCGATCTCCTCGTCATCGCTACCTGCCGCATCTTCAGCAACCTCGCGAGGCTCCAGCCCTCGTTTGACCTCGAGGCCGTGACAGCGCCGGTCGACATCAGCGACAAGGCGCGGAAAGCCGCCGAGGCGTACGCCAAGAAATTCGACCAAGTCATGGTCGATGAAGACGAAGGCGACGACGAGGAGGATGCCCTGGAGGAGGAGGCGGAGGCTGTCGTGGACAGAGCGGGCACCTCAGGAGGCGCGACGGCCTAAGCTCCCTCCTGTATCTGGACGTGCAGGAGCACGGATTATCTTAGCATTTTATTTGTAATAGATTTGTAAAGACTTGTTTTAAGCTTTGTTTGAACGTGCTTGGTGAACATCCCTCGAGAGGCTTTTGTCTTCCCTTTCATGTCTTTTTCGCTCTACGTCTTAGGACCCTCTCTTAGCGCTACACCGCCGCCGCTTCGGTATGTGAGAGTCAGGGCTCCACAAGGCCGTGGGGTGCGTGAGGCCTCGAGAGGTAAGAGCTCCCAAGTCGCGATGCTTGGGGCTCCCCTTTAACGCGCAAGCAGCCCATGAGGCGCAGGAGAAAGAAAAGGGGCTCGAGGGACGAAAACTAGCGAAAGGAATTTCAACCAAGTGTTTGGACTTAGCTTCACGAGGCGTTTTGCCTTGGAGAGGGTGTTGGTTCCCTGATGAGGTGTTTTCGCCTTGGAGAGGGTGTTGGTTCCCTGGCGCTTGCTTTGGACCTGTTTTCCTCCGTTTTGACAGATAGGCGTACCCACAAGCAATACATAGCTAGATGACTTCATGCGTGCTCGTAGGTTCCTTCATGTGTGTCTCGCGAGGAGAACAGGCACCAAGGTCCTTGGTGAGTTGACGTGCACGGGAGCCGGTCCATGAGTTCAGAGCTCCTTGGGAGTTGACATGCATGAAAGCTGACCCGTGAGTTCAGAGCTCAGATCCCTTGGGTTTGAGGCGCTGCTGGGATGCTCCCGAGGCACAGGCACCATGTCCAGCCCCCGCTCACGAGATACACAGGAGGGATCATACGAGCAAGGATGAATCAGCAATAACAAAAATGCTTACCAATGCAACAACATATGCTGGCGTGAAGCGCAAAGGTTCAAAGTGACCTGAAGCAGAGGTTCATTACACTGGCGTGGCCAGAAATACAAAATCCGCCATGTCAGGCATGGGGTTCCACATGGAGTGGCTGAGACTCTCGCGGCCCGAGGCGACGCATGTAGAGAGAGCTCAGAGAGGGGGCCCCTATGCAGGGGTGGCTTGTAGAGCCTGCGGTCCACCATGGCTGGGCATGGGGATCCACCTCTCCAAGGCATGGTGCTTGAAGAAGTCACCTTGCCGAGGCGTGATGGCTTGGGAGTCTTCTCGAACGGCCCGCGGCAACGTATAGTAGAGAGGGGAGCCCGAAGTTTTTCCTCGTGGAGGATGATGGCGCGAGGCTCTCCCTTGATGCAAAAAATTGCTCGTCGAGGACGATCAGGGGTAGAACTTGCGCAGGTGCTGGATGTTCCAGGGGTTGGCGACAGGGATGCCGTCCTCCGTCTCGAGCCACGCGGAGCCAGGCCTGGCGATGTGGACGACCCTGTAGGGTCCTTCCCACATTGGCGAGAGCTTGTGGAGGCCTACCCTGGAGAGGATTCTCCTCAGGACGAGGTCTCCTGCTTCGAGAGTGCGCGGGCGGATGTGGCGGCTGTGGTAGCGACGGAGGTCTTGCTGGTACCTTGCCGCTCTCAGGGCCGCATTGCGGCGGAGCCCTTCAAGCAGCAGGAGGTCGTGGTTGCGCAGTTCGTCCTGCTCAGCCCCCTTGAAGGCCAAGACTCGTGGAGAGCCGTGGGTGATCTCGCTGGGGAGGACGGCTTCAGCGTCATAGACGAGGGAGAACGGCGTCTCACCAGTTGGCTTTGTTGGCGTGGTGCGGATGGACCAGAGCACCGAGGGGAGCTCATCGATCCAGTGCTTGCCGCTGGCCTTGAGGCGGTTGAAGCTTCTCGTCTTGAGGCCCTTGAGCACCTCGGCGTTGGCTCGCTCAGCCTGCCCGTTGCTTCGTGGGTGCGCCACCGAGGCATAGCAGATTTGGGTGCCGAGGCTACCACAGTAGGACTTGAAGGCGCCACTGATGAATTGTGAGCCGTTGTCGGTGATGATGCGGTTGGGCACGCCGAAGCGGCAGACTAGGCTCCTTATGAATTTCACCGCTGATTTCGCCGGAATGGTGCGCACGGGTTCCACCTCAGGCCACTTGGTGAACTTGTCGTTGGCGACGTAGAGGTAGCGGTAGCCCCCGAGCGCTCGCGGGAAGGGTCCCAGGAGGTCCAGCCCCCAGACCGCGAATGGCCAGGAGAGCGGGATGGTTTGGAGTCCTTGCACGGGCTGGTGGATCTGCTTGGCGTGGAATTGGCAGGCGTCGCAAGATTGAACGATTGCGGCTGCATCTTGAAGCACTGAAGGCCAGTAGAAGCCACTCCGGAAGACCTTGCTTGCAAGGGTGCGCGAGGATGAATGGTGGCTGCACTCTCCGCTGTGGATGTCATTGATGAGCTGGCGGCCTTCCTCGGCAGGGACGCACCGCAAGGCAACCCCATTGGGGCGCTTACGGTACAGGTCTCCGTCATGGAGGCAGTAAGACTTGGCCTGGCGAGCAACTCTTTCGGCTTCAGCGTCTTCTTCGGGGAGGACTCGATTTTGCAGGTAGTTCTTGATCTCGTCGATCCAACCAGTGTCTTGGCGTACCAAGGTCATCAGCAAGCGATCGCCTGAGGGCAGCCCGCAGTTTGGTGCTCCACTTGGTGGGGCTGGTGGGAGCTCCTCATTGATGCTCATGTTGACAGCTGGTTGCTTGACGGAGGACTTGGCGAGTCTTTCCTCGAACACTCCAGGCTTCTGTGCTTCCCTTCTTGCTGCTCGCCTGGCGAGTTCATCTGCCTCTTGGTTCTCTCCTCATGGGATGTGCTTGAGCTCCATGCCCCTGAAGTGCTTCTCGAGTTTGCGTACCTCTTCAAGGTAGGCCACCATGTAGGTGTCGTTAGGCGTGTAGCTTTTGTTGGAGAAATTGACGAGGAGCTAAGAGTCGCCCTTGATGAGGATGCGCTTGATGCCGAGGGCGATAACAGCTCTGAGCCCGGCGAGGAGGCCTTCGTATTCAGCAATGTTGTTGGAGACCTTATCGTTGTCCTTGAAGCACAGCTGGACGGTGTAGTAGAGCTTGTCGCCTGTCGGTGAGGTGAGGACAGCACCAGCCCCTGCACTCTGGGCCGCGAAGGCGCCGTCGAAGTGCATGGTCCAGTGGCTTGGTTCCGCCCCTCCTGAGGTTGTGGCTTCCTCCTCTTGAGGCTCTTCTTCACGCCTGTCCGTCCATTCGGCCATGAAATCAGCCAGCGCCCTGCCCTTGATGACCCTTGTGGTGTCGAACTCTAGCTCGAAAGGTTGTAGCTCGATGCCCCAGCCTACGACGCGATCTGTCGCGTTTGGGTTGCGCAGGACTTGCTCCAGGGGGTATGAGGTGACCACCTTAATGGGATGACCCTGGAAGTAGTGGCGCAACTTCCTGAAGGCGCTGAGGAGCGAGAAGAGGAGCTTTTGCTGCATGGGGTAGCGCTCGCGAGCGTCCCGCAGCACTATGCTGACGAAGTACACGGGATGCTCGACGAGGGTAGTTGTTGGCGTGGCAGCGGCTGGCTCCTCTCGAGGCTCGGTGGAGTCCTTGTCGAGGTTTTCTTGAGGTCCTGCTTGTGGAGGCTCGGCAGGAGGCTGGAGGCTTGTCGAGGCTGCTTCCTTGTTGGGTGGTTCTGGGCTTGGCGAGGCGGAGTTCTGCTTGGCGAGGACTGGCTCTTCCCTTTTAGCCACCAAGACCGCGCTTGCCGTCTAAGGAGTGGCTGCAAGATACAACTTCATTGGCTCGCGAGGGCGTGGGGCAATCATGATGGGTGGGCTCGCCAGGTATTTCTTCAGGCCCTCAAAGGCCTTTGCTGCTTCAGGGGTCCACTTGAAAGGACCGGATCTCTTCATGATCTTGAAAAATGGCAGCGCCCTCTCGCCGAACTTGGAGATGAAACGGCCAAGGCTGGCCATACATCCCGCTAAGCGCTGCATGTCCTTGAGGCGACGAGGAGGCTGCATTTCTTCTATGGCCTTGATCTTGTCAGGGTTTGCCTCGATGCCGCGATGAGACACCAGGAACCCGAGGAGCTTGCCTGAAGGGACCCCGAAGACGCACTTGGCGGGGTTCAGCTTGATGTTTACTTTGCGTAGGTTGGCAAAGGTCTCCTCGAGGTCCTGGATGAGCGTGTTTTCTTCGCGAGTCTTGACCACGATGTCGTCGACGTAGGCCTCTGCATTCTTCCCCATTTGAGCCCCCAAGGCGATCCTCATGAGGCGCTGGAAAGTGGCGTCGGCGTTCTTGAGGCCGAAGGGCATGCAGACGTAGCAAAACACACCACAAGGGGTGAGAAATGCTGTCTTCTCCTCGTCCTCCTTCACCATCTTGATCTGGTGGTAACCAGAGAAGGCATCCAGAAAACAGAGGAGCACGCAGCCGGCGGTGGAGTCCACGATCTGGTCGATCCTTGGGAGGGGATAGGGGTCCTTGGGGCAGGCCTTGTTGAGGTCGGTGAAGTCGATGTAGAGGCGGCTTCCTCCGGTGTGCTTGGGTACGACCACACCGTTGGCGAGCCAAGTGGGATGGACCACCTCCTTGATGATGCTGGCCTTCTTCAGTTTCTCTACTTCCTTGACGATGAAATCTTGCTTCTCTGGCGCCTGGCGCCGCGCCTTTTGCTTCACGGGGCGTGCGTTTGGACACATGGTAAGTGGTGCTCGATCACCTCCCTCGGTACTCCAGACATATCTGACGGTGTCCATACGAACATGTCAGAGTTTGCCCTGAGGAAGGCGACGAGCGCGCTTTCCTATTTGGGAGGCAAGTTGGCGCCGATGGTGATGCTAGCCCCCGAGCCGTTTGCCTCAAGAGGCAATTGCTTTGTCGCGGCCTTCTCCTGAGAGAACAGCTGCTTCTTCTTCGCGGGGGGCCTCGGGAGGGGCTCCTCATCCTCGTCAGCAGGTGACGCCACCGCGGCAGCCTTGTAGGCCGCTTGCGCAGCGTACAGGGCGTCCGAGACCACGCCGCGGATGACGATGGTGCCACCCGAGCCAGGGAGCTTGACGAGGTTGTAGGCATGGTGGGTCACCGCCATGAACTTGGCGAGGGCGGGGTAGCCGAGGATGGCGTTGTAGGGCAGGCCGATGTGCGCGACGTCGAAATCGATCAGCTCGGTGCGGTAGTTGGCCTGGGTGCCGAAAGTGACCGTGAGCCTCACCTGCCCTAAGGGGGTGGTGAGACCCTCAGTCACCCCCGAGAAGGGCCTGGTGGGCATGAGCCGCTCGTATGGCACCTGCAGCTTCTCGAATGTCTCGACAGAGATGACGTTGAGGCCTGCACCCCCATCGATGAGCGTCTTAGAGACGGCAATGTTGTTGATGGTGGGAGTGCAGACCAGCGGGATGGTGCCAACAGTTGAGGTGGACTTGGGGTGGTCGCTGGAGTCGAAAGTGATGGGGCACTGGGACCACTTGAGGGGCCTGGAGGCCTCAACCTCGGGAAGGGCTGCCGCGACCTCGCGAGCGAGTTGCTTGAAGTGGCGGTTGGAGCTGGGGGCCTGAGCCCCGCCGAGGATGCAAGCGGCCCTGCGAGGCACCTGGTAGCCCTCAGGAGTATCGGCAGGGAGGTTGTCGTTCGTGGGCTGGGCGGCGTTGGCCTGAGGGTTCTGCTCGTAGTTGTCGTCGTAGTGGTTGTTCCAGCGTCGCCCCCTGCGGCCGCCGCGGCCGCCGCCGCGGCCTCCGCGGCCTTGCTGCCGATCGTTTGCCTCGCGAGCCTCGCGAAGCCTCTTGAGGTCGTAGCAGTCCTCGGTGGCGTGGGAATGCCTGTTGTGGTAGATGCAGAAGGGACGATCATCTTTCTTCTCGGGTCCCGCGGCTGGAGTGGCAGCGCGAGGCTGCTTGGCGTCAGGCTCAGCCGCGAGGACCGCAGTGGTCTTGCGTTTCTCGGTGGATTTCTTCTTCTTCTTGGACTCCTCGGCGGGGTCCCCTGGCTCGTTCTTGACGAACAAGCGGCCCTCCTCAGCCTTGGTGCACTTGTCTGCCAAGTCGAAGAGCTTGACGATGGTGGTGATGTTGTCATGGATGCCAAGCTTCTCGAGCATCCGCACATCCATGACCCCACCCTGGAAGGCCGAAATGACCTGCGCGTCGGTGGCATTGGGGATCTTGTTGCGCACCTGGCTGAAGCGTTGGATGTACTTGCGGAGGGTCTTGCCAGGCTTCTGGCGCACGGCGCGGAGATCGTTGTACGTGAGGCCGCGCTCATATGTTCCCTTGAAGTTGGCGATGAAGCACCGGCAGAGGTCCTCCCAGGTGTTGATGGACTCGGCGGGGAGGTTGGTGAGCCACGAGGACGCGGAGTCCTTGAGGGCCATGGGGAACCAGTTTGCCATGACCTTGTCGTCGCCCCCGGCGGCCTGGATGGCCAAGGTGTAGAGCTGCAGAAACTCCAGGGGGTTGTTCTTGCCGTCGTAGCGCGGAGGAAGATCCGGCCTGAACTTGACCGGCCAGACGACGCGACGGAGGCTGCGAGTGAACGCGGCCGTCGTGCCGTAGGTGACCGGGCCGTTGGCGAGGGTGGCGCGGAGGTGGCGCCCCGCGGTGGCGACGTCATGGACGGCGCGGTTGTGGCGATCTTGGTGGCGCTAGATGCTCACGCGTGCGTCCTCCGGGGCCCGCTGCACGATCTGGCAGTCGTGCGGTGACGACGCGTGCGACGCGGCGCGGTTGTCGCAAGGAGGAGCCCCGGCTGGAGCAGGTTGCGGTGGAGCCGGTGGAGCTGGAGCGGGCGCAGAGTGACGAGGAGGAGCATGCGGCGCGCCGTGCGCCACGTCCCCTGCGCGTGCAGAGAGAACCAGCGAGCGAGACGGTGCGGGAGCGGCGACGCGAGCGGCGCCGACGAGCTCGGAGAGGCGGTTGAGCCAGGCTTCCTGGGCCTCCGGCGTGGGACGGTATTGCAGCAGCTCCTGCGCCATGAGAAGCGCAGTCGCCAGGCTGGGCGCAGGGCGGCCCAACGAGGAAACATCACGGTCCCGCGACGGGTGCAGGGAGGAGGCCTCCTCTTCGCCGAGGTCGTCCTCAGCGTGGTCCATGTCGTCGTCCTCCGGGTGCTCGATGCGGGGCTCGGGGTCGACGTGGCGCTCCGGAGCAGCACTTCCGCGCGGGCAGCCGCGCGGGTTGCCAGCGGGAGCGGTGGCGGCGCTGGCCGTCCGGCGAGCGAGACGTTCGGCGCGAGAGATGTCGTCCATGGCTGTGCCGAGGTTGAAGACGCGCCTCAGCCCCCTACCTGGCGCGCCAAATGTCGGAGAACTGTCCCAGGAACTGGGTGTGTCTCACGAAGGATCGAGTAAGGGGCTGAACACGGAATCAAACAACCCTCAACGTGCCACGGCGACGGTGCTCGCCTGGATCTTCGCGGGGAGGCACTGCAGAGAGGAACACACAGTATTACCCAGGTTCGGGGCCCTCTAGGTGAGGTAAAACCCCTACGTCCTGCTTCGGATTGTATTGCACTTGCTTGGAGAGGTTTTAGTACAGAGCGAGCTTGGCGAGCTCAAGGTGGCTACAATGGCTACTGCAGAACTCAGATCTAGGGTTTGGTCTAAGCTCCAGGATTGTGAACTACTAAGAGTCGAACCCCCTGTCCGAGCGTGCTCCCCCTCCTTATATAGATGTATCGGGCCTCTTCCCCCCAAATGTCTTGGCGGGAAGGGCTACCACATGGCGACGAAGGAGGAGGTGTGGTGCACAAAAAAGGTAGAGTCCACCATAAAGGTAAAGTCCATGGACGCGGTCCATGGCAGGGGGCAGCGTCACCAAAGCTGGAAAAGCCACCGTCCAAACAGGACGGTGGGCTGGCGCTGTTGAGGCGGGATGTGTCCCACGGTGACGTCGCCTTTGGAGGGTAGCTGCAGACGGTTCCCTTATCACCAAAGTGGCAATCCTTGGGGCTCCTTTGCTTGGTGCAGCTTTGTTGACTCCTTTATACATAAGAACGGCAACTGTGGCGCTGCCATCACCGCGCGCTGGCGCGGTCGTCACTTTGCGGAGGGTGCAGAGCCCATGTGCGCTCTGCCGCGGAAACAGAACTGGCTTCGAGAGGAAAGAAGCCTCGCGAGGCAAAAGGCCTCGCCGAGCCTTCGGGCTTGGTCCTTAGCAGAATTTGCAGGTGGCATCCGAGATGCCCTCTCGAGGAGAGGTCCCTCATCGAGGGAAAAACCCTTGGCGAGGAGGAGAGGTACCTCGCGAGGGAAAAACCCTCGCGAGGCTCGCCAGGCTCGGAGAGCCCGGTCCTTAGCGAAATCTTCTGAAGAATGTTGTGGGCCCTGGCAGGCCGGCCCGTGGTACCCTGGTTTCCACTGTGCCGACAGCCAGCCTGTCACAAGGTATTGACCCAAATTCCCTGGGCTGCAACGTTAATGTTGCAGGTTGTTCAGATGAGGAGTAAGGACATTTGTCTCTTTCGAGCTTACAACCAACATGTTCGCCAGTGGCTCATGAAGATGATGGAGCTCTCTGTTATTTATTTGCTGCTTGAACTCTGAATAATATTTGTGGAACTTTATTTATTTTAAGCTAGCTTCGACTATGCAAAGTTGTAATAAAGTACTTTATTTCTGGATCATTCGTACTTGCGATGTAATAACGTTTAACATTTATGCATGATATTACATCCTGTTGGTAAATGCTAGCCATACTCGATCCAGGGCCTAGCATATTCACAATGTATTCTTGCTTTTCAAAGTGAGGGTGCTACAGATGGTATCAGAGCATTGTGTTTCCTGTAGGTTCGAAACCCTAGGTTTGGATTAGAACTAGGAAAAGACCTTGAATTGAAAATTTATTTTATTCAATTTTATGAAAATAAAATATTTATAAGTTATCCTTCTTATACTCTCATCTACTATTCACCTTCTAAGACATCTTTCCTCATTTAAAAAGGACCCTTACTGCTTACTGGTGAGTGCAGCTATCCTGGTGTAAGACCGAGGAAGATCGCCACAAGACAATTGGAGTTCATATTTTCATCAACTTAGTGCATAGTCTTTGACTCAACAAGAGGAACTACATTAAAGGTCATTGAAGAATCCCTGAAGAAATACTTAGACCTCATAACAGCCAGAGATACTTGAAGGAAGTTGAAAAGTACTTTGAAGCACTCAAGGAAGAGATAGATGAGACCACCATTTAGATACTTTGTTAGAATAACGATAACGTGGTAGTGTATTGATCATATCAACTTAGTTGGTATGGTAATACTATGTTGTTTGTTGGTGATTGAACCATGTTGCTTGATGCTTGCTAGTTGTTGTTTGTAAAATGAATTGCCTTGATCTGCTATGTTGGGTAGGAACATTTCTCTTAGATCTTCCTATCTCTACTCTTCCATGCTAAACCCAACTAGTGCCCCTGATTAAGATACAAGTCGTTCCACTGAAGGATGTCACCCAATCTGGATTACAATCACCTATCAACACAATGAAACCTCTACCCCATTGTGCAACAGCATTGGACTCTCAAGAATATCTCAGAGGAGACAAAAACCAGGATGGTCTTAGAGAACTAAATGAAGTTTTATGAGCTATGTTGGATGGAAAGTTTGTTACACCGAGGAGAGAAGATGCCTCAAAAAATCAACAATATGTGAGCTTACATTGTGTAGGAGCTTACGCAACTCCCATAGTTTCGGAGGACCAATAGTTTAGCTCAGGTCTGTCTTGCAGATTGGAAACTTTCTGTTAGACATGTGAGGTCGACCGAGTGTTAGCTTACGGGATTCATCAAACCAAGTAGAAGGAAATGAGTGAGTGCGACACGGACTGAACCCCATGGTGACTACCCATATCATTTTCTTTTGTCACTAGGAATGTTAAATCTAGAGTGCCATACCTATAAGAGAGAGGACGATCTTGAACCATAGGAGGATAATAGATTATAACCCTTATAATAAGGCAAGTGCTGCCAAGGCGTATTGTATACGGTCAGGATAAACCTCAGCTCTTGTGAAGAAGAAGGAATCCTGCAAATGGAAGTGTTGACCAACCATGAGAGTTCCGTTAGAAATGGCGTAGAGCTTGCACTGAAGAAAGTGAATTAGGAGAAGCAACATGTCAACGACACTACAGAAATGGATGCATGATGTTGTGAAATCCTCTCATCTTGGACCTTTGATAGACCCAACTAGTGATGCTACAGTATCTAAAAATACATGAATAGACACCCATCTATTGGAAATGAATTCTATGATTCAATGATCCCAAGATATCATCTAAGGATGAAAGAATTACCAAAATCTCATGAAGAGCCGGTACATGCTATATCAGTGGATTTAGGAAGGTGAAGCACTATAAGAGTGAAAGTATAGTTGACTCGAGTGAGACAGCAAGACTCACGAGATGGACCATAACTCGAAGGCAAGAATTCAAGACTACCTACAAAAGTTCCTTTTAAGGGTGGTAGCCCACCTAGTTGCCTAAACCCGGAGATCCGAAACCCATCTTTCTTTCTAGCCTCTTCGAATCTCGGGGACGAGATTCCTTTTAAGGGTGGTAGTGTGTAACATCCCAAAACTTTGGAATGTTTTAAAAATTACAATAATTTAAAACTTTTATTATTAGATAAAGAAAGTCTCCAAAAATCAAGAAAACCTCTATAGAAGATTATTAGGACATCTTCCAAAGTTCTATTTTAAATTAAATGTTCATTTATCTTCCAATCTCAACTTTTAAAGCTTTGAAAATAAAATATTTATTTGGATTTCTATAAAATCCAAAAAAAAAATCTTTTTGGCAAAGTATTTTCAATATTTTGGCAAAGCCCATAATTAAGTGGGTATTTTTATTTAAAGGATTTCTCAAACTCTTTTAAATACAATATTTTGTCCCAAACTATTGTATTGAGTTTATCATTTTTATGATATTACTCGAACTAATTTTCTGGATTTTATTTGAATTCAAAAAGAATTTATAAAACCCAATTTTATAAACTGGCATAAAGGTGTCAAATAGCTTTTATGAATAATTTGAATTTTTAAAGATTTTAAAAATTATGGAAAAGGTTCCAAAATATTTAAAATAGTTATTTTGATTTTTATAAATTTTTACAATTTTATTTGACTTGATTTGGAGGCCTAAAACAAAAGTTATAAAAGAAACACAGAAAGGAAAAAAAAAACGGGAGAGCCAGCTGGGCCGCAGCCAGCCCGCGCGAGCCGTAGCATGCCGACCGGCCCGGTTCGCTCGGCTCAACGACCGCGGGATCGATCCCGTGGGTGAGTCTCTTTAAAAACTGTGCAATTTTAGTTTGCGAAACCTATTTATATTCAAACACGTATAACTTTCTCGTGTCAACTATGATTTTAATTCCGTTCGTTCCTACTTATAGCCAACTCGAAACCCTACCTTTCTACGCTCCTGCATCTCTGTATAAAGCCCCATACCCGCAGACTTCCTCTTTTCCTTTTCGTTCTCCCGAAACCCTAAACAGCCAAATCTTATTTCGTTGTTTCCGACCTCTAAACTTCATCCATTGATGTTAGCCCCTTTGTCAATGTTGTAGATCTCGTCGAGATCTTTCCATCCCGATAAATCCCACCACTTTTCATCAAACACAGCCGGAGAATTTCGTGTTATAAGATTTCAGATCTCACGAAGTAAATTTTAGATCTACTCGCGCTCGCAACTTCAAATCCAAATCCTAAGTAGATCGGGTTATTCTCTACAACTTTCATGTTTTAAATTTTTCGATTTGAAGTACGAATCTTTTTATACAAATAGATCTATTCGAGCCAATCAGATAAGGCCACATGGATCCACATCATCGCCCTGTCAGCAGCACAGTGCACCTAGTCAGCGCCACGTCGCCTGCCTATTTTCTGGATTTATTCCGAATTGGCAGTTTTATAGAAAAACCCCTTTAACTTCAAACCCTCATATCTTTTCAACCGTTTGGCCAAATTTAACAAACTTTATATTTTTGAAAACCTTATGATCTGTAGATTATTTTAGAACTGTTATTTTTCTGTTTTGCCTATTTGAAATTATTCAAATTTCAAATGAGAGATTTGAGTAATTTTGGCATAACTTCAAATCTATAAGTTATTTTAATTTATTTTCTTCTGCAAAAGTGTGTCTTTTAGTGTCCTCTGTCCAGTAGTATTTTTAGGTTGCACTTGTGCATCATGCATTGTTAATGTTTTGTAAAAACTCAAATAGTGGCATTTTTACCATAGTAATTGTTTTAAAATTATTTAAATCACTAAAATTATGAATCATGAGCATCATGCATATAGTAAATAACCGAAAGTAATAACTTTATTAGTTGTCTAACTTTGACTTTGAAAGGATCGTATGGGCACCTAGAGGGGGGGTGAATAGGTGCTACGCCAATTTTTAATTCTTTTTCAATTTAGGCTTAACACAAAAAGGTAAATTCTCTAGATATGCATCTACGGTAAATTTACCTATATGAGAAGCAATCTAACGCAACTAGGCAATTTACGAAACAAGTAAAGACGACTAAGGGAAATAGGTAACCGAAAGGGGAAGCACGCGGAGACAAGGATGTATTCCCGAGTTTCTCCTTGTTAAGGGAGTACGTCTCGTTGGAGGGGTGTGAGCTCGCCACAAGAGGCCTACTCAAGATGCCACAAAGGCCTCACCCTATTCTCCGATGAACCGCACCCGAGGGTTTGGTTCACCTTCCACTATCGGAATCCTTCAAGGCGGAATCCGGAGCCCTTACAAGGTTCTTGGGGCACACACCCACAACTGAATTGGGGGCTCCCAAATCAACAACACTATCACAAATACAACAAGTAGTGAGTACAAGAATTCTAGGGTAACACAATGCTAACCCTAGAAACAAGAATCCTCAAGTGAATGAGGGGGAAATGAAGAACGGATTGGTAAAGATGTAGATCCGGGTCTTCTCCTTCAATCCTCCGAAGATCAAAGAGTTTGGACGGAGGAATTGGGAGATCTTGCGATTTTGAGCTCTCAAATATTAGGGTTCATAAATGCTGGACGAGCTAGCTGGTCTGAGGTAGGTGGAGGGGTATTTATACCCCTATAAAAATTCTGACCATTGGAGGTCACTTAGACCGGAGACTCCGGCCTAAGTGGGCCGGAGACTCCGGTCTCCTTCCGGGGTTCCTCTGGACTGGCACCAGAGGCTCCCCACACCTTGCACGCTTGATAGAAGGGCCGGAGACTCCGGTCTGGGGGACCGGAGACTCCGGTGTAGGCCGGAAACTCCGCACCCGGGCGGAGACTTGTCGAGGACGCGGGACAGGCCGGAGACTCCGGTCTCACAGGCCGGACACTCCGGCCTCCCGGAGAATCCGGGTCTGCTCCGGACACCTTCCGGACTGACACCAGAGCCGCACCACATATTCTGGCGAAGGGCAGGAAAACCCAGGGGCCGGAGACTCTGGCCTGACAGGCCGGAAACTCCGGCCAGGAGATTTCCTGCAGCAAGAAAAACTTTGCCATTTCTTCACTTTTTGGTGAAAGATGCTAGGGGAAAAATATGTCAATAATCCTGCAACACTTAGCATCATATTAGATAATCATTAGTGTTGTTATCTAACACACAAAACTAATAGGGGTTAGGAAATGTTCATTTCAATCTCCCCCTTTTTGGTGTTAGATGACAACACTAGGATTTGCAAAATAAATAGATCATATCATGTGACAAATAGCATCTCCCCCTAAATGTGTGCATATTAGACAAGTTACACAAATGAGAGGAAACACACATATAGGAGGAGGATGCCACAAGTAAAATAAGACATGATATATAAATGACAAAAACATTTGCAAACCTAAGAGACATGATATAGAGGGGTTGATATTTGTGTTAACAATCATACCTTATGTGTGAGAATAAAAGATGATTCCAAAACACATCTCACACCACAATAACTCAACCAATAGATAATCACCGATACCATGTCTCAAGAATAAAATGACAACTAGATCCACATCTCACATAAAAGTAGCAAATAGCAAATAGAGTTCAACACATAACACAAAGTTCAACACACGAATGATAAAGGTACACAATCTCTCAAGAAATGATAAAAGCAAATGCTTGTGCCCGACCCATGCAAATCCCACGAATACCCTACTAGAACCATTTCTCCCCCTTTGGCATCGAGACACCAAAAGGATGAAAGGCGATGCTAACGACCCCATGGAGATCACTCAGAGTCCTCGTCGGTGGCATCATCATCAACATCATCATCATCCTCATATTCCGAGCCACTAGCACCTTGATCTTCAATTTCCCTTTGAGGCATTGGAGCCTTGCCGGTGTTGCGCGAGGAAGAGGGCATGGAGGACACTTCCTCAAAATCAAAGTCAGACCAAGGGAATTGCTTTGCATTCCAAGCATCATAGCTAATTGTCTTCTCACTTTCGGTGGATTTGGGAGACTCACTATCCGTGTCTTTGCCAATTCTAGGAGGAGGAGGAGGGGGAGGAGTCTTGTCCCTCTTTTTCTCCAACTCCTTGTACAACTTCCTTTGATTTGAGATGATCAACTTTATCTCCTTGTGAGCTTGGTAATTTTCCTTGTGGATGCACATATTCATGTGAAGCATCACTCTTTCAAACCAACTAAGCTTCTTTACTTTCTTTGCCACATCATCCTTGCCTTTGCTTAGCCACGAAGGGGGGTCGGCATTCTTACTTCTCCTTCGAACGGGTGCCACATCTTCTTCCTCTTCATCACTTGATGCAAATGGGACACGAGAGGGAGCACTAGAAGAGGATGGCTTGTCATGCTTGAGAATTTGGAGGGAGCCGGCCTTGTGAACGGTGAAGTGCTCACGATTGAGATGTGGCACTTGATCAAGAATTAGCTTCATCACATAAGGTGCATATATAGGATTCTTCATCTCATGGACCGCCAATGCAACTCACATTTGATAAAATCCATCACATCTATCTCAAATCCTTGGCAATTGACTCCGGCTTGAAGCACCGCATAGGAATGAATGAGGAGGTTGACAATCCCTCCATGAATTGCATCCACATTCCCGGCTTGGAGTGCAATATTGCATCTAAACATGCGTAAAAGGATATTGAATGTGGGGAGGAGATCCTTGTTGGAACCAACGGCGGACTTGTTGAGGTAGAGCGGTGTCATCTTGCCTTTATCATATTGGACCCCTTCCGTGTGCATAATCCTTCCTTGAGAGGCTTCACCCGCGCGGAACACATAACCAAGTAATTCACCGAACCGAGTCATTGAGGACTCACATTTGATAGGCCCGGTCATCCAAGTTAACTTGACATCTTCATCTTCCCCAAACTGAATCGTCGCAAAGAATTGATGCACCAACTTGATGTCATAGTTTTGTTGAATAGTCATGAGTTGCTCCAACCCAAGCTTGCGAACTATCCAAACGGCCTCTTGAAAATACGGTTTGGTGCAAAGAGCGGAGAGGTTGAGGACCTTTTGCACACAAACGATATTAGGACCCGAGAGCTTTGCATAGACATCATTCATCACTACCTCTTGCTCCCTTCTCCAAAAATGAGGATTGTTGGAGTTTTGTGGCATATCAAAGAAGGGCTGTGACCTCATAGCACGGAACTCAGATTTGCTCAACCCACTAATGGTGGTCAAATTATCAAATTGTGCTTTCTTGGCCCTCTCTTGTGCAAGGAATTCTTCTTCAGCTCTTTTCTGCGCAGCCTCTCTAGCAGCAGCAGCCCTGTCACGCTGAACCAAACGACCATCCTCGGTTGGATCCAAATAGGCCCTAGTACCCCTCTTATCTTTCCGAGACACCTTATTGGGGTTGTGAGTGATTTTCTTGAGTCGATGCGAGGATCCTGTGAGTAAACAGAGAGGGGGTAGCAGGGGGATGAGCATACATGTCCAGGGAAGCAAATGATGCATCAAGTCGAGAATCAAAAACACCACAAGTGTGATCTACACCGGAGATTCCGGTCTCAGGGGCCGGAGATTCCAGCCACACCGGAGTCTCCGGTCTGGGACAGACCGGAGTCTCCGGCCCTGAGACAGAAAATCTAGGGTTAGGTCAACACTGGGTGCTAAAGATTCTAGAATTGATACATTGAGATGAAAACAAGCCAGCACGAGATTCTACACCATAGGGAGCAACACTACACACTCTATCCAAGATCTAGGAAGAAACCTAGAGAGGGAGAGAGGGAGGTACCGCTGCTCGACATGGTGGAGGTCACCAATGGTGGGGAGGAGGTTCCCCAACGTTGGAGAGGAGGGGAGGCCGGATGGACAGCGGATTCCGGCGGCGGGGAGCGGCCGGAGGAGCTTCACCAGGTTGGGGCAGCGGCAGGGGGAGAGGTAGGGGTCGGGGGTGGTGAGGGACTTGTGATTCAACCCCCCACCCCGACACCGTTTAGGACCCCTCTGGAAAACGCCGAGACCGGAGTCTCCGACCTAAGCACACCGGAGACTCCGGGGGTGCCGGAGTCTCCGTGGCTTAGGGCGGAGATTCTGCTCAGACTGGAGTCTCCGGTGTTAGACACCAGAGTCTCCGGCCCCCCACAACCCAGAAAAGCAATTTATGGTGGTGGACATGTATGTGGCAAGAGGAGCAAGTTTTGGGGCAAGGAGAGGCTTGGGATAGATTTCACAAACTGGGATGGTACTTCACACTCAACTTGCAAAAGCCAAAAACAATAAATGCCAAGATTGAGTGAGTTTCCCATAAGAACAAGAGATTTGAAAATAAAATCCAATAAATCCCCAAAAGAACCAACTCTTCACAAAGAAGAAGTTGGTGGCCTAGGCCACCATGTATGAGTTTATGGCATGGCACCGCGAAGATATATCTTGGGTCCATAACCAATACTCGTCATTTAAGCTCACAATTCATGAAATGAAAATAGAGATAAATAAAATTTTGCTATAGGCATATTGGGGGGAGGGAGAGCCCAATTTATTAGGACAACACTCCCCCTAAATTCATGCCCACACCTAAACCAAGATGGAAGTTGAAGCTATAGGTGTGTATGCAAGATGGTCAAGCCAAGCTCCTCGAATCCACGATATTTAGCTCATTCCTCAAATAAGTGAATCTTGCTTCATCAAGTGGCTTCGTGAAAATGTCGGCAAGTTGGTCTTTGGTTGGCACATATGCTAGCTCAATGTCTCCACGGGCAACACAATATGCTTGGTCCTTGACTGTTGCACCGGGTTGTAGGCGATCTTGATAGCACTCTCATTGTCACACAAAAGAGGCACTTTGTGACAATTGACACCGTATTCCTTTAAAGTTTGCCTCATCCATAACAATTGAGTGCAAGCACTAGCGGCGGCCACATACTCGGCTTCGGCGGTGGAGAGAGAAATACAATTTTGCTTCTTAGAAGACCAACTCACCAAGGACCTACCAAGGAATTGGCAAGCCCCGGAAGTTGATTTCCTATCATCTTGATCACCGGCCCAATCCGAATCCGTGAACCCACGAAGAGTGAAAGAGGAATCCCTTGGGTACCACAAACCAAACCTTAGGGTATGAACCAAATATCGTAGGATTCTTTTGACCGCCAATATGTGGCTTTCCTTAGGAGCCGCTTGATACCTTGCACACACACATACACTCAACACAATATCGGGTCTAGATGCACAAAGGTAAAGCAACGAACCTATCATGGAGCGATAAAGCTTTTGATCCACATCTATACCCTTTGGGTTAAGTTGTAGATGGCATTTGGTATCCATAGGTGTCTTCTTCTCCTTAGCATCGGCCATATTAAACCTCTTGAGCATGTCTTGAATATACTTTGCTTGGCTAATGAAAGTCCCTCCTCTCAATTGCTTGATCTCAAATCCAAGGAAGAACTTCAACTCGCCCATCATAGACATCTCAAACCTATCGGTCATAAGCTTTGAAAATTCATCATTAAAAGCTTTATTAGACGAGCCAAATATAATATCATCAACATATAGTTGGCATACGAAAAGCTCCCCTTTAACCCTCTTAGTAAAAAGAGTGGGATCAATTTGCCCAACTTCAAATCCACGGTCTAGCAATAACTCTCTAAGGTGCTCATACCACGCACGTGGTGCTTGTTTAAGTCCATAGAGCGCCTTATCAAGCTTGTAGACGTGGTTAGGGAAGTTGGGGTCCTCGAACCCCGGGGGTTGCTTAACGAACACCAACTCCTTTAAGGGACCATTAAGAAAGGCACTTTCAACATCCATTTGTTGCAATTTAAAGTTATAACGGGATGCATAAGCAAGAAGGATACGGATGGACTCAAGGCGAGCCACGGGAGCATAGGTCTCTCCAAAATCAATGCCTTCAACTTGAGAGTACCCTTGAGCCACCAATCTAGCCTTGTTCCTCACAACCATGCCATGTTCATCTTGCTTGTTCTTGAAAATCCACTTTGTGCCAATAACATTGCGGCACTCCTTTGGCTTCTCAACTAGCTTCCAAACTTTATTGCGCTCGAAATTGTTGAGTTCTTCATGCATAGCTTGCAACCAATCCGGATCTTCAAGAGCTTCGGCCACCTTCTTCGGTTCAAACATGGCAATGTGAGCTTGATGATCACTAAAGTTCGCCAATTGCCTCCGGGTGGACACTTTGCCTCTCACATCACCAATCACCTTCTCAAGGAAATGTTCACGATGTGCCATGGTTCTTTCAACTCTAGCTCGACGACGGGCTTCGATATCCTCATTGCATCTTGGAGGTATCACTTGATCATCTTGATCATTCGAGTCCCCGCCTTGACCGGTAAGCTGTCCTTGATCCCTAGAAAACATATCATTGTTATTGGAAGAGGTGGATGGACCAAGGTCTTGTGCTGAACTCTCTTCTGCTTGATGTACACCGGAGTCTCCGGCCTCGGGCACCGGAGTCTCCGGCCCACCGGATTCTCCGGTCAAGATGGTTGGAGTCTCCGGCCTGGCGACAGGAGGCAGAAGGGATTGTTGAGGGTCTTGAGCTTGTGTTTGAACATGTGCATCATTGACTCTAGTAGCAGTTGCTTGTAATTCTGATGAAGATGAAGGCTCCACTTGAGTAGAGCATTGTCCTTCTCGATCCACCACAAGGGGTTCCTCAATGGGGCGGAAGAATCCCACACCCATTCTTCTTATGGCTTCTTGAGGAATTACATCATCTACATCGGAAACATGAAATTGCGCCACTTGGGAGCCGTTATTTTCTTCGAACACCACACTACAAGATTCTATGATACGCCGTGAGGCTTTATCATAGATTCTATAAGTGTGGGATTCGGCACCGTAACCAACAAATATACCCTCTAGAGATTTAGATTTGAATTTAGTTAAGCGACAACCTTTGATCAAATAAAAACACTTACAACCAAAGACACGGAAGTAGGAGATGTTAGGTTTGTTGTCGGTGAGGATCTCATAAGGGGTCTTGTTCAACCCTTTGCGGAAGTAGAGCCGGTTGGAGGAGTGACAAGCCGTGGAAATAGGCTCCGCCAAAAAAGCAACGGAGTCTTAAACTCCGCTAACATGGACCTTGCTATATCCATAAGAGTCCGGTTCTTCCTCTCGGCTACACCATTTTGTTGAGGGGTATAGGTTGCGGAATATTGATGACGAATGCCCTCTTCACTAAGAAACTCATTGAGGGTGTAGTTCTTGAACTCGGAGCCATTATCACTTCTAATTGCCAATATGGGAACATTGTGTTGATGTTGCATTTCAATGGAGAAGTCGATGAAGGTTTGTTGGGTCTCACTCTTCGACTTGAAGAAATAAACCCAAGTGAATCTTGAATAGTCATCAACAATCACCAAGAAATACTTCTTCCCACCAAGACTTGCTTTGGGAACGGCACCAAAAAGATCCACATGGAGGAGCTCCAAGATCCTCTTGGATGAAATAATAGTCTTGGAAGGATGGGGAGAATCATGCATCTTTCCTTCAACACAAGCCCTACAAACACGATCTTTGGCAAAAGAGACATCTTATTTTAGTCCGAGAATGTGGCCACCCTTGTGAAGACTTTGCAAAGTTCTCATGTTGACATGGGCTAGGCGGCGATGCCACAACCAACCCTTGTCGGCCTTTCCGAATAGGCACATCGAATTTGAAGTGGTTTCCCCCCGAAAAGTCAACCACAAACAAATCATCCTCGACGTACCCAACGAAAGCGACCTTTAGAGTCTTGCTCCACAAGAGTACCACAACATCAATATCAAAGAAGACGGCGAAACCCATCTTATTAAGTGCACGAACGGAAAGTAAATTAAAACCAAGGTCTTTGACAAGCATGACATTCGCTAAGGTGATATCCTTAGCGACTACCACCTTGCCAAAGCCCAATACCTTTGATTTTGATCGATCTCCATAAGTGACGGTTGCTTCTTTTAGATTTGGTCTCAACTCCATCATCAACTCCTTGCTTCCGGTCATATATTTTGTGCATCCACTATCAAGCACCCATTTTGACCCACCGGAAGCATAGTCCTACTAGAAATCATTGCTTGGATTTAGGTCCCCATTTTTCAATGGGTCCTCTTTTGTTAGCAACAAGGGTCTTAGGAACCCAAATAGAACGAGCAATGGGTACATTTCTAGGACCAACAAACTTAGCATAGACATCCCCATAATAATCAACAAATATGATGTAGTGAGGGTTAGTCTTTCCCGCGAAGATATCACTAATGGTTTTGCCCCTTGTGGCACCACCACTAGCAATGTTGACCTTTTTCTTTGCTTGAGGAGCACTAGCAACGTTGGCCTTATTAACTTGAGGAGCTCTAGCATCCTTCATGAAGCTCTCTTTCTCCTTTTCTTCCTCAACAAACCCAAGACCAACTCTCCCCTTTTGTGAAGTGACAAACGGTTTCTTACCTAGGGAGATGGGCTTAGCAAGATTGATCTTCAACCTAGCATTTTCCTCAATGATATTTGCATGATCACAAGTAATATGAGTGGAGGAACTAGGCATATCATTTTTAGGCGGTTGAGCTTGAAGTTGTTCATACGACTTGGTGAGAGTAGAGTGTTCACTCTCCAATGCTTTGTAGGCCTTGGAGAGCTTCTCTAGCTCCTCGGTTAGTCTAGAATGACCAACACCAAGCTCGACCTTTTCCTTCTTACATGCTTTGTATTTAGCAATTACATGGTCACGTTCTTTAATGAGTTTAGCAACAATTACATCATTTGATTCTTCTATAGATTCTAGTTGTTGCTCTAGAGAAACTCTAAGCTCATGCTCTTCTTCAAGATTGTCTTTCAAGGATGCAATTTCCAAATCATCCTCTCTTTCAATCTTACCCTTGATCTCAAGCATTTCTTGAGCTTCACCATATTGACTCATAAGAGTCTCAACATGCTTCTTTGTTTCACCTTGCATGTTAGTAATAAAAAGATCGAAAGCAACTATTTCCTCTTTGATTTTAAGACCAGTAGCATCATCCATATTACTCATAGCCTTAGGAGATGAGGGAGATGATACCTCGGTAGTCTTGGCCATGAAGCATCTTGCGGAGGAGTTAGAGACATTCTCATTGGGGGATTCAAATAGGGAAGGAGATGATGAAGAAGCAATAGCAATAGCGGCAACTTCATTTGTGGGCTCTTCTTCTTCTCTGGATGAATACTCTTCTTGAGCAAGCAACACAATTCTCGGAGGCTTCTTGTCGATGGCATTCTTCTTGAAGAAAGGTTTCTTATGGGTGTCCTTTGACTTGTCCTTCCTAGCAAGCTTTCCTCCATGAAGTTCTCGGTTCTCAAACGGACACTCGGCCACAAAGTGATATTTATCTTGGCAATTGTAGCACGAACGAACTCTTTGGCCACCCTCCTTCCTTCCACTTGCCTTCTTAACAAAATCCCTTGCCTTGGACGGACTCTTCCAAAAGACTTTAGATGTGAGAGCCGCATAGTCCTTGAGAGTATCTTGAAGTTCTTTGGGATCCCAATGTGACACATCTTCTTGAGCCTCATCATCATGTTCTTGCTCCACAACCTTGGTCTTCAAAGCAAGTGAAGATCCTCTATGCATTCCAATGGCTCGGGCTCGAGCATCTTCGGCGTTCTTGGCGGCCACCTTGTATGCCGCCATCTCTTGCATGACATGAGGTGGTAGTTGTGTCTTCCTTGGAGACTCTTCAAGTCGGTGGATTCAAACGGCCAAAGGGCGCTCACATACTTCCTCTTGATCCAAGCATCATCCACATAGGTTGCACCAAGGGCTCGAAATTGAGTAGCAAGGGTCTTGAGTCTTCGATACATTTATTCATGATCTTCACCCTCTACCATGAAAAAGCCCTCGGCTTGGTTGCTCAACGCTTCAAATCTATTCCTTTGCATGCTCTCATTACCGATAAACTCTTGAGTGAGAATATCGCAAGCTTCTTTGGCGGTGGTGGCCATCTCAATGAGAGACATGTGCTTTTCTCCCACGGCGGTATGAATCATGTTGAGAGCCAAGTCATTGAGTTGACCATGTTGGGAATATGCCCTAGAGGCAATAATAAAATGGTTTATTAAGCATATTCATGTTTATGATAATAGTTTATTATCCATGCTATAATTGTATTAAATGGAAACATAATACATGTGTGGAATATAAACATCCGGAGTCCCTAGTGAGCCTCTACAGGACTAGTTCGTTGATCAAGAGATAGTTAGAGTTTCCTAACTATGGACTTGTTATAGTCACTTGATAACGGAGTCATATCATTAGGAGTAATGGTGTGATGGACATGACCCAAATAAAGAGTTGCAATTAATCGTGTCACAAAAGTTTTGTTGTCAACACTTTTAATATGCCAAATATAGTTTCCTTAGACCATGAGATTATATTACTCCCGTTCACCGGAGGAATACTTTGTGGACATCAAACGTCACTTCGTAACTGGGTGATTATAAAGGTGGCTTTCATGTATCTCCGATGGTGGGTTGTTGGGTGATATGAATCAAGAGTGGGATTTGTCCCTCCATGTGACGGAGAAGATATCTCCAGGCCTTCTCGGTAATATAGCATCAAAAGTCTGCAGACATGTGATTAGGTTGTAATCACCGGGATCCTATATTATGGACGAGTAAAGAGAACTTGCCGGTAACGAGATTAAACTAGACACGGGGATGTCAACGATTATATCTCGGGCAAGTAAAATATCGTGAGACAAAGGGAATCATATATGAGGTTAATTGAATCTCCGGCATTGTGGTTCAATCGAGAAAAGGTTTTCGTTGAGTGTATAGGAATTAATATGGGCATCCCGGTCCCGCTATTAATTATTGATATGATCATGTCTATGCATTCTCGAACCCGTAGGGTCACACACTTAACGTTCCGATGAATTTAGGTTTTGCGATGAATTAAATGATGAAGTGAACGAATGGTGATTCGGAGTCTCGGATGGGATCCCGGACGTCACGAGGAGTTCCGGAGGAGTCCGGAGAATAAGATTCATATATGGAAAGTGGTTTCCGGAGGTTTCGGAAAAGTTCCGGAAATTATTTATAGGGTACCGGAAGGTTCCGGAATGTTCTAGAAGGTTCTAGAAGTGGGACCACATATTGTATGGGGCCCACATGGACCAAAGGGGTGCTTCCACCACCTAGGTGGGGCACACCACCTAAGGCCCACATGGGCTGGTGCGGCATAGGAAAGGGGGGAACCCACTCCTAGTTGGACTAGGAGTTGGGCCCTCCACCCTTTAGGAAAGGGGCCCAAGGAGGAGTCCTAGATGGACTCCAACTTGGGGGGCAAGGAAGGGGGCCGGCCGGCCCCTACCCAAACCCTAGCCGGCCACCTATAAATAGGGGGGGGGAGGGAGGGGTGCGGGACACCCTTGTGCTGCCTCCCCAAGTTGCCCAGCCGCACCCCCCTCTCCCATCTAACCCTAGCCGCACCCCTCCTCTCCCGGAGGGCTGCCGCCGCCTCCTCTCCACCAAAGGCTGCCGCACCCCCTAGCCCTAGGGGCTGCGCCACCATCTCCTCTCCCTCTCCTCTTGCTTGGTTTGGCGAAGCCCTGCTCGCGGAGATCGTCATCATCACCGGCACTACCGTCATGCTGCTGAGATCATCAAGGCCACGTCTTCTCGCTTGCGGGATCAAGGAGTCGACGTCTTCATCGAGCCATACGTGTGGACGCCGCGGAGGTGCTGCCCGTTGCTGCACTTCACCGGATTGGATCTCGAGGATAATACATCTCCTCGCGACTAGACGAGTCTAGTTGCGGGGATCAACTAGCCAACCCCTGCACCGACAAAACGCGTTTGTTGATCTTCAAGGGTAAGAGATTGGATCTCACCTTCGCTATCTTCATCTCGTAGATCTAGTTCCTTGGGGTTTATTCCGCTTGCCACGTAGGAAATATTTTTGTTTTCCATGCTGCGACCCCATCAGTGGTATCAGAGCCTAGATCTATTCGTAGATGTTGGTGCGATTAGAACACAAGGAGTTGTGGGCGTTGATATTTTATGTTGCTACCTTCTCGCGTGCACTTTGTGTAGCGGACCTGCACTTAAAAATAGGCAAGATCCCTGTGTATAGTGCTAGTCCCTGGATCGAATCGCTAGCACACACAGTTTACGATGAATACCTTAACATTGTATCAATTTATTACACGAATGATCCAGAATTTACAACTATCCATTACAACTTGCATAGCTCAAGGCTAGCCTTTTACAAAGATCAGCACAGCGGAAAGAGAATTAGCAATGAGTCTCCATCATCTTCATGTGCCACAGGCGAACATGTTGGTTGCAGACTCGAAACCCTTAACGAAACCTCACTCTTCGTCAGAATAACCTGATAAAAGAATTCAACAGGGTGGGTCAGAACCATATGAAATGGAACTGGCAAGTGACACTATGTGGACACTTAGTGGAATAACTCTATAACCTGTATGCATATTTGGCTGGTGGAGTTTCAAGGCTATTTTGCATAAAGCCAATTTTGCCTAACACTTTGTAAAATCTTTTCCTTAAAATTGAGACATGTATGGTATGACAACCACAATCTCATCTTCCCATGTTTACCCATCAAGTTTTACTTAGAGAAATTTGAATGTTGGGAGCCTCCGTTGAATCCTCGATCAGCTGCTTGAATTGTCCATAACCGGGGACACGGCTAAGTACTTAGTTTTTAACTCTGCAGAGGTTGTGCACTTTCACCATTAGACTCAACAAACCCAAACTATCCTCAAGCACTCAATTTGTGTTAAGGAAAAGGAGAGAGTTGAGACGAGACTTTTCAGAAGCATTTTCTCCTTCCCTTACTGGCTTAACCCGTTCCACCTACATCCTCTACATCTGCTTGTCAAGCCGGGAGGAGTCCACGCAACTTAATTCATCTAGCTAGAGCCCATATGACTAATGGCTGCACGGGAAGCATCTTCACTTAGAGAAAACTTTGGTCCCTTTGTTCCTGGGTGGCAATCCACAAGTGAATATCCCATCGGTAAAACCCCTAGGGACAACACTCAACTCATACAACCATTCAAGCCCAAATCCACCCAGGTGATAAATTAACTTAGTAGAATTAAGCTTTTCAATAAAACACTTTTGCATATCATCAATATATCTACTAAGTTATCAATAGGATTCTAGACACAACTAGTGTAAAGGAGATAGTAGTTTTAGCATAGCAATACTATCCAACACATGCATAAAGAAATACACTAAGTCATGCTTAGAAAATACTTAGGAAATTTATGAGGTGTGCCACTTGCCTTGGCAAACAGGAGTGCAGTAGTAGCAGTTGCAACCACTTTCGTCTCTCTCCGGAATTTCTAACAAGTCAAACAAAACACAAATAAACATACAATCATAAATGCAACACTTTAGAAAAATATGACATGCGTGAGATGTAAAATGATACAAGAAAATAGGGTATGAAATACATGCAAAACAAATTAAGGAAAGACATAGCATGACAAAATCCCATTTGGCTAAGGCAAGGTCAAGGTTGAGTAAAATAAATTTGGTAAAACAACAACTTGAAGAGTTGTAGGGCTATTCTTAAGTTTTCACAAGTTTGGTCTTCAATAATCTTCACTTCCTTTGCAGCTTCATTTGATCTTCAATGGTCTTCATTGATCTATGTCCAAGGTGAGAGATAGAAAGTAGTCTTCGAATATAACTTAGTAACCATGAAGTCTAAGAGAAGGAAGAAAGGAGAGAAAGGAAAGAAAGACTTAGAAAAATGTAGGGGTTGGTCTTCAGGAACTTCCTCTGGATTTCTTCTAAGTACTTTTACTTCTTGGAGATGTTTCTGATGTCTTGTTTCCTTGGCTAAGTCATTCATGAGTTCTTCATTGTTTACACTAATTTCTAACTTAGTGGTTTTGACTAGAGGGTTCAAAAAGCTAACATGCATCCCCAAAATTTCTAAGGAGGAAGTCATGTAAGAAGTACAAAGTAATACTAAGGACTTAATATGCATGCCATGCTTATGAAAATGCTCTAAGTAATGCAAGCAAGGAAGATGATCCAAAATAAATAAGGACCAATGGTCAGACAACAAGTCACAAATAATTTCTAAGGAAAAGTAAACAACATAAGAGGAGCTAAATTTTCTATGGAAAAGTGTTTGTCAAAAAAAATACTTATCAAATATTTTCTAAGGAAGAATAGTTTTGTTTTGGGAGACAAAAATATTTCTAAGTACTTTTGGTACTAAAGTCTTCAAAATACTACTAAGTTATTTTATAACTCAAATATAAAAATAATTTTTTGTACATTTTATTTATTAAAATAACACCTAAAAAGCATTTATGCAATATTTACTCAACCATCATAGAAATAATTTTACAAAAATAATGGAGTATTCCTACGGCCAATACTTAGGCATACAAAACTATAGCAAAAGAGTTTGCTCAAAAATCAATTTTTAATTTGAAGTTATGTTCAAAATACTATTAACGCCACGTTTGAAATTAAACAAAATTAATTCGGCAAAGCATAAAATTAACTATGCCAAAAGTTTCTACGTGTCATAAGCTTTCCAAAAATATTTTATTTGTAAAATTTGGCCAAACCAATAAAAAGTAGTGGAATTTACAACTTTTCATACATTAAAAAACCAATTAACAAAATTTTAAAATACAGAAAATAATTATTCGGTAAAAGCTGAATTTTATTTCAGATCTTGGTAAAACTTACTTTTCTGAATCGTTTGGTATATTAAACGTTAAATTTGGGCTTACGGTTGATTTATTATTGAATTTACAAAATCTATCAATTTTCTGGAAAAATTAAAACGGAAAAGATTCCACTGCAGGGGCTAGGGCTGACTGGGTGCTGACCGTGTGCTGATGTGGCTGGCACGCGGTAGCTGACGAGTTGGTGACGAGGATGACACGTGGCTCTTCCTGATTGGCTTGAATAGATCTGTTTTTAGAAAAAGATGCGTAACTCAAATCGAAAAACTTTCTTCGGAGAAGTTGTAGGGATTTATGAGATCTACATCCTGTAAAAATTTCACCTGATTTGGTTGGATGGTTGAAGAGTAATCGACGTATTACTCCGTTAGATCTGAAATCTTGCGACACGAAATTCTCCGGCTGTGCTTGATGAAAAGTGGTAATCTTTATCGGGATGGAAAGATCTCGACGAGATCTACAACTCTCGCGAAGGAAGAATCGGCATACGAGGAAAGCTCCAACCGTGACAAGTGGAAGATGAAAACGAGATCTAAAATCGAAGTTTTGAGTTGGAGGCCGAAAATTGGGCAGCCTGACGGCGGATATTTGGGGGGTTTTTGGGGGAAAAGGAGTGCGGGGTCGCTGGGTATTTATAGGCGGAGTTTGGAGGCGAAACGATTTAGCAAACACAACAAATCGAGAGATTTTTCGGGAGCAGGTTCGGTACGTGAAGAACTCCTATTCTTCCTCCTGGAGGTCGTTCCGACCTGGGAGGCGATGGCCACATGGGCCGGTCGTGGGATTTGGCTGGCTGGGCCATGCTGGGCTGCGGCGCCTTGCTGGGCCGGCCCACCCGGGAGAGAGATAGGGAAGAGAGGAGAGAGAGGTGCGGCTGGGCCGAATTTGGCCCGGTTCGGCCGGTTTCCCTTTTTGTTTTCTTTTTCTTTTCTCTGTTTAAAAAAACCAGAAAATAAACTATAGCAAAAAAATTTATAAAAATTTGCAAAAATACTTTTTAGAGAGATTATCAAAAATAGAATATCATGGCACTTGTCTTGCCACCAAATAAAATCAAAATATTTGAAACATTGACTAGGGTTACTTTGCACCCTCTTTGTCAATTAATAAAATATATTTTTAATTTTGAAATCTTTTACTATTTCAAGCAAATTAAATGCAACAAACACCTGATGCTTATGCATGCCATGCATGATTTTGAGTTTTTAAACCTAAACAACAAAAAGTTTTTGATCCCTCTGAATTTTCAAAAATTTGAAAATCTTGGGATGTTACACACTACCACCCTTAAAAGGAATCTCGTCCCGAGATTCGGAGAGGCTAGAAAGAATGGGTTTGAAAACTCCGGGTTTTTTGGCAACTGGGTGGTCTACCACCCTTAAAAGAAAATTTGTAGGTAGTCTTGAACTCCTGTCTTCGGACTAGGGTCAACTTGTGAAAAGAGTCGCCGCATCGCACTCAATTATAACTCCAGCTCTTGACGTTGTGCTTCATCTTCTTAAATCATTAGATATAATCTGTACCCGCTCCTCGTAAGGATTTTGATGATTCTTTCATCCTTAAATGATGCATTGGGGTCCTTGCATCAAATCTTTCTTTCTACTAGGTGGGCGTCTCTTATGGTATCTTCGGGTATCGAATGATCACTCATTGGGATCACCTCACGACCAAGATGAGAGGAGTTCACATCATGGCGTTTCAACTGTAATGTCTTCATGGCTCCCATCTTCTGATGGACTCCCTTGAATGCAAGACTACGCTACGTTTTCTAACGAAACTCTCATGGTGGTCAAGCATTTCCATTGCATGATTCCTTGTTCTTCACGAGAGTTGAGGTTTAGCCTCACCGTATTACATACGCCTTGGCAGCACTTGCCTAAATTTAAGGGTAATGTATTTTCTACCATCCTATGGTTTAGGCTTTTCTTCGTCGACTCTCTCATAGATATGTCACTCAAAACTTATCATTCCTCATAACAAAATGAATGATATGGGTAGTAGTCATGGGGGCCAATCCACAACACACTCAATCATTACCTTGTACTTGGTTTGATAAATTTCGTTAGCTAACCCTCGGTCAACCTCTCTTGTCTAACAGGAAGTTTCCAATCTGTGAAACAACCTGAACTAACTTTCGATCCCTCAAAACTATGGGAGTTGCGTAAGCTCCTACTCAACATAGCTCACATATGGTTGGTTCTTGAGGTCTTCTGCTCTCCTTGGCGTAACAACTTTCCATCCAACATAGCTCGTAAAACTTCATTTAGTTCTCTAAGACCATCCTGGTTTTGTCTCCTCTGAGATATTCTTAAGAGTCCCATACTTTTGCATCATGGGTGGAGGTTCCATTGTGTTGAGAGCTGATTGTTGCTTCACCCAAATAAGGAAGTAATCCAGATTTGTGTGACATCCTTCGATGGAACCACTTGTATTTTAATTCAGGCGTACTAGTTGGGCTTAGTAGAGATGGGTGGAGATAGAAAGATTCGAGATAAGTATTCCTACCCGCATACATCTAATCAAGGCAAAACATCTTACAACAACATCTAGCAAGCAACAAACAACAAACAATGTAAAACAACCATCAATCAACGTAAACAAGCAAACTTGTATAAAACTCAAAATTTAAGGTCTTGAAGGCTTAACAAAACGTCATAGGTTTTAAAACAAACGCACTGGTACTGCCATATCACATTTTGATAGGTCAATACATCCAAACGATAACGATACTAGACCATTTTCGCATAACGATACTAAGATAACTGGTGGTCTCTCTAATCACATCTTGAAGCGCTTGAAGTATTCCCGCGAGTTCGTGCACTTGCGCTTCTTCTGGCGAGTGTTCATTGCAGGCGTGTCCTCCTCATCGCTCGAGATGTCCTGGATCACCTCTTCTTCTTCCTCTGGCACATGTGCATGTGCAGCTCCATTTCTTGCATTATCATCACCACCCTCGTCGTCATCATCATCATCACCATCATCATCAGTAGCAGGCGGTGGGGGTGGGTTGAGCTGCGCCTGGAGTGCTGCTATCAGGTTATCCTTCTCCATGTTCTGCTGCTGCAAGTTATGGATGTTTTCTTCCATATGCCCGGTGAGAGTATGCAGCGCCTCGAGTTCCTGGGTCTGCGCCTCAATGACCGCCTTAGCTTGATCACGTAGTGTCATCTCTATGTGAACTCTCTTCTCCATATCGAAGGCATAATACTCCAAATCCTCCATATGCTTCTCCAGTGTAGGGATGTTCAGCCTATCTCCATCAGTCTTCATTGCAATTCCAATCTCATCCCTCTTCCCAAAGTTGCGAAAAGGGGAGTTCTCCGGGATGTCCTCGGAGTGGGTGTAGCACAAACGGGACATGAGGTCCAGCATTGCTGTATTGATTCCTTCCTCCCAAGTTGGGTAAGTCTTGGTGTAATCCACAGCCTCGAAGTCCGGTGTCGTAAGATCAGACCTCATGATGGTGCGAACTTCCCAACGTTCCACGCTGGGCACGTTGGTGTTCACTACTCTCCCTCTGAAGTAAGGCAGTGGAAGTTGCAGTTGCTCCACGAGCTCAAATAGTTGTCTGCCAAAGGCGTGCTCGGACACCATACCAACATAAGCGATCTTGGTGTATTCTACCATCTATCATTTGAAGAGAAGAGAATTATTATATTCCAAAACGAATGGGGTAATAATTTACAAGATAACAAGTACTTAAATTTAAAGTAAACTTTAATAACTTTAAAATTCGAAAATAGCATACAGGGTAAACCTAATACTTCTAATCCAAACCTAGGGTTTTCGAACCTACAGGCAACACAGTGCTCTGATACCATCTGTAGCGGACCTGCACTTAAAAATAGGCAAGATCCCTGTGTATAGTGCTAGTCCCTGGATCGAATCGCTAGCACACACAGTTTACGATGAATACCTTAACATTGTATCAATTTATTACACGAATGATCCAGAATTTACAACTATCCATTACAACTTGCATAGCTCAAGGCTAGCCTTTTACAAAGATCAGCACAGCAGAAAGAGAATTAGCAATGAGTCTCCATCATCTTCATGTGCCACAGGCGAACATGTTGGTTGCAGACTCGAAACCCTTAACGAAACCTCACTCTTCGTCAGAATAACCTGATAAAAGAATTCAACAGGGTGGGTTAGAACCATATGAAATGGAACTGGCAAGTGACACTATGTGGACACTTAGTGGAATAACTCTATAACCTGTATGCATACTTGGCTGGTGGAGTTTCAAGGCTATTTTGCATAAAGCCAATTTTGCCTAACACTTTGTAAAATCTTTTCCTTAAAATTGAGACATGTATGGTATGACAACCACAATCTCATCTTCCCATGTTTACCCATCAAGTTTTACTTAGAGAAATTTGAATGTTGGGAGCCTCCGTTGAATCCTCGATCAGCTGCTTGAATTGTCCATAACCGGGGACACGGCTAAGTACTTAGTTTTTAACTCTACAGAGGTTGTGCACTTTCACCATTAGACTCAACAAACCCAAACTATCCTCAAGCACTCAATTTGTGTTAAGGAAAAGGAGAGAGTTGAGACGAGACTTTTCAGAAGCATTTTCTCCTTCCCTTACTGGCTTGACCCGTTCCACCTACATCCTCTACATCTGCTTGTCAAGCCGGGAGGAGTCCACGCAACTTAATTCATCTAGCCAGAGCCCATATGACTAATGGCTGCACGGGAAGCATCTTCACTTAGAGAAAACTTTGGTCCCTTTGTTCCTGGGTGGCAATCCACAAGTGAATATCCCATCGGTAAAACCCCTAGGGACAACACTCAACTCATACAACCATTCAAGCCCAAATCCACCTAGGTGATAAATTAACTTAGTAGAATTAAGCTTTTCAATAAAACACTTTTGCATATCATCAATATATCTACTAAGTTATCAATAGGATTCTAGACACAACTAGTGTAAAGGAGATAGTAGTTTTAGCATAGCAATACTATCCAACACATGCATAAAGAAATACACTAAGTCATGCTTAGAAAATACTTAGGAAATTTATGAGGTGTGCCACTTGCCTTGGCAAACAGGAGTGCAGTAGTAGCAGTTGCAACCACTTTTGTCTCTCTCCGGAATTTCTAACAAGTCAAACAAAACACAAATAAACATACAATCATAAATGCAACACTTTAGAAAAATATGACATGCGTGAGATGTAAAATGATACAAGAAAATAGGGTATGAAATACATGCAAAACAAATTAAGGAAAGACATAGCATGACAAAATCCCATTTGGCTAAGGCAAGGTCAAGGTTGAGTAAAATAAATTTGGTAAAACAACAACTTGAAGAGTTGTAGGGCTATTCTTAAGTTTTCACAAGTTTGGTCTTCAATAATCTTCACTTCCTTTGCAGCTTCATTTGATCTTCAATGGTCTTCATTGATCTATGTCCAAGGTGAGAGATAGAAAGTAGTCTTCGAATATAACTTAGTAACCATGAAGTCTAAGAGAAGGAAGAAAGGAGAGAAAGGAAAGAAAGACTTAGAAAAATGTAGGGGTTGGTCTTCAGGAACTTCCTCTGGATTTCTTCTAAGTACTTTTACTTCTTGGAGATGTTTCTGATGTCTTGTTTCCTTGGCTAAGTCATTCATGAGTTCTTCATTGTTTACACTAATTTCTAACTTAGTGGTTTTGACTAGAGGGTTCAAAAAGCTAACATGCATCCCCAAAATTTCTAAGGAGGAAGTCATGTAAGAAGTACAAAGTAATACTAAGGACTTAATATGCATGCCATGCTTATGAAAATGCTCTAAGTAATGCAAGCAAGGAAGATGATCCAAAATAAATAAGGACCAATGGTCAGACAACAAGTCACAAATAATTTCTAAGGAAAAGTAAACAACATAAGAGGAGCTAAATTTTCTATGGAAAAGTGTTTGTCAAAAAAATACTTATCAAATATTTTCTAAGGAAGAATAGTTTTGTTTTGGGAGACAAAAATATTTCTAAGTACTTTGGTACTAAAGTCTTCAAAATACTACTAAGTTATTTTATAACTCAAATATAAAAATAATTTTTTGTACATTTTATTTATTAAAATAACACCTAAAAAGCATTTATGCAATATTTACTCAACCATCATAGAAATAATTTTACAAAAATAATGGAGTATTCCTACGGCCAATACTTAGGCATACAAAACTATAGCAAAAGAGTTTGCTCAAAAATCAATTTTTAATTTGAAGTTATGTTCAAAATACTATTAACGCCACGTTTGAAATTAAACAAAATTAATTCGGCAAAGCATAAAATTAACTATGCCAAAAGTTTCTACGTGTCATAAGCTTTCCAAAAATATTTTATTTGTAAAATTTGGCCAAACCAATAAAAAGTAGTGGAATTTACAACTTTTCATACATTAAAAAACCAATTAACAAAATTCTAAAATACAGAAAATAATTATTCAGTAAAAGCTGAATTTTATTTCAGATCTTGGTAAAACTTACTTTTCTGAATCGTTTGGTATATTAAACGTTAAATTTGGGCTTACGGTTGATTTATTATTGAATTTACAAAATCTATCAATTTTCTGGAAAAATTAAAACGGAAAAGATTCCACTGCAGGGGCTAGGGCTGACTGGGCGCTGACCGTGTGCTGATGTGGCTGGCACGCGGTAGCTGACGAGTTGGTGACGAGGATGACACGTGGCTCTTCCTGATTGGCTTGAATAGATCTGTTTTTAGAAAAAAGATGCGTAACTCAAATCGAAAAACTTTCTTCGGAGAAGTTGTAGGGATTTATGAGATCTACCTCCTGTAAAAATTTCACCTGATTTGGTTGGATGGTTGAAGAGTAATCGACGTATTACTCCGTTAGATCTGAAATCTTGCGACACGAAATTCTCCGGCTGTGCTTGATGAAAAGTGGTAATCTTTATTGGGATGGAAAGATCTCGACGAGATCTACAACTCTCGCGAAGGAAGAATCGGCATACGAGCAAAGCTCCAACCGTGACAAGTGGAAGATGAAAACGAGATCTAAAATCGAAGTTTTGAGTTGGAGGCCGAAAATTGGGCAGCCTGGCGGCGGATATTTGGGGGGTTTTTGGGGGAAAAGGAGTGCGGGGTCGCTGGGTATTTATAGGCGGAGTTTGGAGGCGAAACGATTTAGCAAACACAACAAATCGAGAGATTTTTCGGGAGCAGGTTCGGTACGTGAAGAACTCCTATTCTTCCTTCCTAGAGGTCGTTCCGACCTGGGAGGCGATGGCCACATGGGCCGGTCGTGGGATTTGGCTGGCTGGGCCATGCTGGGCTGCGGCGCCTTGCTGGGCCGGCCCACCCGGGAGAGAGATAGGGAAGAGAGGAGAGAGAGGTGCGGCTGGGCCGAATTTGGCCCGGTTCGGCCGGTTTCCCTTTTTGTTTTCTTTTTCTTTTCTCTGTTTAAAAAAAACCAGAAAATAAACTATAGCAAAAATTTTATAAAAATTTGCAAAAATACTTTTTAGAGAGCTTATCAAAAATAGAATATCATGGCACTTGTCTTGCCACCAAATAAAATCAAAATATTTGAAACATTGACTAGGGTTACTTTGCACCCTCTTTGTCAATTAATAAAATATATTTTTAATTTTGAAATCTTTTACTATTTCAAGCAAATTAAATGCAACAAACACCTGATGCTTATGCATGCCATGCATGATTTTGAGTTTTTAAACCTAAACAACAAAAAGTTTTTAATCCCTCTGAATTTTCAAAAATTTGAAAATCTTGGGATGTTACACTTTGCATCTTTGCGGTATTGTGAGATTGAAGCGTCCCGGACCAACCTTACTCGTCCACGCACGAGAGACCGGTTCCACGACTGACATGCAACTTGTTTTGCATAAGTGGCTGGCGGGTGTCTGTTTCTCTTGCTTTAGTGAGGATGCAATTTTCAATGAAAGGCCTTTCAAAAGGATGAGTAAATAAGCAACTATTATATCACCGTTGTGGTTTTTGCGTAGATTAGAACGGTTCTATCTCGTTGACCCAAGCCACGTAAAATTTGCATAAACAAAGTAGAGGACGTCTAACTTGTTTTTGCAGAGGGGGTCAAGTGATGTGATATGGCCAATGTGATTTGTGATAATGTATGCAATGATCATGTTTGTAATATTTCGCGACTTGCATGTCGACGAGTACGGCAACCGGCAGGAGCCATATGGTTGTCTTTTATTTTATGTGACCTGCGTGTCAATGAATCGCCATGTAATTGCTTTACTTTATTGCTAAGAGTAGCATTAGTAGTAGTTGCAATAGTTGGTGGACAACCATGGTGATGGCGCCACGATGATGGAGATCATGCCGGAGATGGAGATCTTGCCGGTGCTTTGAAGATGGAGATCTAAGAGCATATGAAGAAAGGCCATATCATATCACAATTATGAATTGCATGTGATGTTTATCCCTTTTATGCACCTTATTGTTATGCTTAGATGTGATCGCGACGGTAGCATGATAAGGTGATCTCTCATGTTAATATCAAGATAATTAAGTGTTTCTCCCCTAGTATGCGCCGTTGCGAAAGTTCGTCGTTTCGAAGCATCACGTGATGATCGGGTGTGATAGATTCAACGTTCACATACAACGGGTGCAAGCCAGTTTGCACATGCAAAAATACTACGGTTGTCTTGACGAGCCTAGCATGTACAGACATGGCCTCGGGAACACAGAACCGAAAGGTTAAACACGAGTCATATGAATGATATGATCAACACTGAGTTGTTCACCATTGAAGCTACATCATCTCACGTGATGATCGGTGGTGGTGTAGTGGATTTGGATCGTGTGTCACTAAACAACCGGAGAGATGTTGAGTTTAGTGGGAGTTCATTAATTTGATTAAGTTGAACTAAAATTGTCATAAACAAAGTGTCCTAAAGATGTCTTTGCAAAATCCTTATAGATCATGGCCGACTACAGTAGTATGTTTCTTGCTGAGGAGCTGCGTCTCGATGGGTCAAACTTCATCGAGTGGTTCGAACGTCTTAGAGAAGTCCTATCAACCAATGATCAGCTCTACGTGTTACATGAACCCTTAGAAGAAAAACCCGTTGCTTCTGCAAGTTACAACAAGCGTATGGATTGGCTCAGTCGGAGTAAGACTCACATTCAAGTCAATTGGTTGATGAGTGTCTTCATGAATTCATACCTGTCCAAACAATTCAAGAACTTGAGTGCCATTGAGACTGTCACTAAGCTAAAGAAAATGTTCATAGCACAAGTGAGAATTGCAAGGTTTGAAGGTCTAGGTGTGTTTCTTTCAACTAAGATGGAAGAAAATGATCGCTTAGAGGAACATCTGAAGAAAATGTATAGGATATATTACACTCTTATGGATGCTTGGGATATGGAGATGAGTGACGAATTCGCGATAGATGGGTTGTTGCATTCGCTTCATCCAAAATTCAAGAATTGTGTCAGAGACTATGTCAAGGAAAGGGATTCGATCACTTATCCGGAACTGATGTCTCGACTTCGTCAGATCGAAAGGAATCCTGTAGCAGGAGGAGTAGCCAATGCAGAAGGTATATTTTGATATACTAGTTATAAATGTTTAAATGTCCCATTTACACTTATGGTGAGCTAAGTATTTGATACTTGTGCTGTTTTATGAAAACAGGGCCAGCCGTTTGAGAAGTGCACGGAGGGACTGAGTGGATTTCGCGGGAAGATGGCATTCAAGGAGTTGATGCTGGCGTCATTTCACTTCTACATTTATCGTTTTAAATTAGAGGATTTGAATGAGTTTTGTAATCGAATTAAGTGTGATCTTAAATTAGTGTGTCTCAGTTTGTGAGACGGTCATTCATGTTAAAGACAAGTGGTTGTTCTGTTTTCATGAGTAATCCTTTTTGGAGATCACGTTTCGATTATGAGATTATTGTCCTTTGTTGGATTTAAACGGTAATTAGTTAAACACTTGTAAAATAAGGACATACTAAAATATCCAATACTTAATAATGATAATTGTTTTAATTATACTATTAGTGCTGAAGAGCATCTTGATGCGCATCACTAAGTAGTGTGGTTAAAAATGTCATTTTTTGAAAATGCCATGAGTTGCTGAAAATAAACACAAGTGTTGGTTGTATTTTTCAGTAAATAAAAGACATCATTATTTTATCATGAATGAGTAAATAGGAGTATTTATTCATGTCATGATGAGACCTTGGAAGTAGAGGATATTAAGTTAACAAGATAATTGAGTCTTTTTAATTTGATCAAAAGAGACAAAATATTTGAGTTATTGTTTAGTATGGAGACTTGTGACAAGTGTTATCACAAATTACAATATTTAGAGATTATTCAAAAGGTGTTTTGATAAACCTAAAGTATTGTAGTCACATTGTGTTTGACATTATGTGGTCATAAAGAAGGGTTTTTTAGTTTTAAGGTTTCATTTGTATCATTTAGATTTATTTTGATAACACTCTGTTTTAAATAAAGGATCTATTTAATGATTTGCATTTCGCATATGAGTTATGAGAAATAGTGGTTTCAATAATTATGAGATAATTAAAAACAAAAGCAAATGAAGTTTTGTAGAATATTCATATGAGATTATGAATAGAGATTCCACAATGTGAGACTAAAAGGAACAAACCAATGTGTTTTGGTTATGTTGTGTATTTAGTGGTTTTATCGTGAAATGGTTTCATGGATAAATGAATTGTTGGAATGAATTTAGAAAGTTTAAACCTTTTCATGTTTATGTATCAAGTGGCACATATGTAAAGTGCTATATTGGTTAAAGCTTGACACATAAAGGTTTCAATGATGGTGATCATTGATTTTTGGTTTAGCTTGTCTAAAGAGAAGTAGGGTTCAAGAATATGAATTTTGTCAAAAGTTGCAAAATAATATTCATGATTTACTTGTCATGTTTGGGAAACAAGACATACCTGCAAAACTACAAAAGAAGAAATAGAAACTTTAAAATACGAAAGTGACTAAAAGTCATTCTATTTTAAGTTTAAATCATAAAGTAATCGTTACTTGATTTTGTGAAAAGAATGTTTCACATATTTATTTTGCAAAAGAGTTTGCGTGGAATAAATAAAACTTAGAGCTGGCAAGGTGCTAGCGTTTCGTATATGAGTTCTCGAATCTTAAGAGTTAAGAATTTTGGAGGAGTCCAAAGTGTCGAGAAAGTGCATAAGAAACTGAGTGAGATCTAATTAAGATATGTGGTGACATATATTAAGTTAGAGCAGAAATTAATTTCCATAATCAAAATATGTGGTGACATATGTTTGAGTGCGAACTAGTTAATCATGGTCAAATATAAAGATAACATATTTCTGAGTGGGAGCCACAGTGTTTTCACAATTTAATATGTGTATGGTGTATATTTGAGTGGGAGTTTACAACATCGTGTTTGAATGAAATGGAGATTTCATAAATGTTGTAAATGTTGTCATGGACCAATGCATAACTTATGAAGTTAGTTTGAACGTCAAATGTTCATGTAGATGAATGTATCTATGAAGGATAGATAAGTTTGATAAACATTAAAGTCAGATGTTTAACCTAAATAGTTTGAAGGAGTTCAAAATGGAAACAAGAGAAGAATGGTTCATCTCATTGTAACATATAGGTGAAACATTGAGTTGAGAACTCAGTACAAGATTGATGGTTGAAGGATATGTTGGAATTCAATATGAATTGTTCATAGGTCTCAACATATAAGAACCATGTGTTTGTATATGATGATATGTGACCCAAGTTCTTAGTTGTAAGAACATGATGAATGAGGAGTCATTTTTCATGAATTTGAGATAAATTTAGAAAATGGTGGACTTGGTTGAAGTCATAAAGCCAGACTAAATTGGAGATCTTTTAGAGTCAAAGCAGCGCAGCGAAAGCTTGAAAACCTACAAACAAAGTAAATTGTTTTGTGCCCTCAACCTCACCAAGTGGTTGTCAAGCACAAGGTGGGAGAATGATGTCAAAATAAAACAAATGCAAAACAATAAAGGACAAGACTAACCAGCGGCGCCGCAACTACGCTCGTCCCGTGCGGCGGTCAACCCGTGAAGGACTTCCCGCGTGCGCACGCGAGCTGTGTCCGTCCTGGGCCAAAGACGGTTTCCTGCGCAAGTTCCTTCTGGGCCGTTCCTAGCTTGTGGGCCGTTTATCGTTTTCTGGATCGATCAATGAGGCAACGTAGCTGAGCTCATATCAAAATAACAAAGGGGAACCTGGCCTAATGGAGGAAGCGATAACTAGATCTGACAAAAAGGACGCTCTCATCAAAGAAATCGTGTAGGAAAAACAAGGTTTGTACTTCTACATTCCAAACCCTTCCATCTTTTGTTGTTTCTTTGAGTCATGTAGATCAAACACAGGTTGCAAAAACAATAGAACAAAAAGAGATGCCATGAATTTTTTTTCCATGTCAAAACAATCAGAAAACCCTTAGGAATACCTTTCTCCATGTCAAAATCAAACAAATTCCAGGGGACTAGGCCTAGCGTACCAATTGCAGGTGCAAAAACACATAACATTAACTACTCCCTCCGTCCCGAAAAGGATGTCACAAATTTGTCAAAGTTTGGATGTATCTATATACTAAATAGTGTCTACATACATTCAAATTTGGACAAATCGGTGACATCCTTTTTGGGACAGAGGAAGTACTTGTTTCTCCACACACAGATAGCAACATAAGAGAACATCTAGGTCCAAGAGATAGGTTTAGGACTTACATAATTAATATAGGATGCTAAAAGAAGATAAAAGTTTCCATATAGAACTACATGAAACCATAAACTTGTTTCTTTAGTGAAATCTAGTATCATCATCATAGGATCCTGATTTCATCACGGAAATGAATCCAAAAACATCTCCATTCAACTCCTGTTGCAAAAGAAAAGCAAAAAAAATTAGTTAGCAACACTAACCTATCTCTACCATTTCATATATTTTTGCAGGTAAACACAATATGGTCATTGCATAACAGTTATCCCCCGATGGATCGAACCTGTCCATTTCTATCATTGCCACCTCAAACAACCAAGATAAAAGAAGCAAACATTGTACTAATAGTTACCGGTTTAAAGCATCATGGATACCATATTTTTTTCAGTTATCAAATTGTTTTAAAATAGAGTTTAATCTTATTTTAGAGTATTCCCATCTAGTTACCGTGTTTTTCAATGGTAGCTATCATTTTAAATCATGCTAGTTAATCCCAAAAAAAACTAGCTACTAGGTCAATTCATGCTAGGTATCGTGTTAAATAAAGCTAGCTACCAAGCTAAAGCATGCTAGCTATCATGTTAAATCATGCAAAAAAGTTAAATTCCAAAAAGCTACCTACCAGGATAATTCATGCTAGCTATCAGGTTAATTTAAGATAGCTACCAGGTTAATTTATGGTAGCTACCTTGTTATTTTATCATAGCCAGTATACATGGCAGTAGTTACCAAGTTTTTTACTTAAAGCATGCCATATATTAACTGAACAGTTACCAAATTCTTCTTCAATGGCAATGAAATGTAGAGGGAACATCTGCTGAAAATAATGAGCAAGGTTCGATGGCAGTGACGAATACTACTACATGGATGGAAATTAAACTTAGCAAACCAGATGATAGCACCTAGCAAACCAGAGGGTCGTGCAAGTTAAGACACTTTATGTCCAGGAAAGAGCCCTGCCCCATTGACTCCACGACCTTGAGCTACCCATTCGTTAGGGAATTGTAGAGCATTATGATGGGACGTGATGTTTCAATCTACAGAGTTAGCCTGAAAGGAAAAAAACACATCTCATAAACCGCTAAAACTTGAAGAAAAAATAGGGACATAAAAAGAATCACCTACAAAAATGAAAGAAAAAATCTAGCTCCTTGATGTGACAAGAACTTGATAACAAAGTACAAAGAAACTGGTAGCTTTACACAAATAATCTGGTAATTATAAAAGAATTGTAATAAAAAACATGGTGGTTGTGCCGCAAAAAACCTATGATACTAATAGTTACCATGTTATTCCCTGAAGGCTAACATGTTATTTCTACCTAGCTATCATGTTATATACTATTAGTTATCAGGTTTTCCATCTGTTGGTTAACATGTTCTCTACTGCTAGTGCTTATCAGCTTATTCAACCTTGACTGCCATGTTATTTGCCTGTAGTTACCAGGTTATTTAGCTAGTGGTTAAAAGAATTGAGCTAACTGCTAATTCCCAGGTTATTCCCAGTTGGTTACTATATTATTTTGTGATACCTACCAGGTTAATTCAAGGTAGTTAACAAATTCTTAACTGCTATGTAACAAAAATGTTCCTACAACAACATTAGTGCCCTTCCCCCTTGGCATCTACACTAGTATTGCACAAAAAAGGTAGGACCAAGCAACTAACATTACGCCTCTTCTTTATGCCCTTCCCCTTGACATCACCACCTGCTTTACCACTTGCATAGGCAGCACAACTAGCGAGGTATTTCACCGAGCATACTCATGATGCATGGTACAAGTCACAGTAAATACCTGTAGAGGAGGAAAGTAGTCCAGGACGATAGGGATGAAGCAAAAGCAGCCTACTCCGACAATGTCGACAGCAGCCGTGCCGCTGTAACCGCCGCACTTGCTCTCTCCTTAGTACCATGGTCAGAGATCTCTGCTGCTCCAGCCGCGGTCTATCACGCCGCATGACGATGGGGATGAAGCAGCTAGGCCAACATCAAGGGAAGAGCAGTCACCACATCATACAGCTTTTGCTCCGCCAGAAATGCATCGCCACCATGTTCAGCACACTGTCATCATCCATGACGTGCTCACCCTCAAGGTTGCCTTGGCCCACCAACGACACAACAACTAGAACGCCCGGCAGCCATCAACCCCCATGTCGGTGTTGCGGAGGCGTCGCTTCGTCCTACGAGGCATCTCTCCGTGGCAAGACCTCTTGCCGCATGCCAGACCTGCAACCCTCAGTCTGCAGCCTCATGGGTGGGCGACGTCTGAAACCGGACTGAGGTGCCTGCACTGGCATGGTGCTTGCTCCCTAACACCGGCTGTGGGCGGCGTAGCCTCCCAGCGTGGAGCTGCTCCCCGAAGTGCCCCCACCGGCTGAAGACGCGGCCACAAACCACATGGCGCGGTGATTCTTCCACATGTCACCTGATTAATTGTTTATTAAGGTTCCAAAGCATGGATTAATTATCCATAGTTGCTGAATTAATTATCTGCATAAACAATTAACATATTCTTCCAAAAAATACCATATTAAAAAGCCACAATCGACAGGTTAATTAGCCCCTGTTACCATATTAATTATCTACGTAAACAATTACCATGTTCTTTGAAAAAGCAATTACTAGACTAATTAGCCATAGTTGACAGATTAATTAGCCACAAATACCAAATTAATTAAACCATGCAAAAAATTACTACCATGTTGTTTTGAAAAAACAAGTACCAGATTAATTAGACATAATTGACAGATTAATTAACCACAGTTGCTAGACTAATAAACAACATAAACAGTAACCATGTTCTTTGAAAAACAGGAGGACTACCGATTTATTACAAACAAATACCCGATTAATTACCCACAACTGCCAGAGTAATTAGCGACCATTACCAAATTATTAGCTATCAGCAAAAAATAACCAGTATAGGCAAACTCACATTATGTGGCAATATTGCTCAGCAGTCAGCACATGGGGTAGACCTCCGCGAAACGACGTTTCCTTCTACGACAATGTCCGTGCCACTCGATCCGCCAAGTGCATCGTCACCATGTGAGCACCGCCACCCATCCATGGCATGCTCGCCCTTCGACGGTACGGCGGAGGCAACGCCCAGCGCGTACGGCCGTCATCTGCCGACTAGATCCTCGGAGGCGGCTCCCGTGGCACGACCTCCTGCGGCGCGGCGGCGCCCGCAGCCCTCAGCCTGCAACCTTAGGGATCGGCGGCGGCCGCAATCGCCCGAGGCACCAGTGGGGTCACACCCCTTGCATCCCTGCGGTACGTCTGCGTGTGCGGCCTCCCTGCGTGGTGCTGCTCCATGCAGAGCCCCCACCGGTTGACGGAGACACGACCTCCGCCTCAACCTCCCGACACGGCCGGCGCAACCTTGACGGGAATGAAACTCTAGGTCTGGAACCCCACATCGCCTCGCCTCCTTCCGCCTTCTGCTCATTCCCCATCTCTCACTCACTCGATTTCTGGTTGAAGCACAACAACGATGGGATTGAGGAAGGGAACCCACGGTCTGGACGAGAGACAGATTGTGTGGCTATGGCTGATTTGGATCGGATGAGGGGATAAGGTGGGGTCAGGATGTCAGGGGAATGGTCATACCCGATCGAACGGACACGCACGCGCCGCATGGAGAGACGTGGCGTGCGGCGCTTTTCCTTAGATTTCTCCAACAATAAATAAATATTCAATGATAGGAAATAAATATGCAAGGATGGTGGGAACAATGATGGATGATATTTTTGGGTTTTGTATTGTGAATCCAAGATATAAAAGTATTTTTGTATTTTCGGATTTTTAAATGGCAGAAAATGGAAAATGGATAAAAGTTGTTGGAAAGGTGTTTCTTATGATTAAAAATAGACCGGGGTTCATGGTTTCATAAATTCACTCTCTCTTTAATAAAGTGGTAGACAATGGAACACTAGAATTAACATATGAGATTGCAACAAAAAGTTTTCATGACAAGTTACTAATTATATGGGCATCACGTCCTAACATAGAGATCTTTTGTTTATTAATCTCTCTTACACTCCACCAAGATGTGAACTAAATCTTAGCACCTCGGTAATTAAGATAAATCAGAGTATAGCTTTAAGTCTTATTACATGAAGTTAAAATGAGAACATGCTAGATCTAGTCGTGGAGAAGTGGCAATGGTCACACCCACACCTCCGGTAGCATGGTATTTTTCTTTATCCCTAGTGAGGCAACAAAGTAAGGTAAAATACCCAAGTGGATCGCGGAACTTCTCTCACTTTCACCGCACTAGCCACCCCCTCATTACTCCAACTAATGCACACGTTCCCCCACACAAGCTCTCATAAACATGCTTGATCAAAACAAGTAGACAAGAACGGGGTACATAATATGCATCTACTTTCATAACTGAAACAAAACAATTGCAATCTCAAACATATTTTAACTAATAAAGAGAACCACCACAAAGGAATTACATAGATGACCGTAATCATGTTCGGCAGCTCATACGGTGCTAATTAGTGAAGCTCAAAGAGAGGAGAGATACATAAGTTACTTCCACAAACCCATAGTTCAGGGGTGCACTACTCCCTCTTCATCATGGAGACAGTGGAGATGACGTTGGGGGAGATGGAGACCACACCGGCAGCGCCCCGCCGGAGTTTTTCCCCTCCAATCTGCAGCTCCAGGTCTCTGTTTCATGGTTCTGTGTTTCGACGGCGCTCCCCTCTGGAAAACGTTGGGGGACTATTTTTATAGTCGGTTTTAGGTCAAGACGAAGCTTCTGGAAGAAAGATCGACGGCAACGGAGCCACGAGGGCCAAGTTGGTGGGCCCCACGCGGCCAAGGAATCTGGCCGCGTGGGCCCCCCTCTTTTGTCCTTTGGGCTTCCACTTTTTCACTTACTTCGCCCCTACGCTTTGTTCCTTCCAAAAACTGATGCTCGTAAATTTTCAGGTCATTTGGATGTCGTTTGGGTCCCTGAAACATCAAAATATAGAAAATAGGGTTTTCTGCCAGTGCAGGGTTAATTCCAGAAAAATAAGAAAACTGTGAAATCTTCCCAAAATCATTATAAAACAATGATATAACCCTTATATGACGCAAATATGATTGAAATATAAGTGATATAATGCAAAGTTCATGTATGCATTTTACATGCATCAACATCCCCAAGCTTAACCTATACTCGTCCTCGAGTATAAAGGTGATAGAACCAACATGGACTTTGCATTTTAAGACTAACAATGAATATCAAAGATGATTATTATTGCTACATAAAGTCAAATGATTCATTCTTCAAAGGAGTAGCAATATGCAAGATAGATTATAAAGTGATATCAATTATTCAATGCAGGGATGTTCAATGATAATTCACAAAGTGTAACATAGAAGAAAGTACTATGGACCAAATGTATGCATAATGAAAAGTAAAAACATCCTATAATGGTCATAGAGTACTCTTATAAAACTGAATATAAAAGGTGGACACTTTGGAAAGATATATAAATGAGTAGAGGTAAAACATGAACAAGTTTCATCTAACTTCCAAATACTTCTACTTAAGTTAATGTTTTCAATGTGGTATTGGTGTCAAGCTCTCATTACCCCTTATCATAACATCTTGAATGGTTAAAGTTTAAAGTGAAAGCAAATATGAGTAGTGTGCTTGACAAAGAAATGGTTGAAAGTCTCATGCCCCGTGAATACGAGTACCTACACCATGGTGTTACTCAACTTGGGATACAAAGCAAGTTCAAGTAAAAGTCATTGTAAAAATAGCGTCATCAAGAGGGTCAACTGGGGTACCTCTTTGTAACATCCCAATATTTTATTTGGATGTTTTGCATTTAGAGCATATGCATTTCATCATGGCATATTTTTAAAAATTTGCATTTGTTTGTTTTGCATAGTTTCCAAAAGAAATAAATCTAAAATCCTATTTTGATTTAATCAAAAATTCAACAAGCTAAATATATATGCTTGGGGAATTGTGCAAAAGCACCCTTTTATAGTCAAATATGACAGAGGAAAATTTTACAAATTTTTCAAAATTTGTTTGACTCAATTCAGAGTTCAAAATCAAAAGTTATAAAAGAAAACAGGAAAAGAATAAAAGAAAAGAGAAGAAAAAAAAAGAATCGGGACGAACCTACCTAGCCCATCTCTCCTTTCCCCTTTTCCCTTCCCTCTTTCTTCTCTCTCACCCACGCGGGCCGGCCCAGCAAGCGCAGCAGCCCACCCGCGCGACCAGGTCGGTCGGTTCCATCGATCGATTGTTCCAGAAACGTGCTGTTTCCGTCCTTTTGAGACCTTTCTCTCTTCAAACACCTGTATCTTTATCTAGAAACTCGAATCCGTTTATTTTGCCTTGTTCCTTACTCCAAGTAGTACCTCTCCACCGACCTATTCGCCTATTTATACCGCAGCCCCGGCCTCTTACACGTCCTAAAGTCCAATTTCAGATCTAGTTTTCAATCTTCTACTTCTCACGGTTCGATCTTTACTCGTATGCCGTTTCACCCTTCGCGACAATTATAGATCTCGTCGAAATCTTTCCATCCCGACAAACCTCACCACTTTTTATCCACCGTAGCCGGAGAATTCCGCATCGCAAGATTTCAGATCTGACGGAGTAAAACGTCGATTACTCCTCAACCATCCAACCAAATCCGATGAGATTTTTACAGCTGGTAGATCTCCTCATTCTCTACAACTTCTCCGAAGAAAGTTTTTCGTTTTGACGCACGGTTTTATTTATAAAAAATCAGATCTATGCACGAATCAGGAATCGCCACGTGTCATCCTCGTCAACATCTGCGTGGCATCCACGTCATCGCCGTGTCAGCATCCAGTCAGCGGCGGAGTCAGCACTGCATCACGCTGACATCATCAAGGTCAACTCTCGGTCAAAGATCTTTTCTAAAATTACAGAAAATCATTAAAACTTGTAAAATTCATATATTTTCAACCGTAACTCGAAAAATTAAGTTCAATATACCAAAATTCTTAGAAAAATAAGATCTATACAGATCTGAATTAATATTTAGCTTTTATCAAAGTTTTATATTTTGTATTTTCAAATTTCAATAATTGGTATTTTAATTCTATTTTAATCTCTGTAAATTATTTTTGGATAAATATTTCTGTTTTGGTTAAGTTAAATAAATCTTTTTTTATCAAATTTATTTGAGCATGCTTCTTTGGAAACTAAATTAATCATGATTAGTCTCTATTTAGGCAACAACATTAATTCTAATCTTTTAAGTTGCATTAAAAATATTTTTACATGCATCACAATAGATCTAGACAACCAGAGAGCTAAATAAAGTTGTTTGATTATTAATATGCATGCATGCATCTGTTGCATATTTGTTTGTCTTGTTGTTTATGTTGTGAATCGTTTAATCGTATAGATTGCGAGGAGTGCGTTTGTCACCGTGACGAGTTTAAGAAGAACACCAATATCAAAGGCAAGTGGTGCTCATAAACGTCCTATTATTTTCCTACGCATTTAGCATTATTTTTGGTAGTGATGCATGTGTAGGAGTTGGTTGTAAGCTATGCTAGTAGGCGATCCACTAACACCCAAGTGGAGAGCCATATGTTATCCTTTTAGAATAACTACCTTGAAAACCATCGTTATTAAATTGCTTAGTTGCTTAGACGTGGTTATGGGATCACAAGATGAGGAAGATGTTGTAGACCAAGGTGTTTTATGCAAATCTAATAAAACAAAATTAATTTAATTTGATGTTTGGGTGGTATTGGTCCGTTGTGGTGGAAAATAGTTGAGTGGCTGCTCAGGTCCGTAGTATCTGAGTAGGTGCACTTGTGAACGGCCACCCAGGTTCCCGAGAATATTGTGGAGTCTCTGTTTAGTAGCTATTCTGTGCAACCATGTGTCAATGTAGTATGGGCTACGACAGAATTGGTAGATGGTGGTGACCTGAACCCATCGTAGCCAGAGATGTAGAATAGTGATAGGTGGTACGGTGCGTGGGGGTTTGGGAAGCTACTTTCTACTAGCTCTGGTTCGATCCTCTCTTCCTCTCCATGTGGTGATTCCCGGAGTGAGCAGAGTGGACCGGGCAACATGGGTAAAGTGTACACACCTCGCGAGGGTTTAAACTAAGATCTTAGCCGTGTCCTTCGGTTATGGGCAAACTAGCAACTAGATGGGAGTCTATGACATATTCTCACTCATCCCAATTTTCTAAATTAAAATTTGATGGGATAACAACAAATTGGTGGGAGTATCTGGTGGTATGCCAGTGGACTCATAGCCAATTGGGTAGGAGCACTTGTTGGAATAACAGAGTGTCCAATTAATGTGTGAAAAACTATTTTTATCAAATGATAGGATAAAACAGTTGCTTTGCGCAAAATTAGCCTTTGAAACTCCACCTAGCCAAATAAGCATGTAGATGCTAGGTTGCCATTTTATATCCACCTCACCGCATCACTTGCCAGTACAAATCCAAATGTACTGACCGTATTCGCGAACGGCTGCAATTTCACTGTTGCAGGTTTGAGAGTCGTTAGGTCATGATTCTTCACTCGACATGCTTCGCCTGTGGCACATCAAGATTGAGGCTTCATCTTTCGTTTATTTCCGCTGTGTGCTAAGTATTTGAGCTAGCCTTGAGCTATGCAAGTTGTAAGAATTATGTATTCTGGATCATGTTCGGTATTAATAAAGATGCATTTGTTACTGTTATTCATTTGTAATGAGTGTGCTAGCGAGTCGATCCGGGACTAGCACTATACTCATAGACGAGATCCATATTATTGGGTCGAGTCGTTACAGATGGTATCAGAGCACTGTGTTGACTGTAGGATCGTGACCTTAGAAAATGGAATGACCATAGGATGAAAACTTATTTTTCAAATCCTCTATATATTTATTTGACTTTATTCTGGTAACCTTATCCTCGTCTTTATTTCCATCTCCCCTTTTTCAAAATAATAGTGGAGAACCCCATTGAGAAGAAAAAAACTCCGGACAAGAAGGGAACATGAAATTCATCTATGGAATCTTGAGAAGATAATAGGTTGCCCACCATTTAGGTTCATTTTAGTTATCGAGAACGTGTTAGGTATTGACCATATCAACCCCCGTGGTGTGGCAATACTAGTTTCTTATGATTCTATTTGTTTTCAAAAAACAATTAATAGGAAATTCGCAGGAATATATATCCTATTTTTGAAAAGTATTTTAAAGTGCATGGTTTGCTAATGTGATGTTTGCTAAGTGTTGTGTGGATCATACTTAGTATGGGTAGTTTTATTCCCTTAGGATCTACTCTTCTCTATCCTTACCCCACCCAAATCTCGGCCCAAAAACACTCATCACAATAGATGAGAATTAGAGGGATCCTTGCCTTTTCCGAAACAATGACGTTCTTGGAAGCGGGACATTGGACCCGGAGCATAGAGCAAGGCATGAAGGATAACAACATTCAAGCAAAGGACATGGTGCAATCTGCTATTGAGTACTTTAAGGATGGCGCAAAGTCTTGGTGGGAGGCATATCGAAAGGCCAATTGCATGGGAGAAATTTAAGAGAACATTGCTGGAATTCCGTCTTGTTGATCGAACACAAAGGACACGAGGCCGTAGCATGGAGATGAAATGTGTTTGCAAATCTGTGGAGATATAGGACACACATCGAGGGATCATTGCACTCAGTGTCCAAATTGTGAGGTGAGCCATGGAGTGGATGAATGCCCCACATTTCAGGTTGCTTGCTTCCTATGTGAAGGACCAAATCACGTCCCTGCCCGATGTCACCTATACCCCATTGTTCAGCAAGTGAAGCAACACGTAAAGGATGTGATGCACCGAGCTCTCAAGGATAGCTCAGATGGTCAGATGGAGAAGGGCAAACGCAAGCGAGATATTACTCAAGTAGACTGCGACCAACACAAAGAGCATGAAGGAAATTCTAATAAGAAGGATATCAACAATGTTATATGCAACAAATGTAAGAAATCAAGGCACTATGCATCGGACTGCCCTGAAAAGAAGAAGAACGTTGGAGGCCTCAAGGGGAACGATCAGAACTCATTTCAGGAGGTGCATCATGGTGGTAATCATCAAAAGTGGGGATTTCAGAACCGTCCTAAGAGGGATCTTAGTCAGGTGCAGTGCTTCAGATGCAAGAAGATGGGACACTACGCCGACAAATGCACAGAGCAGATTGCTGCAGAAGGAGCCAAGCCAAATCCGTTACAGAGGGCTATGTAAATCATATGAGCATGTAATAAGTCTATGCTAAACCAATTCCTCATTATGTGTAAACTCTTGATCAGTTCAAGCATCGCTCTTGATATTTTGATACTGGTGCATTGGAATGATGCATATCAAAGAGCATTTGTGGATAGAATAAGCTATCCAACCAGACCCTTAGGTGAACCATTAGAGCTAGTTCACCCGGAGGACAAGCCCATGGTAAATAAATACCCCACTATGTTACCAAAGGATATACTAGGAAAGGCATGGCATAGAGATATCGAGTTCATTATTGACTTGATACCAGGAGCAGGACCTATAGCCAAGAGGCCCTACAAGATGGATGTTGACGAGCTGAAGGAACTGAAGAAACAACTCAAGGAGCAGTTGGATAAGGGTTTTATTCAGCGTAGTTCGTCACCCCGGGGAGCGTCAGTTTTGTGGGTGGAGAAGAAGGACATGACACAACGTCTAGTTATGGACTATCGCTCACTTAATGAGGTGACGATAAAGAACAAATACCCACTGCCCAACATCAATGACTTGTTTGGCCAACTGAAGGGAGCGTGTGTATTCTCCAAGATCGATCTTCGATCAGGATACCACCAGCTGAAGATTAGGAAGGAGGATATCCCCAAGACCGCCTTCACCATGAGGTATGGTCTGTATGAGTACACGGTTATGTCATTCGGGCTAACCAATGCGCCAGCTTACTTTATGACCATGATGAACAACATTTTTATGGAGTTCCTGGATGAGTTTGTAGTGGTGTTCATCGATGATATATTGGTATAGTCCAAGAACGAAGAGGAGCATGAAGGACACTTGCGTCAGATACTGGAGAAGCTTAGGGAACATAAGTTATATGCTAAATTTAGCAAGTGTGAGCTTTGGCTAAACACTGTGGGATTTCTAGGACACGTAGTGTCAGCAGATGGCATAGCAGTAGATCCAGCCAAGGTGTCAGCTGTAACCGATTGGGAGTCACCCAAGTCAGCAAAGGATATCCGGAGTTTCATAGGACTTGCGGGATACTATCGGAGGTTTATTGAGAGCTTCTCCAAGATAGCGAAACCAACGACGGAGTTGCTAAAGAAGGAGAAGAAATTTGCTTGGACCGAGGAGTGTGAAGCTAGTTTACAAGAGTTGAAGCAACGATTAGTGACAGCACCAGTTCTGTGTCTGCCGGATCTACAGAAGGATTTCCAAGTCTACTGTGACGCTTCTCGCCAAGGACTTGAGAGTGTATTGATGCAGAATGGAAGGGTATTATCCTACGCATCGAGGCAACTCAAAAATCATGAAAGAAATTATCCCACTCATGATTTAGAGCTTGCATCGGTCGTCCATGCACTCAAAACATGGAGACATTACCTCATGGGCAAGCATTATGAGGTGTTCACTGATCACAAGAGCTTGAAGTATATTTTTACTCAGAAGGAGTTGAACATGAGGCAAAGGAGATGGTTAGGGTTAATAAAGGATTACGACATGAATCTCTAATATCATTCTGGGAAGGCCAATGTTGTAGCAGATGCACTAAGCCGTAAGGTGTATGCAAATGGGATTACAACAGGAGAGTTACCTCCGGTTCTGTGTGAGCAGTTTAAGTCTCTCAGATTGGAGCTAGTGCCAGAAGGATATGTGGCAACATTGGAAGTAGAACCAATTCTGATGAACAGAATTAGAGAAGCTCAGAATGGAGATGAAGAGCTGGAGAAAATAAAAGTAGAATGAAGTTAGGCAAAGCCGAAGATTTTCGTGAAGATGAACAAGGAACAATATGGTTAGGAAGTGTATTTGCGTGCCAAAGGATTCAGAGATTAGGAAGATAATATTATGATTCTCCGTATTCTATTCATCCTGGGAACAAGAAGACGCATATGGATTTGAAAGAATGATTTTGGTGGTCCAATATAAAGAAGGATATCACAGAATACATTGCACAATATGATGTGTGTAACAGAGTTAAGCTGGGCATAAGAAGCCATCAGGATTGCTACAGCCATTACCAACGCCTGAATGGAAACCAACTTCACCAAGGAGAAGGATCGATCAAGAACCTATAGCGTGTGAGATAACGCTTTAGAGGAGTAACACAAACCCGAGTGTCGTAAGGTATCGTTAGAAGTTTTGTTTGTGGAACCAATGGAGTTATTCGAACTTAGTTCGAGAACAAGAGAGGGTTCTACAAGTTTGTGAGGTTGACCGAGTGTTAGAAATACGCGATTCGCTAAATCATATACAAGGTAATAATTTGGGTGCGACATGGATTGGCCCCCATGACGACTACTCTCATTATTCGCTCTTGCTATGTGGTATGGTGAATCCTGAGAGACTCACCTACAGAAAGGACGACGATGACCAGCCCCATAATGGAATAATTTCGACCCTAGTAAAAGGCAACCGCTGCTAAAATCGTAGGTTAAACGATGATTTCAAGCCAAGGAGGTATCCGCAACAACCACGAAGATTATTCACGAGGACCACCATGAGAGAAACGATAGATGCTTAGATATGACGCCAAACCTCGACTGAGAAGACTCAGTGTTTCAAGAACCACCCCATTGGTGAAGTATGCAATATCTTGAAGGGATGCATACGATGAAATCTTCATGCTGGATTATGTGTGATGAGAGATGATATCATACCAATGGATATGTGAAGAATGCTAATCATTTGCACAAGGGAACATATCTACACATGCCACTAGCGAAACCAAGTTGAATTCTCTTAAGGGGGTTAGCCCAGAGATGGGAATTGCAAGAGAATCATCAATCGGTGTACGAGGCCACATGGGAACAAGAGGATGATCTTCGGGTAGACCACCCACACCTTTTTGCTAGCCAATCCGATTCTCGAGGACGAGAATCATCTTAAGGGGGTTAGTCTGTAACATCCCAATATTTTATTTGGATGTTTTGCATTTAGAGCATATGCATTTCATCATGGCATATTTTAAAAATTTGCATTTGTTTGTTTTGCATAGTTTCCAAAAGAAATAAATCTAAAATCCTATTTTCATTTAATCAAAATTCAACAAGCTAAATATATATGCTTGGGGAATTGTGCAAAAGCACCCTTTTATAGTCAAATATGACAGAGGGAAATTTTACAAATTTTTCAAAATTTGTTTGACTCAATTCAGAGTTCAAAATCAAAAAGTTATAAAAGAAAACAGGAAAAGAATAAAAGAAAAGAGAAGAAAAAAAAAGAATCGGGCCGAACCTACCTAGCCCATCTCTCCTTTCCCCTTTTCCCTTCCCTCTTTCTTCTCTCTCACCCACGCGGGCCGGCCCAACAAGCGCAGCAGCCCACCCGCGCGACCAGGTCGGTCGGTTCCATCGTTGTTCCAGAAACGTGTTGTTTCCGTCGTTTTGAGACCTTTCTCTCTTCAAACACCTGTATCATTATCTAGAAACTCGAATCCGTTTGTTTTGCCTTGTTCCTTACTCCAAGTAGCACCTCTCCACCGACCTATTCGCCTATTTATACCGCAGCCCCGGCCTCTTACACGTCCTAAAGTCCAATTTCAGATCTAGTTTTCAATCTTCTACTTCTCACGGTTCGATCTTTACTCGTATGCCATTTCACCCTTCGCGACAATTATAGATCTCGTCGAAATCTTTCCATCCCGACAAACCTCACCACTTTTTATCCACCGTAGCCGGAGAATTCCGCATCGCAAGATTTCAGATCTGACGGAGTAAAACATCGATTACTCCTCAACCATCCAACCAAATCCGGTGAGATTTTTACAGCTGGTAGATCTCCTCATTCTCTACAACTTCTCTGAAGAAAGTTTTTCGTTTTGACACACGGTTTTATTTATAAAAAATCAGATCTATGCACGAATCAGGAATCGCCACGTGTCATCCTCGTCAACATCTGCGTGGAATCCACGTCATCGCCGTGTCAGCATCCAGTCAGCGGCGGAGTCAGCACTACATCACGCTGACATCATCAAGGTCAACTCTCGGTCAAAGATCTTTTCTAAAATTACAGAAAATCATTAAAACTTGTAAAATTCATATATTTTCAACCGTAACTCGAAAAATTAAGTTCAATATACCAAAATTCTTAGAAAAATAAGATCTATACAGATCTGAATTAATATTTAGCTTTTATCAAAGTTTTATATTTTGTATTTTCAAATTTCAATAATTGGTATTTTAATTCTATTTTAATCTCTGTAAATTATTTTTGGATAAATATTTCTGTTTTGGTTAAGTTAAATAAATCTCTGTAGTCACACAACTTAGTCCTATCACCCATTTTAGCAGTTTTTTTTGTGTTTTTGAATTTTTTATGCAAAACTGAAAATAAAATGACACTAAAACAATGCAAACCGAATTAACTAATGCAAAACAAAATGCAAAACTGAAAATAAAATATGCAAACTGAAATCTAAATATGATATGCAAGACAAAAACAAAACAAAATAAAATGCTTGAAGGTAAAGATGGACAAGATGATGCTCATGTAGGTGCAACCTCCCCAAGCTTAGGTGTTAGCACAAGTTGGTGATGAAGTTGACTTTGTTGTGATATCCTTGGACAAACCCTTCCAGCTATGATTCCCCGGCAACGGCGCCAGAAAAACCTTTTGATGACGGGATTGATGAGAGTGTTCTTCTCCCTCAACATAGCCAACAAATACTCTTGATACCCTGAAAGGAAGATAATATATTAGGGATAGGTTGAGCCTCCAAGTGCAGAGTATGTAGAAGTGGTAGTTTTTCCCCAAGAAGGTGACTCGAGGGTTTAATATCGAACTCTCGGGGAATCAGTAGTGTGGGTTTTATCTTCTTGTCCTTCTCTAGATTTCCTGCAAACAAAATAGATTGCTTTGTGCCCTCAACCTCACCAAGTGGTTGTCAAGCACAAGGTGTGAGAATGATATTAAAATGATAATGAATGCAAAACAGTAAATAAATATGCAATGGTGGTAAATAAGTATGCAAGGATGATAGTAATGACGATGGATGGTATTTTTGGGGTTTTTATATGTGAATGCAAGAAGTAAAAGTGTTTTTGTATTTTCTGATTTTAAAACGGCTGAATGTAAAAGATGCTCAAAAGTGGTTGGAAAAGTGTTTCTTATGATTAAAAATGGACCGGGGTTCATGGTTTCACACATGCACTCTCTCTTTAATATAGTGTGGCAAATGAGTAGACATAGATTTAACATATGAGATTGCAAACAAGGTTAATGACATGTTACTAATTATATGGGCATCACATCCTAGCATAGAGACCTTTTGATTATTAGTCTCACTTATACTCCACCAAGATGTGAACTAAATCATGCACCTTAGTAATTAAGATAACATCAGAGTATAGCTTTAAGATTAATGACATGAAGTGAAAATAAACACATGATGGATCTAGTCTTAGGTAGAGGCATGTCACTCCTCCTACCCTACAACATGGTATTTTGGTTTATCCCTAGTGAGGTAACAAAGTAAGGTAAACACCCAATGGATCATGATATTAAGTTGTTAGCTTATCACTTCACCACCCCCATTACTCCAACTAATGCACACGTTCCCCCACACACGCTCTCATAAACATGCTTGATCATAACAAGGATACAAGAATGGGGTACATAATATGCATCTACTTTCATAACTGAAATATAACATTGCAATCTCAACAATATATTAACTCATAGAAAGATCCACCACAATGGTAATACAACGGTGACCGTAATCATGTTCAGCAGCTCATACGGTGCTAATTAGTGAAGCTCAAGAGAGAGAGAGATACATATGCTACTGCCACAAACCCATAGTCCAGAGGTGGACTACTCCCTCTTCATCATGGAGACGGTGGAGATGTCGATGGAGAAGAAGGAGACCTCTCCGGCAGGGCTCTGCCGGAGTTTTCCCCCTCCAATCTGCAGCCTCCTGGTCTCTATTTCTTGTTTCTCTCGTGTGGCGGCTCTCCCTTTGGAGAACGTCGGGGGGCTCTTTATATAGGCGTTTTTAGGTCACGGGGAAGCTTCTGGGCGAAGGATCGACGCAAACGGGGCCACGAGGGCCAATTGGGATAGGCCCACGCGGCTACAGTACCTGGCCGCATGGGACCCCCCCCCTTTTGGTCTTCCGACCTCCGTTCGTTGACTTCTTTCGCTCCTAAATCTTCTCCTTCCAAAATAATGACCCCCGTAAATTTATAGCTCATTATGACGTCGTTAAGGTCCTGAAACAAATAAGGAAAGAAATAGGGGTTTTCTGCCTGCGCAGGATTAATTTCATAAAAAGGGGAAATCATTATTAATTACCAAAAATCATTAAATAACAGTAATATACCCCTTATATGATGCAAATATCATTGGAATATGACTATTATAGTGCAAAGTTCATGTATGCATTTTAGATGCATCAAACACTTACAATAAAAGTTTTCCTTACCAATTCCACTTACCAATAGCGCTACACTCCCCGGCAACAGCGCCAGAAAAGAGTCTTGATGACCTACAAGTATAGGGGATCTATCGTAGTCCTTTCGATAAGTAAGAGTGTCGAACCCAACGAGGAGCAGAAGTTGTTGACAAGTGGATTTTAGCAAGGTTTCACTGTAAGCACTGGAAGGAAAATATTTATGGGTTTTGATTATAATGAACAAGTAAATAAAAGATTACAACTATTATTTCAGAAAGTAGCCCAATCCTTTTTATCACAAAGGATAGGCAAGTTATGTTACTTAAAATGATTAAAACGTTCCTGAGGACACATGGGAATTTCTGCCGAGCTACTTTCGTTACAAGCCGTTGATTAATCTTCAATGTTTTGATAAGTGTTGTGCGGGTGAACCTATGCTAATGCACCGCCGTTGCGTGGACAAATGCATACTTGTAGTTAAACCTCTTGCAAGCTTCCGCAACTACAAGAAAGTAATTAAGATAACAACCTAACCACAACTTTAAACTCTGAGATCCTACACTCCTCACTAGCTTGCGAATTGGGGCTCTGGTTTCTGTCACTCCGACAACCCTACCATACGCAAACTAAATACACCATGCATTCCCCTAGGCCCTTAAAAGGTGAAGTATCATGTAATCGACGTTCACACGATACCACTAGAGGAATAACACCACAACATTAATCATTAAACAATTAAATATTACTCAACATTTTGCAATTCCTAGCAACTAGGCTTTCCCCATGTCCTCAAGAACCAAACGAACTACTCACAAGACATCATATAGATCATGATCAGAGGTGATATGAATATGGGTAACAATCTGATCGTAATGATAATTCATCGATAAAACTCACAAGCATCAACTACAAACGGTAATCAACACCCGGGAGGTGATCCAATGAACTAACAAGTCACAACTTCAAAAGCTACAACTATATGAGATGGGGTGATGATGGTGATGAAGGTGCTAGTGGTGGAGATGATGTTGATGATGATCCCGATGATGCCCGGTGTGATGGCGATGATGATCGCGGCGATTTCCCCCTCCGAGAGGGAATTTCCCCGGCAGATTTCTCCCTGCTGGAGCCCTTCTTCCTTCTGTCTGGTTTCTGCCTCTCAGAGGCGGCGGAAAAATTATCGGTCGATGCCCTCAACATTTTTAGGTCAAAGGGAAGTAATACATCGAAGGGGTGTCCGAGGGGGGCCACAGGGGCCAGGGGCGGGTCCCAGCCATGGCCCCAAGTGGACCCACGGCCAGAGGTCGCCTGCCCCTGGTCGCTCGCATCTGTGCCTCCTTTTGGATCTGTGACTTATTTCCCAAAATATTATCTTCCATATTTTTCTGGAATTTTCTGAGCTTCGCAGGTCAGGTGCCTTGACAGGTACTTTTCCAGCTGTTTCCGGACTCCGGCAGATGAATCCCCCATAAATGCAAAACATGCAAAATAAGATAAAATAAGATAAGTAATGTATCATAATATGAAATATATCAATGAATAAAGAAAAATTATGATGTAAAATAGTGATGCAAAATGGACGTATCATGTGGTCACGGCCTTCTCTACTAACTAGTGAGACAAACCAAAATAGTCCGACCACGCTCCGCTTGAACCTTTGGTAGCGTTGCATGGCCTTTGTGAAACACGCATTGTTCGTATCTCGATATATTTTAGGATGGTCATGTTGCTACAATGCTCACATTCTTTGTTATCGACCTGTGCCTTATGAACATCCTGATCATATTCTTCCAAGTACTAGTTACTCGTGGACAGGCAACGGTCTAAGTTTGTGGAAAGTTTAATGTGTTTCACATACATGCATTTCTTACATTATACATTTAATAGAGATTTTTCACTGTGATGCTGCTATTTACCTTCTTTTTGTTCGAATTTGAAATTTGAAGGCTAAAGGAGTAATTCAAGATGAAGGACCAAACATGGCAACATTTATGAAACATAAACACTATATTCACCTCCGTATGAGCAGAGAAGCATACCAAAAGAAAGAACACATCGTTGTGGCATTCTAGAATTGAAGACATGTAGTGGTCATGGTGAGGAGGGATACACGAAAGATGATGGTTGCTTGTGTATTCTAGGAGGCTCAACGGAGCTCATACAATGGCACATGGGTGGAACTTCACCTGCATCGAGTTGTGTAACGTCCCAAAATTTTGGAATGTTAGAAAAATCACAAAAATTTAAAACTTTTATTATTAGATAAAGAAAGTCTCCAAAAATCAAGAAAACCTTTTATAAAAGATTATTTTTAACATCATCAAGGGCATATTATTTTAAATATTCTTTATTCTATTTTAAAGTTTAAAAAAATTTATGGAGATGAAATATTTATTGAGAACTTATTTAAAACATAGAGACATTTTTTATAAATATGTTTCAATATTTTATTTAGCCCAATATTTAAATGGGTTTTCTTTTTGAAAAGATAAATCAAATACTATTTGATAAAATGATCTATTATAAATGATTTTATAAAAATGAGTGTCCATGTTTTAATTCAAATGATATTACTCATATTATTTTCTGGATATTATTTTATTACAAAAGAAATTTATAAAGCCCTATTTTATAAAATGGCATAAAGGTGTCAAATAGACATTTATGCATTATTTGAAATTTCGAAATTTAAAATGTTGTGGAAAAGGTCCCAAAGTAATTGAAATATTTATTTTGATTTTTTTTAAAATTTACAATTTTATTTCACTTGATTTGGAGCGGTTTTTCAAAAGATATAAAAGAAAACAGATAAATAGAAAAAAGATTAAAAATCTGACAGTGGGACCCACCTGTCAGCAGGTTGTCTTCAACGTCCGACGGCCTCGTCCAAGGCCGTTAATAGCCGAGATTTTCGCCCATGATTTCCTCGCGATTAAGGCGATTATTTGCCTCCCTGAGCCCGTCCCTTTAAAGCACCGACCCTCCTCCCTTTTTCCCTCTCATTCCTCGTCGGATTGCGCCGCCAGGCCGACGAAATTGTTCGTCGGAGTGCCGCTCGGCCACTGCCGTATTTTGCCTTTTTCTGTCAACACGGTGAGTCCCCAACGCCAAACCCCGGCCTCCTCTTTCCCCTTGCCCTTGCGCATCTCCTAATACCCACGCGGGATTTTCTGTGAAGCAAAACGACGTCCCCGTCCTCAACCCGATGCTTGCCAGAGCCGCTGCCACTCCGTCCGTGCGTGCGCGTCGTCCCAGGAAGCGCAACTCGTCGCCGACCAAGCCATCGACTTCATCGTGCCGCGCCGCCCCTTCATGACGTTCCCCGAGCCCAAGCACCATGGGAACGTCGAGCTCGTCCACGCTCGTGTCGCGCGCCGCCGTCCCCTTCATCTCCGGCCACGCTGCGCCGCCCTGTGAGCACCATCCCTCCCAGCCACCCGATCCCGATCCATCGGCCTAGATTAGATCTATTAAAAACGAAGGAGTATTAGCAGATCTAGACCATTAGATCCAGATCCAACGGTCGAGGATAGATCCAGTCAGATCCAGTCAGCGCCATGTCACCGCCTTGCCAGCAGCCTAGTAAGATCCACGTGGCTCGGGAATTTCCGTGAATTTTCCTATTTAGTTTTAATTGGCTGTTTTGTAGAAAAACCCCTGAAACTTAGAACCATCATAACTTTTTATCTGTTTGGCCAATTTTGACAAATTTTATATTTTTGGAAACCTATGGATCTGTAGAATATTGTAGATCTGTTAGTTTTTTGTTTTGCCTTAGATAAATTATTCAAATTTCAAATGAGTGATTTGAGTAATTTTGGCATATCTTTAAATCTATAAGTACAAAAATTTCATATAAAAAAGTTTCAGAAACCTTAGAATATGTGTAATATTATTCCTCTGTTATAAAATATTTTTGATTATTATTTTGATGATTTAAAAATCAGAGGCTCAATTTGAGTATTTTTGTTATAGTTTAAATTCTATAAATCTTTTTAACTTGTTTTCTTAATAGAAAAATATCCTAATTAATTTTTTCTGTCCAGAGAGACCAAAACCAATCCATAGAACCTTTGAGCCACCCTTCAAACCTATTTTTGACTTTAGACCATCCTTTGACCCTCAATGGAAAATCACAAACCCTAATACATTGATTCTTTTTGCATATTGGATCATGTGTTGATTTTGGACCACCCATCTTATTGTTTATTTGTTGTCCATGCTTGATATTGTGTTTTTTTGGTGTATTGTTATTTATTGTTGTTGTTCATCTTGTTTAGATTGAATGGAGTGCTCCAAGTTACGTTGAAAAGAGAGTGTGAGCGACGACAAGTTTTTCAAAGGCAAGTGATGCTTAGTGCATAAATTCCCTAAGTATTTTGTCTATGCATGAGTAGCTATTTTTGAGAAGTATGCATGATCGGTGTACTACTACTATGCTATACTATGCTATGGAATCCCAGAATAGTGTAGCCACCCCTTTAATTTGTACCATGTTGATGTAGTAGCCTTTAACTTAGTGCAATTGCTTAGCTATGCCAAGATCAAATGTTTTAGTAAAACTAAGATTTTAGCCGTGTCCCCGATTACGGACAATTTGAGCAATTGAACTGAAGAAAACAACTTGAGCAACTCGAGAGAAGAAGACACCTCGAGCAACTTGGCTGAAGAGGACAACTTGAGCAAACGGACTGAAGAAGACAACTTGGAGCAACTGGATATTGAACTGATGGAGAATCTCCGCATGCCAATATGGCAATTGTAGGCGGTATATGACCTGACCTGTTGATATGTGCCGAGTGACATAAGTAGGTAGCTAATAGCCTGACCTATTGATGTGTCCATTTAGACTTTACGACGTGTGACATAAGTAGAGGATGAGTGCCTGATCTATTGATATGTTCACATTAGACTTTACGACGAGTGGCATATGTAGGCGGTTGAATGCCTGACCTATTGATATGTTGACACTAGACTCTACGGGGAGTGGCATAGTAGTGTGGCTGGATGCCTGATCTATTGATATGTTCATATTAGACTTTGCGACAAGTGGCATAGTGGGGCTGAGTGCCTGACCTACTGATATGTTCACGTTAGGTTTCTTGTGAGCGACCTTGTAGGTGGTCCATGACCTGACCTATTGATATGCTCACATCTTGTGAAATTCCTTTGCCATCACACTATTGGTGGACAACCTTGAGCACCTGGACAGGAGAAGAGAACTTGGAGCGACTGGACTTGAAGAAGTTGGAAGTTTCTCACTTATCTCAAATTCTTAAAGGATATTTTTATGGGTAAAAAGGGAGATTGAGACACTGGATGTTACGCCATGTTTGTCTCATAGTAAATGGAAAAGAAAATTATTTTCAAAGTATAGGATAAAGTTGGCTTTACGCAAATAGTCTTGAACTCCACCAGCCAGATATGCATATAGTTATTAGAAGTTACCCTCTATGAGTCCACAAAAGTGTCACTTGCTAGTACAATTCCAATTGTATTGACCAATTTTTGGCTGCAACGCTTTTACTATTGCAGGTTGTTCCGACGACGAGTAAGGAACGGATAAGGGTTTCGAGTCTGCAACCAACATGTCTGCCTGTGGCACATGAAGATGATGAGGCTCCATGCTATTTTTATGTTTTCCGCTGCTGAACTTTGTAAAATGCTAGCCTTTGGCTATGCAATTTGTAATGTTTATTTTTCTGGATCATACGTTGTAATAGAATTTTTGATGGAATGTATGATACTTCATCTTAAACTGTGCACTAGTAGGAAAAGGCTTATAGCCGCCAGGCAGTCACTGGCGCACCTAAAAACATGTTCGCCAGTGGTATTTGTCGCTGGCGCAGCTAAAATCGCGTTCGCCAGCGGTATGTCACTTACCGCTGTAAAGCAGTGCGCCAGTAGTAACCACGGGCCCGGACGACTCCAGCGACGTCACTTACCGCTGGCGAACCACAAAAGTTGTTCGCCAGCGGTAAGTGACGTCGCTAGAGTCGTCCGGACCCTATGGTTACTACTGGCGCACCACTTTTTCTGTTCTCCAGCGGTACCAACCGCACACGCCCGTCCCCCGCGCGTTGCCCACCCCCACCCCGGCCTGGCTTATCCTCTCTCCTTAACCTCTTGTTCCTTATCCTCTCTCCTTATCCTCTACTCCACCCTCCACCTACCCCCATCGTGTCCACCAGCCGCCGCGCGCCACCCAACTCCCGCTCCTGCCGCCGCCGCGCACAGCCCAACTCCCGCTCCTGCCGCCGCCGCGCGCCACCCAGCACCCGCTCTGGCCGCCACAGCGCGCCGCCCGGCCCCGCTCTAGTCGCCGCGTTGCCCAGCCCCCGCTCCGGCCTCTCCCTCTCCAGCGCGCCGTCGCTCCTCCACGGTCGCGTCCCGCTCTATCTCCTCCATGGCCGCGCCCCGCTCTATCTCCCCCACAACACGCTCGAGCTCGCGAGGGGCTTCTTCGACTTGCCGGTCTTCCTGGAGACGACGGTGCAGCCTAGCAGGGGCTGCTGGCCTTGGCGGCCGGCTTCCGCGTTAAGCTCGTCCTCGTGCTGGAGCAGCTTACGGAGGCCATGCAACACTTCAACTTCGTCGTCGTCTACATGGAGGCGGCCGAGATCCTGGCACTCCACGGCTGCAACTCCGTCGACCCATCGTTGCCGCTCGCCTCCATCCAGCAGCTCGACCTGCAGCATCACGCCGGCGTGGGCCTGCTCCAGATCGCCCGCGTGATGGAGGAGGACGCGTGCACGCTCACCGAGTGGTGTCGCGGCCACCTGTCGACAGAGATCGCCCTGGTCGACAACCCTGTCATGCCAGGAGGACGACGACAACAGCCATGTGGATGCCTCCGCCTCCGCGAAGGCTTTCTGTAGGTAGCAATCACCATGGCCGGGAAGGATGGGGCAGCCACACTAGCTTCCACCGTCCCACCGTTGACCTCCAAGCAGTGAAAACCCACACCGTCGAGTGCATAGCCATACCATTCTAGGGTTGCCGACTTTAGGGCCGTGGGGCACATGCCCGTACTGTGTCCGTTCTTGTCGCACACGCTGCAGTGAGCAGGAGCGTGGCAGCTTGACTGGTAGTGTCCATGCTGTCCGCAGTTGTAACATTTGATGGTAGCTTTCTTGCCGGAACCCTGAGACGCCCCATTGGGTTGTGAGGAAATCGCCAGCGACGGGGCCGGCGCCGACTGGGCCTGTGTGATCTCCTTTTCCTTCGAGCTCGAGCTACCTTTGCGCGCTGCCACCTTCTTCCGCTGTGGTGGGTCTTGCTGGACCTAGGGGCCCTTTCCCGGTCTGAAGCCATTGTCCCACCGGCGAGGCTCGTCGCGACGCCACTTTGGGATACGCGGACGGTCTCTATCGCGCTCCCACTCACGACCACGTCTTGCCTCCGCGAACCCGAGCCGCTGACGGAACTCCTGCTCGTATCTTCTTCCTTCGTCGGAGTTGAACTCATCATAGGATCTCTTGCCTGATCTCCCGTCGCTCCGACCACAGTCCATGGCAGCTTGCGTGTAGGAGCTTGAGGGTGAGGGAGATGGGGTGGCGTAGATGAGCCTTGGGATTGTGGATCTGGAGTTTCGCAACCAGCCGCACGTCGGAGAGAGATGCGGGGTGGGAGGAAATGAGATCTAAGGTTCCCTTGGGGATCCACCTCCACTTATATATCCGCCGAGGTGGGCCATCGTGGGAAACGTCCGAGGCCGTTTGGGAATGAGCCGGCCCATTAGACGATGAAACGGTGTCCTTCTGGAGACGGCACGACCCACAGTCTGGGGGAGCAGTTTCCACCTGGCGGACTCTCCCCACTTGGCCGTCTAGGGTTTGGGATGGGCCGCTGGCAGAGCCCGACACAGGAGCCCCCGCTCCCTCCTCAGACTCGCCGCCGCGAGGCGGCGCCGCCATCGTCGGATTGATCTCCGGTCGGACCCTTCCGTCGGAGTCACCAGTCCTGTCTGGGGAAGCAAGAGGCCCCACCTCCCCCATCGCTAGGGGTAGGACTTCAGCCAAGGACGCGAAATCACCGTCCCCGGCCACCGCGGACCGCCGCCAAACGCCGAACCACGGCCACCAGGGGCAAAGGCAACCCTTGGCAGCCCTTGCCTTTCCCCTGGATTTGGTTTTCCTGCACACCGACACCCAGTCCGGCGCGAAGAAATCTCCCAGGGTGACTGGCGACGGGCCAGATCTCCCTCCTAGCGGCGTCGTCGCCTCGGGCTCTTCCTCGCTCGTGTCTTCTTCCTCCGAGCTCTCGCCTGCCAGCGCCCAGAACCTTCCTCCGTCTCCTCCGGTGCCCTCTGGCCTCGAGAGGAGCGGTGGGGAGGTACGCCGCTGCGTTTCCTCCCCGGTCGCCGTCGCGTCGCCAAGGGCATCGCCCCCACGCGAGAGCTGAGAGAGCGAAACGGTCATTTCTTTCTGTTATCGTTAGTTGATCTCGCAGATCGTCGCTACCTCGCCATCTCCATAAGCAACAGCAGCACACCGTCCACTAGCGCTGCCTAGAGAACATGGTTCTCCCAAACCTGAACTACACTCCGCCTATAGAAGATGGAGATGCAATGGATGAATATGGTGTAGTATCTGAAAATGATCAAGATGCGCTTGATGAAAATGATGCAGATGCACTTGATGAAAATCAGTAAAAGTCTACTACTCCAAGCAAGGAGTACAGTGAATTCAGCAAAATTCGGGAGAAGACAAAATTCAGCAAGCAAGCAGTGCAAGCAAATGCAAATGCTACTGCTAGTGAGAGCGTGAGACGAAGTAAAATAATCCGGCTACCATCGGGCCGAACCTTTGGTAGCGTAGCGTCGCATGGCCGGAGCGTGCAGCGATAGCTCCCCAACGGCTAGTATCTGACCCAAAGCCCTCTCAGCCGTCCATCCGGGCAGGGAGCGACAACGCTAGCGCTCCGATCGAGCACCTCCCCTCCCCTCGTCGCACTCCCGCATCCCCATTTCAAAAGTTTTTGAATTAGAACGGATAGCCAGCCAGCCTCATCGTACAGACACGCATCTGCATCTGACAAGCAAGCGCCTCCTCCTCTCTCGTCTTCCTCCTCCCCCCTCTTTCCTTCAAATTTGTGGATTGCTCCAGCGCAGATTCAGTCCATAGCTGCACTCCGCACCAATGGAGATGCTGAGGCGGAACCTGAAGCGGCAGGCCTCGCGGTCTCTCTCCGCCTTCGGCGTCTCCTCCCCCCGCTCCACCGACGACGACCAGGAGAATCTCCACCCCAACATCGCCGCCGCCTCGCCGCCGATGTCCCCGGCCAAGCACTCCTCGCAAGCTTCGCCCCGCTCCAAGCCCGCCCCGGCTAGCGCAGCAGCAGCATCAGCCGTTCCCCCGCCAGAGACCGCCGACGACGAACCATCCGTCAAGGTACCATCCGTCCGAGACTTCCGTCCTTCCTTCTTCACGGGTCGTCGTTCGAGATCTCCCTAAAGTCGCGGACTTCTCATGATGAGTGTGGCAGTTCGTGCAGGTCGTCGTGCGGGTGCGGCCAGCGGTGAGCCTGCCCGTGGACGGCAAGGATCTGTTCTTCGTGCGCAAGACCTCCCCGAGCTCCGTCGCTGTTGGCGACCGGGCCTTCGCTATCGACGGTTTCCTCGACGACAGGGCCTCCCAGGTAAATTCCGTTTCCATCGTTCATCGCTCCGCCGCCGTCATTTTATCCGCTGCCACTTGCTTTAGAGCTCGCCACAGTTTTCTTGAACTCATTCCTGGTTATTGGCAGGAGGATGCGTTCCATCTGGTAGGTGTACCCATGATCGAAAGCGCCCTCGCTGGATTCAACACATCCCTCGTCTGCTACGGCCAGGTACTGACGATTCCTTGGCTTCGATTTTGTATCTTCTCTGTTCCACCTGCTGACGCTTGTGTGTGCGTCGATTCATATCAGAGTGGCACGGGGAAGACATACACCATGTGGGGGCCCCTTGCTGCCATGTTCGACAGCCGCTCCAACTGCGCTGACCGGGGCGTCGTGCCTCGCTTCTTCCAACACCTCTTCTCCCAAATCCAAGGCGTAAGGCCCCTTTCTTGAATCTGTATTTTGCAGAAATTTTGAGTTAATCTGTGATTTCATGCTGTCTTAATATCGTATCATTGTTCCTTCCTGGTGCAGAAGCAAGAGAGCTCACCGGAGAAGCAAACAAGTTACCAATGCCGGTGCTCCTTCCTCGAGGTGCAGAATCCGCTTTCTTCTGAATTGGGCCGAATATTGCATTAAATATGGTTTTCGAGAACTGACATATATATGGAACAACCCTCCCAGGATTGATATTTATCTTCTTTGTTTTCCCAACTTCTTGTAGGTATTTAATGAGCAGATCAATGACCTGCTGGATCCATCTCAGCGTAACCTTCAGGTATATTCTTACACAAGAAAGTTACATTGAAGTCTGCAATTGTACTGGTTTATACAGATATCTTATTGAGCTCCGTTCCTTTATTAGATAAGAGAAACGACTGGCAATGGTATCCATGTTGAGAACTTGACTGACGAGTATGTATCAACGGTTGAGGATGTAAATCAGGTCCTGATGAAGGTACAAGCATAATGACTCTGATTCATATTGTCCGCTGTACGCCTGTATGGTTATGGCCAGTGTGTTAGGATGTCGTTGCCTGACAAAATAACGAGACATTAAAAGCTCATATCTAGTTAGCATTGTGAAATAATATGAAGATAAGAATTGCTGGAATCCTTGTTTTTGAAGAAAAAAATCAAAAAGGTTTTCTTCCTTGTTAACATGGGTAATCCAACAAACTTTGCGAGTCTCCATAGTTTTCAGATAAACCAATAAAATATTTAAAATTCATGTCTAGTTAACACCATGGTTTTACAAAGGAAGTTCAAAATTGTCGAAATACTTAATTGATGATTGTTTTTAAAGATTATTTGATGCGAACTTCTGGGTGAGCTTTCTTGCATCCTTCTGTTTTTGTAAATCTTAATGATAATTCTGGGTGAGCTTTATTACTTTCCTTATTTTTATAAAACTTAATGATAACCCTTCATTTCTGGAGTACATCAACAAAACTAAGAAATATTACTATTTCAGTTATGCTTCACACCAGAGAGACAATTTAGAGCAACACAAACAGCTTATCCTGTAAACCAGCTGAAATTATCATGTTTAGATAACCAATTTGTATTGCTTACGTGTTGTGTTAGCACCATTAGCATTTTGCTACAATAATTACCCGCTATAGTCTGCCATTATTCTAGGGCTATTGCTAATTTGTCTTGATTAGTCAAGTTTTTAATATCTCTCTTGCTAAGCATGAGTTCTCTTTCCTTTTACAGGGCCTATCAAAAAGAAAAATTGGCACCGATAGTATGAACTTAAAAAATTCACGTTCGCATGTGATATTCACTTGCGTCATTGAAGCTTGGAGCAAGGTAAAGATTATCTTCTTCCCATCGTGAACTGTTAGACAATATTTTCTTATGTTGCTTGTTCATTCTACTATCTGGTGTATCGGTCAATTGATCAGTGCATACAGATATGGTGATTTATCTTACTTTATTGAACTAATATTACAGGATTTCTCGTCAAATGGCTTTAGTAGTTCAAAAAGTAGCAAAATTACTTTTGTTGATCTTGCTGGTCTTGATATCGATGAACTTGAGGGTAATGGGAAGAACTTTACACGAGAAGAAAGACACGTTAAGAAGTCTCTCTCAAGCCTTGGGTATGTAATTAATTTTCCTTTTTCCATGACAACTACATAATTAATATTTCCTATTCTGACTGCATAATTGATAATTTGCTAGTATACCATACATCTTTACCAAATTATCTTTCATTCAAAAAGAATACTATGCAGAATGCAGATGCCTCAAATTCTGTATCTACTTAATTATTTTCTTATTTGGATTGCATGATTGATAATTTTGCCAATATTGACACAAATACACCGTGCATCTTTACCACTTTACATAATTAATATTTCCTATTCTGACTGCATAATTGATAATTTGCTAGTATACCATGCATCTTTACCAAATTATCTTTCATTCAAAAAGAATACTATGTAGAATGCAGATGCCTCAAATTCTGTATCTACTTAATTATTTTCTTATTTGGATTGCATGATTGATAATTTTGCCAATATTGACACAAATACACCGTGCATCTTTACCACTTTATCTTTCCTTTAACAAGAAAGTTATGTCGAAAGACAGATGCCTCACATTTGAACACTCTGGTTTCAGAAAACTAGTCAATATTCTTTCAGAAGAACCAAAGCCCCAGCAAGATGACTTACCCTACAAGCAGTCCCGTTTGACACATGTGCTGAAGGATACACTAGGTGGAAACACAAGGGTTACATTTTTATGTTCCATTTCTTCAGAGCATAGGTATGTTTGGTTCTTGAATCTGATTGTGCCATTTACATTTGGTTCTTTACTAAGTTAACCTGTTGCTGGGGAATGCAGATGCAGATCTGAGACCTTAAGTACGCTAAGGTTCGGTGAGCGAGCAAAGCTTATGCCAAACAAAGCTGTGATAAACGAGATATCAGAAGATGACGTTAATGGATTGAGTGATCAGATCCGTCAGTTAAAGGTATTTACATAAAGAGCAGTAGACACATGTGTCAACATTTTTTTTCAAGAATCAAACAACAATTTACAGAAATTTGCTACTTCTTGTGTCACCTGCAGGACGAACTAGTAAGAACCAAGTCCGGAGAGAACAAAACTTGTGAGACTGGATACTTCAATGCACAAAATGCTCGTGCAAGCTTGCACAGTCTACGAGTGAGCCTCAACCGCTCTCTAATCTTGCCTCATATAGAAGTTGAATCAGAAGATGAAATGGATGTGGATGAAGATGATGTACATGAACTGCATGATCAAATTAGCAAGCTCCATTCTTCATCTGAAGACACGCTTGATGACTTTATGGATGCAGAGAGTGGAGAGGACAGTCCTTGCTCCAAGGGAAATCCAAAAACATGTGAACATGATGATCAAGTTGTCATAGATGATAGTGAAGGTCCACTTCAAGAAGAGCACCAAAAAGTGTGCAGCAATACAAATGCTGATCAAGACGAGGTTTCTGACATAAAATCTAGTCTGTCAATTGGTGCATCCCCGCAGCTAGGGCCAATGCAAGATCCAACGTTCTGCTCTTCTCCAAAGATCCACAAGGCAAGAAAGAGCATTACGTCACCAGGGTTCTCTCCAAGCAAGCTCAGTGAATCCAGCCCAGGAGATACCACGATTGAAATGTCTAGGAAGAGTGCAGTGCGTTCATCCTTACAGACCAGCAAGCTTAGTCCCACTGACTCGCTGGCTGCAAGCCTCCAGCGGGGCCTGCACATTATTGAGTACCATCAACAGAATACAGCCCCACGAAGATCATTTGTTGGCCTGTCATTTGATCATTTTGCACTGAACCCCCGTCAGTCAGCAAAAGGAAGTTCAGCTCTTCAGCCGTTACCTGAGGAGCACGCCAGTTCAATTAGCACTATCTGTTCATCCTGCAAGAAAGCGATGGGTACAAAGGACGACCATTCAGAAGACATAAACTCAGGGAAGCAGATCGTAATGGCCACTGGTATTGCATCTAATGACTTAGCCAATGCTTCACGCCAGGTATTCTATTGTGTTGGCATAATTTTATACTTGTTGTATATTGCATCTACTTACACATTTTACTCAACCAGAATGGTGACATCTCTTCGACTACTGGTTCGAAGAGAGAGGCTGAGCTTGAGGCTTTATGTGAAGAACAGGCAGCTAAGATCAAGGAGCTGACCATTTTGGTATGTAGTGTTAGAAATGAATGAATCTCTTCACATAATTATTTCCAATCCTTGACAATTTTCTTTACTGAACTGAAGATTGACCAACATAAGAAGGGATCGGAAGATGGTCAACAATCAGATGGTGTTACACATATGGAGGAACTAGCTGAGGAAGATAAGGTTGTTGAAAAGTGTGAAGATAGTAAGATGAATGTGAATGAGAGGGAAGCACTTCTTGGTGAAATCCAGAGTTTGAAGGATCAAGTAAAGCATCTCACAGATGAATCAACAAATGATAGCCTTCTAGACCAGATAAGGAATGGCCGCACGGATCAGGATTACGAGCTGGATAAAGAGAGGCAGAAATGGATGGAGTCCGAGAGCAAATGGATATCCCTCACTGAAGAGCTGAGGGTTGACCTACAATCCAACCGGATTCATGCAGAGAAGACGGAGATGGAGCTCTGTAATGAGAAGAAGTGCACCGAAGAGCTGGATGACGCCCTCCAACGAGCCATCTATGGCCATGCCAGGATAATTGAACACTATGTCGAGCTCCAGGAGATGTACAATGATCTTCTTGAGAGGCACCGCCGAGTGATGGAAGGGATCTCAGAGGTGAAGAGGGCAGCTGCCAAAGCAGGCAGGAAGGGCTGCGGGACCGCTTTCGCTGCTGCCCTTGCTGCGGAGCTTTCAACCGTGAGGATCGACAGGGAGAAAGAGAGGGCACAACTGAAAGAACAGAACAGGAGGCTCCGCATTCAGCTCCGCGATACCGCTGAGGCAGTGCATGCAGCTGGAGAGCTACTCGTGAGATTGAGGGAATCAGAGGAGTCATCAACACAAGAAAAGGTCAGTTCAAAGCAGCAAACTTAAACTTGATCACAAGTTCACAACTAGCACGGCAGCATTACTATAACCATAGGATTATATGAATAAGAAAGTCAATTTGGTTTACTTTGATTTGCAGGAGAAGAGTGCGACCATGCTGCAGGAGAACCAGAAGCTCAAGAAGCAGCTGGAAAAGATGAGGAAGAAGCACGAAATGGAGATTGAGACGATGAAGCACTACCTTGCGGAGAGCAAGCTGCCGGAGTCGGCACTGGAGGGATTCTACCGCCAAGAGAGCAGCGTGCGCTCACCAGAGCACAGCCATGCTCCGTCCACCTGCGACGACGATCAGTCTTGGCGGGCAGCGTTTACATCTGAATTCGCATGAATGAAGCTGATGATTGCTTGAGTTACTCGTCAACTGAGCCTGGTTGACAATTAGGAAACAAGCATTGGTTTGAACTTTTTTTACATGTCTATGATTTATGCGCCCCTCTGCTAGGGCAAATTTGCACCTATACTACTGTATTATGACATTTTGTATTTCCCTTTGTATCATTGAAATTACAGCGTTGTGAGTGTTATTATAATGCAGATAATTAAGGATGTAGCATGAACCCAATAGCCGATTACATAATATGATTTATGTGATTATGGTCTGAATTAATTTGTTGCATGTTTGTATATGCATAAGGGAAAGTAACATACATTTTGTATACAAGTTGAATTTTGTTGCACCCATTTGTTAATTCAACTGTATGCAACAGAACAAATCACATGTTTAATGAAATAACATAATGCAAAATATTACAATGGTGATGTTTTCCAACTGTCAAAGATGGAAAAGGAAAAAGAGAAGTCCTGAGAAGAGTATGATGATGATGTATGAAGTCCAGTGCTCCTTTGATGGCGGTGATATGTCATAATTCCTTTCCCTGGCAAGTACATCATAGAATTGTGCCAAGTGCTACAAGGCTTAATAGATGACATGTTTAATAAAATTATTGCTGCTGACATTGCCATAACATAATGCAACAGTTGCAATGGTGATGTTTTGAAACAGTGAAAGAGGCAAATGGAAAAAAGAGAAACATTCTTGCGAAGAGCATCTGTCATGTCATCTCGCGATGGTGTACGAAGTCGTGTGCTCCTTCGCAGGTGGTGATATGTCATAATTCCTTTCCCCGGCAGGTACATCGTAGAACTGTGCCAAGTACTCCAAGGCTTCATAGTTCCCACTGCAAACCTTCCACAGCGATGCCACTTCCCCTGGAGCAACTATGCCCCAGTCCTTGCAATCATCCAGAAACTCCAGCAGCTTGCAGTAATAAGAGTCATAATTCATAAGCACGAACGGGACCGGGAGGGTGGACCCAATCCTCTCGAGTTGAATCAGCGCCATGATCTCAAAAACTTCATCCAGCGTCCCAATCCCGCCAGGCAACGCGACGATGGCGGTTTTATCCGTAACGTTGTTGCGTACTACGGCATCCACTAAGCCATGCTTCCTCGCTGAGAAGAACCTGAAATGCAGGTAGCCCGGTCTAAGCTAGTATCATCTAACGATGGAACTAACTCTATACATATAGATTCAAGATTAAGGTACCTGCAGGTGAGGTAAGACTCCGAGGGCAGGTAAGGGTGGAAGTTTGAGGTTGTCCATTCGCCGGCCTCTTTGCCAATCTTGAATCCGCCAACCGGTTTATCTGCTGCGAGGGCGCCTTGGTTGGCAGCGTCCATGAGGCCAGGGCCGGCACCGGTCCATGTGGTGCAGTCCAGCAGCTTGGCTATCTGTGTGGATGTGCAACAACAGGTTCATGCTCAGCATAGGCAAAAATTCTGTGGCTAGTTCTCTTCTAGTAGAGTTGTGTGATGATTTGTGGGCTTGAAGTGTAAACTGAAAGTGGTGAAATCTGCATAGTCACATTTGTCCAGTTCATTCTCGTCAATTTGGCTGACCTGCTGAAGAACAGTACTAGTACGAGAAAGAGGGGGAAGCGGCTAGCTAGAGGCTAGAGCTAGGGAGATGAGATGAGGGAGCTTGCCTCCCTGGCGAGCTCCGTGGTTTGGTGGTAGTGGGGATGCGTGGCCGGCACCCTGGAGGAGCCGAGGTAGACGGCGCCCCTGCCGAGGCGGCCGACGAGCTCGTAGCACCTCGCGATCTCCTCCCTCACCTGCAGTACCGGATGGAGCTCGCTGGCGTCAGGGGGCAAATCGGAACCGCAAGGGGAAGGAAGAAGGAGCGAGAAGAAGGTCACCTCACCTCATGGGGGCTGCCCCTCTCAGCGCATATCGCCTGCCCCCCTTCCACTCCGACCTGCTGCTGCTGAGAATTTGCAGCGGCAACGACGCTCCGAGCCCGGGGTGCCCCGCTGCGGACGAGGAGCGAGGCCGGCCGTGGCGGATGCCGAGACGAAAGACGGGTAGGAAAACGGCCGCGGACGCCGCTGGGCCTGAGCGAAGAGCGCGCGAGCCCTAGGCCGGACCCGAATCCGGAGCTCGCCGTTGCCGCTTCCATGGACTCCCACGTCCTCCCTTCCTGATTCCCGAGAACAGCAGCACACGCGGTGCGCGTCTCTTAACTGCTTGGCATCTTGATCCCCATCCATCCCACCACTAAAACGGATCAATCTCTTTGGAAAGTACTGCACTGCTGATGCCACACGCCAGTATCTTGTTGATCAGATATAAACAAGACATCTTCACGTACGTTCATCTCATTCCGCCGGACGCTCCATTTTTCGCATCAGAGGTGCGCTCTCAGTATGTGCATGGAGGCAGCTAGAAGTATTTTGCCACATGAACGAGTTGAAGCACCATAGTACGAGGGACACATTCACATGTATCTCTATTTTTTATCCAATGAATACAATGTCAATACATCCACGATGCTTGCACAAGATGCATCATGTTCACCAAGAACTACACGAAAATTTGCCGAGCAACTTATTGACCCGTGTATTCTTATTCTACGTCAGAAAGAAGAAGCATATCACTCTCCCAATGCTTTGATGAACTCATCTTTGAGGTAGCCATTTGATCCTGCCATTCTTTGCGCCATCAAATCAAACTCACCACCACTCCTGGAAGTACAGAATGAATTATAACATACAACACAGTACTGATCAAGTTATTTATGATAGTAAGAGCCAGTAGCTGCCTAAATTCGATAACTTACGGATCAAAAACGAAACCCCCAGCTTCCTGTAGAATCAACGCTCCAGCGGCCACATCCCTAGAGGAGAAAATAAAATATTAGAAGTGCCTATTGGCTCACATTTTCAATCTAAGACTACTGCTAATAAGTTAGTAACCGCACCAGGGGCCACCAAATCCAATCTCATAACACAAATCTAGTCTACCGCAAGCAACTCCACACATGTTTAAGGCCAAAGAGCCACACATACGTATAGATCTAATCTGAAAAAACAAAAAAAAAAAGAATACCCTGTTAGCATATTGACATGCTACAAAATAACTTTCTCTGATATTACTTTAACAAGGTTTACCTTGAATAGTAACTTGTTGATTCTGTTGGTTGTATCATCCAAAGTGGCCTTGTCCCTTTTGGTTCCTACCTGCTCAATTGATACGGTTATTGGCTGAACATTCCAGTAAAGGTCCAGATCTAAAATTTTATGGCATAATACCACAGCTGTTATTCGCAACATTAATAATTAGTGAAGAAACATACACAATATGCAGTTATATACTAGTCCAAATTGTCATTCATTAAAAAGTTCCAACTATGAATGGTGCGCTACATCATGTATGACGGGCTTAAACTAATTGTCTCCAGTGAAGTGTGTGTTGCATTGAAACTAATATGGCAGATACACCAACAATATAGGCATGCCCCCATACTCCCACTCCAACAAAAAGGCCAAAATTGAGTATCATAGCTTATATTAAGCATTCTGCTAATATGATAATTAAAGCATCATAGCTGACGTGATAATGACAGATTTGATCCACAAAATTCTGTATATCTCAGATACAAATGGGTACTTCAAGAAAATACATGGATAGTCATATTGGTATGTGTACCACCAAAACATTAGCTCATAGCTACACACAGGGACGGAGCCAGCAGGGGGCGAGCTGGGGCCCTGGCTCCCCCCATGCTATGAAATTTTCTTAAATCCCTCTACATATTACGTGATATTATGTGGAGTTTAGCTCTAAATTAGCCTATATGGCCCCCTCCAAGCTGCATAATGGTCATTTGGCCCCCTTTATGTAAGATTCCTGACTCCGTCCCTGACTACACATCAGTGTGTTGCCAAAAAATATATCAACATTCGACAGGCGCATAGTACTTCCATAGTATAAAATTTCTCCAAAATATCAAAATTTGTCTGGATCAGAATATTAAAAAACAAAGGAAGTCCTAGATTACTGAAGCTCATTCATGCACTTGGCTAGTAAGGTCCACAGTTAAGCTTAATGTAGGTAATCAAACAGAAGTTCTGGATTACTGCTGCTCATTCCACTTGGCTAGTAAGGACCCTAGTCAAACTCAAAGGTAGGGTGTTGGACCTGGAGAATCTGAAGGAACCTAGTAGTGGCCATGTATTTCATTATTCTGATTTACTGAATGCATAATTTATTACAACTAGACTTTTGTGATGAAATCTTAATGCGGGTAGCAGAAAAGCCACACACATATGGCATCAAAAGAAACTCGTATATCGGAAACTATCAATTGTTTCACACAGTTTAATAGTGTCCCCACCTAGCAGAAAGTGTAAAGGACATGGGATAATAATCTTTGACAGTGTCTATCACATACCTCTGTTACCATAAGGGCCTTCACCAACTCATCTTGAGGTGATGCTGCACATGAAAGGTACATATTCAAATTAGCACAAGCGATCAGAAAAGGAAATTGTGTAAGCTTGACATGCTTCTTCTGTTGAATGTCAATTGTCAACATATCAGGACCTAATGAAGAAAAGAGGTGCTTACTTTTGATTGGAGAATCGTTGAGGAAAGCACCTTTTCCACGGACAGCTGTGAAAAGCTAATTGGAGAACACAAAATTAGACTACATTCTTTTCAAATTCCTTGTGTGCCCAGATCATATTGTTGGAATTGAGGTTTACAGAGAAGAAGTCCACGAAATCATTCAAACAGCCTTTACTATAAGAATATGAATCATATAGATGAAATGTTGGCTTGATTGTTAGAATAACGGTTTTTCTATTTCTCGGGCGACTGAGAGATGACTATTTCTATGTAACCGCTGATAAACGTTCATTCAGACTTAAGTGTAAAAAGGCTAACAAAAAAAATGACCGAGAAACAATTATTATTTCTAAGTTGACCGATCCATAGCCACCCATAGTATACAGAAGAGTAAAATACACTGGCGGTCCCAATTCTTTTCCCGCAGTGTCACTTGGGTCGCAATTCTTTCAAAACGCACATCTAAGTCCTAAATCTTTTTAAGTGGTTGAACTGAGGTCCTAATTTCGTCTTCTCAGTTTTGACTAGTGCTGACCGGCTTGCGTGGCAGTTTGACCATCAACACGTTGGCAGTGGACCCGAGGAGAGCTAGCGACGGGCAGGGAAGTATGCAAATGACCCCCTCCCAATATTTTTCTTCCATAACTTGTCCCATTCCTCTTTCACCTCTTTCTCTTGTGATTCCAAAGGAGACCGGCGACGGTCGGCGGGCGTGCGGCGGCGGGCGTGCGGCGGGCGTGCGTGCGGCGGCGGGCGTGCGGCAGCGGGCGGACGTGCGTGCGGCGGCGGGCGTGCGGCAGCGGGCGTGCGGCGGCGGGCGTGCGGCAGCAGGCGGGCGTGCGTGCGTGCGGCGGCGGGCGTGCGGCGGCGAGCATGTAGCGGCGGGCGTGCGGCGGGTGCGGCAGCGGCCGCCGTGAGGATGGCTCCAAAACTGCGGCCACCCGGCGATCCTCCTCCACGCTACGGTACGAAACCCTAACCCTACCCCTCTGCACCTCTCGTTTTGCAACTGGATTCAAGAAATTTTTAGTTGCTGTGGCCGAATTCGAGTATATTTTGACTAGTTGCATGTTAATTAGGAGCAAATGAGGATCTTTTCACGGTAGAAATCAACTATGGGGGATTTTTTTGCGGATTTGGCTCGTCGAAGACTTATGTTGATGGGAAAGTTGCAAAATTTGATGACTGTGAAGCAGACACCTGGTCCCCTCTTTGGCTCACTGATTTCATGGGTCAGTTAGGTTATAATTCAGCTGAACAATACATCTTGTACTGGCTGCTACCTGGAAAGAACCTAGACACAGGACTTCGTATTGTGGACTGTGACCATGATACATTGAGCATGATTGCTGTTGTTCCCAAGTTTCAGTATTTTCAATTGTTTGTGGACCACAAGGATATGGAATTTGCCAATGCAATGGATGATGTTCACATTCTTGAGACCCCAAAATCTGTCAGGTTTGGCAATGCAACAGGCAGTAGCAACGCAGGAGACACTACCAATGCAGGTGGATGTAGTAATGCAGGGGGTTTTGGACACGAGCTGAGAAGAAGCACGAGAAAGCTGTTGGTGGAAGAAGAAGCACAGGATGGCAGTAATGAGAGCGAGGGCAGTGAACCAGATTCAGATTGGGTGGACTCTGACAATGAAATTGCCAACGATGATGATGGTCTTAATGAAGAATGGGTTGATGCAGAGTTGGAGAAGAAAAAAAGAAAAAATCCAATTGGGAACTGGACAGTGACTATGACTCGGATGATGATTTCGAAGACAAGATAGGTTCTGACTATGAAGAAGCTGATTCAGCTCCAGAAGTTGAAGTAGTTGATGCACAAGGAAGGAAAAAAATGAAGAAGAAAGTGAAGCTCAAAAGGTGGAGGCCGGAGAACATGCAAGAACCCAAGTTTCACATTGGCATGGTATTTCTAACTGTTGGTGAACTGAGAGGAGCAATACAAGAGTACATTGTCAAGCAAAGAGTGCAGGTTCATTACAAGAAAAATGATTTGCAAAGGATCAGAGCATGTTGCAGTGACGACTGTCCATGGTTTCTGTATGCTGCACCTGATAGCAGGACCAGTGCCTGGGTGGTGAAGAAATATGTGGGAGAGCACACATGCTCTAAGGAATGGGTATTGAAGCAGTTCACAGCCAGATATCTAGCTACCAAATACTTGGAGTCTTTTAGAGCTGATGATAAGATGTCGTTGAAGAATTTTGCTAGGCTTGTTCAACAGGATTTTAATATGAATCCTAGTAGAAGCAAGCTTGCAAGAGGTAGAAGGATTGCATTAAAGCAAATAAATGGAGATGAATTGCAGCAATACAATTTGCTTTGGGATTTTGCAGCTGAAATTAGAAGAAGTAATCCAGGGAGCACAATGTTTGTGAATTCAAAGATGGGATTGTTTGAGAACTGCTACATGTCTTTAGATGCATGTAAGAGAGGGTTTTTATTAGGGTGCAGGCCTATAATATGCATTGATGGGTGCCATATTAAGAATAGGTTTGGTGGAGTTATGTTGACAGCAGTTGGAATTGACCCAAATGACTGCATATATCCTATTGCCATTGCTATAGTGGAAGTTGAAGATACCAACTCATGGAAGTGGTTTCTAAATACACTGAAGGAGGACCTGGGCATAGAGAACACAAGGCCGTGGACACTTATGAGTGACAGACAGAAGGTTATTTTACTTGTTAGTTATTTTACTTGCTAGTTATTTTACTTGTTAGTTATTTTACTTGTTACTTATGTTAGTTATTTTACTTTGTACTGCAGGGGTTGATCAATGCTGTGAATGCGTTGTTTCCTGATGCACAACACAGATTTTGTGTACGTCATCTGCATCAAAACTTCGCAAAGAATTGGAAAGGGGACATTTTCAAGAACAAGCTGTGGCAAATAGCAAGAGCCACACGGCTGGCTGACTGGCAGAAATTCATGGATAAAATGAAGGCACTGGACCAGGATGCATATGCTTATTTGGATGCAATTGACCCAAGGCAATGGTGCAAAGCATACTTTGAGGAGCTTTCAAAGTGTGATTTATTACTGAACAATAGCTGTGAAGTATTTAACAAGTGATTATTTCATGTATTATTTCGTTTCCAGTATAATTCAGTACCACTAAATGTACCATTTCTTCTGCTATGTAGATATATTCTTGATGCTAGAGAAATGCCAATTGTTACATCTCTAAAGAAGATCAAAGACCAGTTAATGACTAGATTTTATACCAAAAGCAAAGAACCTGAGGAGTGGTGTGGTAGTATTTGTCCAAAAATTAGGAAGAAGTTGGACAAGAACATAGAATTTTCCAACAACTACCAAGCTTTACCAGCAGCTGAACATCTATTCAAAGTAATTGGCTTGTTTGGAGAATATGAAGTGAACATAAAAAATATGGAGTGCTCCTGTAGGGCCTGGCAGCTCTCAGGAATTCCCTGTAGACATGGAATTGCATGCTTAAGGCATGAAAATATCAAGCCAGAGAATGTGGTGAACAAGTGCTACAGCATAGAAGCATTCAAACTTGCTTACGGCCAAGTCATCATGCCATGCAGTGACCCTAGGGTGTGGCAAAAAATGCATGGCCCTCCTATGAGACCACCCAAATTTGACAAACAGGTTGGCAGGCCTAGCAAAAAAAGAAGAAAAAACCCACTTGAGGCGGATGATGGTACAAGGATGAGCAGGCATGGTATTATTTCCCACTGTGGTGTGTGCAATGAAACTGGGCACAATAGAAGAAAATGTCCCCAGCTGGGCAGAGATGAACAAGCAACAGATGCAGCAGCTGAAACTACACCAGTTCCAAATGCACCAGAAGAAGGCCCAAAATTGGAGCCAGAACCAATTCAGGTAGTATTTGCTGCGGAAGAAGAAACAAAGCTCTAGCAAGAACCAAATCAAACAAAAAAGAAACTGCCTTTGAAGAGGAGAACTAGTTCAAAGGTGGCACACTATTTTGTCGGTTTCCTGTTATTTTTTCCACTTGTCAATTGCTTTCTCTAATTTCTGCATATTTTCCAGAAAAAGTCAATGCCAAAGAGGTCAACAAGTGCATCAAGCGTGGTACCATCTACTTGTGACCTTGCATCAAGCGTGGTACCATCAAGCGTGGTACTGTCATTCAAATTCTACAAGAGCAAGTGAGAAAATTTTGTTCGTTTTTCCTTTTAATTGTTCTTCTACTGCTTGTTTCATTTCCTGAGAGCCGAGCCACACCATTTGCTTGCAGGCTATAGCGACTCAACAATCTCAGGCTCCACTACCAGGTCCTTTACCTGAGAGCCAGTTCATTGCTAGCTGCAGAGATGATCTGCCCCCTCCCCCTCCTAAATCTACTGCAACATTGGGCTTCAAAAGAAGGAAATTTGTGTCCAAGACTAAGGAGAACAAGACCCCAGAGATTTAGAGAGTTTACTGCCCGATAATCCTTTTGGTTTGGATGGTTTGTAATGAAACCTGCTACAATGACTCTTGGTTTCACACAAACCACCAATGTGCCTGTGCTATTGAGTGCACTCAGTTTGTAATTGCGACATGTCTCTTGCATATGTCGTACTGGAACCTGATGAATGATGTTATAAACCTGATGCTTTGTTATTTTGTTGTTCATATGATTGCCTGTGCTGCCGAAACTGAGAAAAACAAATGAAGTGCTGGCCAAATTTCCACTCGCACACAGCTTGGTTCCATTTCATTCAAACAAATAAATTGTTTAGGACTTAGATGCATAAATTCCCAACTGGATTGAGAAGGTTAGGGATTATAAGGGCTCAGATGCATAAATTCCCAACTGCCAGCCGCGGGAAAACTCCCGCCTCACGCCCATATCTGACGTGTCAATGGTCAAAACTGGTCAGACGAAATTAGGACCTCAGTTGAACCACTTAAAAAAGATTTAGGACTTAGATGTGCATTTTGAAAGAATTGGGACCCAAGCGACACTGCGGGAAAAGAATTGGGACCACTAGTGTATTTTACTCTATACAGAAAATGAGTCCATGCATTATTCCATACATTGTATGGCTCTGCAAATTCATACACTGTACGGCTCCACAAATAATAAGTAAAAAAAAATGTTTACCTCATTCATGATGGGGTTGTACACAACCCCAACGGTGGGAATTTTCCCAATGGTGAGGCCAATCGAGACGCACACAAAAGGGAAGCTGAAATGTAAAAAGAATATATGAATAATCTCGGCATGAGATGAGGATAAAGGAAGAAACCATAGTATATATCAATATATGGGGATAGAACAGAACAAGGGTGCCGCAGCAGAGTGCGCACGGTAGGAAATCCATCATTACCCATGGACAAAATTGGTGGTGCCATCGAGGGGGTCGACGATCCAGGTTGGTTCATCGGTGAGGTCGGCGGTGGAGCCAAGGGCCGCCGACGTCTCCTCGCCGATGAACTTGTGGTCTGGGTAGAGCTTCCGGAGATGGTTGAAGATGAGGTCCTCGCAGGCCTTGTCGGTCTCCGTCACCAAATCCACCTGTAACAGCAAAAACAATTCGCAGCACCATGACGACCAGATCCCAGTCCAATCAAGGCAAAAACAGCAGCCCCCCAAAAAAAGGGGGAGAGATCCGCAGGATGTGTAGACGGGGGGAAGGAAGGAGGGGAGGGAGAAGAGACCTGGCCCTTGTGCTCCACATTCTTCGTGAGGTAAAAGCCCTTGCGGATGATCTGCCCAGACGCACGCACAAATCGGTCGAATAATGAGGGAACCAAATCACGAATCCATAGTTGGCTCGAGAGGGTGGGGGGCGGGGGGGAGACGGATCGGGTTGGTGGTGCAGGAGGAGGATTACCTCGCCGGCGCTCTTGGCGGCGTCCACTGCCGCGGCCAGGAACTGCTCCTCCGCCATGCCTTCCGAATCTCCCGCCTCCGCGACTAGGAAGAGTGAATTCGGTGGTTCCTGTACTGGTTGTGTGGTGCGCCGCGGCCTGGTTGGTTATACGGATCGGTGGGCGTCGAGCGCGATGATGCGGCGCATGGATGCTCTGGTCGTTTAGGTTGGTTGGAGGGAATATCCATCTCTCCGCCCGGCACATGCTCTCGCAGTCTCGCTCCCTGGCGGGCGAATGCATTTTTACGGAAACCTTAGCTACTGTCACGTGTTGCGTCATAAGAACATCTCTAATCAGACGTTTCGCCCCTTCGGGGACATCCGATAGTCGGACCTTTCAAAGTGACCTAGGCCTGTGCATCTCCAATCGGACCGAGGCCTGTGCGGTAACCCTCCAACCAGCGCATAGCATCTCCAATCGTTCCGGATGAGCATCCGAACAAGCTGTATTGACGCCGCGCAGACGAAAACATGTGTATTGGCGTCGTCGCTCCCCAGTCGTGTCGCTAATACAATTTTTTGAAACAACATTTGAAACTCGAAATAAGATACATTTCATTGAAACGGTACATAATTCGTTCAAACTTTAGCATAATTTAGAAACTAAGAAACTAAAAGCTAAAAAGGCGGCAGGTCCCCGCCGGCGTAGGTGCGGGCGCCTGGCGGCAGTTGTGGCAACAACAGTCGGGGAACCTCGCCTCCGGCGGTTCGAAGTACCGCTCGATGGCGAGCTGCATGTCCTCCGGCGGCCAGTTTGTCTCCGGCCACCCGTCAGAGTTGGAGGAGGAGTCGGACGAGTTGGGGACGTAGGTGTTGAGTCGCGCCTGGTGCTCAATCTCCAACTGCTCGTCCCAATACGCCGATGTGGGCGCATACCGGGGGTCATCCTGCAACTCGGGCCTGCCGGCCATGATTTGCTCGATGTATTCGAGCCGTGCCTGTCCGGCGAGGCGAGGGGCCCCCCTCAACTCAACCCTGACGAGTACGCTAACTTGGTCAGGGGGACGCTTGTCATGATGTTCCTCGTCCATTCCGGGAGGAATTCGCTGTTCCTCGGCACCGGAGTGTTGGTGCGGATGAGTTCGTGAGCCTCCTCCTCCGTGAGCAGAGGCACCAGCGGCTGTCTCGCCGCTGGTGTCGCTAGCGGAGGGTTGGAGGAGGAGCCCGCCTCGGGGCCGAGGCGGAGGCCGCGGTTGCGCCGCTCGCTGCGTAGCCTCTCCACCCCTTCGCGCCTCTCCTCCTCCCGCATGTCGCGCAAAATGCGATTGCCATGGCGCTCGTGGCGATCCATGGTCAGCTCATAGCGGAGGCGGCGTCGATGAGCCTCCATGGCGCGGCGAGCGTCGTGGCTGCGCCTCTCCTCTTCCCTCTGGCGGCGAACTTGTTCCCTCTGGTGGCAAGCCTCTTCACTTTGGCTGGGATCCATGGTGTTGTGGTGAGGCGGGGAGGGATGAGGGTGACGAACAGAGAAGGGGCCATGCTATAGCCGGCTTCCCGGTCATTAAACTCCGGCCAACTACTGCATTAACCTCGCCGCACTCGACGCGACGGCTCGCTGTGTCGTCAGACGCCGCCGTGGGAGAAACGCGACCTCGCTTCGACTGTTGCGCGCGCATTGACGCCGCCGTGTAGGAGAGGCGAAACGACGGCTCTGTACGACGCCATGAATGCCGAAAACCGGGAACGGTTGGGCGGTTCAGCGTCTTGTGTCGATGACACGGCTGGCCCACCCGACGGTTTCGCGCGCACAGTTTCGTCCGGCGCGCCCAACGGCTCCCTTCGCGGAGGGCGTGGGCTGGGTGTGCCGGACGAGCTATTGGGCCTCGCCGGACGAAACCGGGCTATTGGCGCCGCGACTTGGTGATATTTTTCGTCCGGCACGCCCAATAAGGCTATTGGCGCCCCGACTGGAGATGCTCAGAGCATCTCCATCCGTCCCCGAGAGCCCCCATCCCACGCTTTTCTGCTTTTTTTTTCATGTCACCGTGGGTTTTTCCTCCCAGTAGCCCCCCTACGACCACATTTTTCGCCGGTTTTAGCCTAAAAATGATTCGGCGTTCCCACACGGCGTTGGGTTGCGCCTGGGGGGCGCCGGCAGAAAGAAAAGCGCGCGAAAAGAAGGGAAAGTGTGCGAAGGATCCAACGGGCCCCCTGGCAGCGACTCGCCGCTTCGTCATCCTCATCACCTCGTCCCCCGAGTCCCATTTAATACATGTCGGTCCGCCAGCCATTGTGTCCAATCGGCGAGGCCACGCAGTGGCGCACACTTCCTCGCGTGCCACCTCGGCTTCCCGCCGCTTTCAGGCCCGCCTATTTTACCTCCCTTGTGCCTCCGCATTCGCCTCACACCACGCTCGCCGCACAACTCGCCGCCAACACTCCCAAACCTTCCATCTCCCAAACCTTCTTGCATCCATGGCTTGTAGCGTCCCGACCCCAGAACTATACAATGACGCTATGTGCAACCGGTCATGATACACAATCGAAGGTTACTGGGGTTACCAATCCCAGGCCAAAACCTTTGGCAGGCGTGCTCGGAATGGATCATCGGCAACGCAACACTTCAATCATGCAATAAGCTCAGACATAGCTATCATGCATAGTAGAGAGATCAAGACTGCGGAACAACTGGCACATCACAGACTCTACGATACAAAGAGATCATATAGCAACTCATATATGAGAAAGATACAAATTACAAACAAAGGTCACAGACCCATCAGTACATCATACGAAAGCGAAGTAGTGTTGTCTAACAACAAGATCCAAAATATGGCCTAAGAGGCCCACAGATAAACATCCCGTGCCAGCCTGTTCCAGGACGTCCCAAGTTGCCACCTGGAAACCCCGGACTACTCGTCGATGTCCACGAAGAACCCACCTGTCTACTCGGTGTCGTCCTACTGTGAAACAAGTAATAATCAACAAGGAGAGACTGAGTACGACGTACTCGCAAGTTTAGTAGGGCGATATAGGACCAATGATGATGGAGGCTCTAAAGCGGTATAGTAGTTATTTTGCATAAAGCTAGTTTTCATTTAGAAAGATATAAACGACCCATGGCATCGACTACTCAGAGTGTTTTTCATAAAAGGGATAAGAGAGTAAACTTTCATTTTCGGTTCTCATTGAACCAACTTGTAACCAGAACCTCTCATCTCCACCAAGGCACTCCCTCGAATCACACTCGAGGAAATGAACCTTTCATCACACGTTGAAAATGCAACCTCTAGCTGCCAAATTAATTAATTAAGTTAAGGTTATCTATGATCTCGTAAATCCATTCTCAAGGCGTCCATAACCGGGGACACGGCTTTTCGAAAAGATTAAACTCTGCAGGGGTGTACTAATTTACCCACCGGTACCGTCCGGCTCGCCTGATTAGCTCTCTTCCGGGGAAAGCTGGCAAGTGGGCGCGGTTAAACATTTACCTCGCATGAGACTATCCAAGGATCATCTGTGGCGACAGGACAAGTTTATCTAGCCTATTTCAGCCCCTGCCCCCATCGCCACGCCCTAAACACCACCATCCTCATCGTTTCTTTTTCCACCCACACACTCACACGCAAATGGAAATAGCAAACTAGAGGACCCTTGGATACGCCCGCACAAGTTATTTAGTTAAAGAGGATTCCATATGTCCCCACCAATGGCAGCACGCTCAAACCTTGGTTCCGAAGACAAGAACTCGCACTTAGGGGCAAGAATGAGGCAAAACACCATCCCCGATGGCAACTCATCCAAGCCTTTTAAGCAATTTAATTAAGAATCACAAGTAACCACCTTGTCCGAAACATTCCATCAACATCATAAGTATGGAATTTAATCAACGGACAATATAGCATTCGACTAAGCATGGCTAAGCATAGCTAAGCATATATATATACAACAATTATATCTCTATATCCGGCCAACACATCAAACCTATGGTTCATAGGAGGGGAAACATGTGATGGTTCAGGGGACAATGCATATCATAGGATACTCTATGTTTTGATCAAAAACTGACATTGGAATCGAATGCAATATTATGGTGGATAAAATAATTGCATAAAACAATAGGAGGCTATATTCCAAGAAGGTTAGGTTATCTCTTGCCTTGTTGACGGGGCGTGTAGTACGGCTCGTCGGGGTAGGTAGGCGAACCCTCGACTCCTGAATCTATCGATACCCAAGCAAATAACAGAAGAGCAAATAAATAACACGAAGAAGAGGTGCAATGCACAATCGTGATGGCATGTCAAGTTCATGCAATGACCTCAACATATAATTTAACTAACAATATTAAATGGAGTGCCAAATAATTAGGGCAATTATTTGGAAGCAACCCCATATTTAACTTAATGCCCTTATTGCTTATAAATTATTACATTACTAAGAAGTGGATTAAATATGCATGAACATGACATGATTAGATAGGTATTGTTCTTCTGATCCTTTTTGGTACCTTATTTGTAATTTTCCGAGTTTCGATGAATAAATAGCGAATTAAATATTTATTTGAATTTAATTCTTTTAACCAATTAAAGAATCGCTTCAAAGGAAAATTTGTTTTCATGGTATGATATTAGCATGGTTTGATGGCATTTGACATGCTGATCACTTTGATATTCTATTCACAATTTTTGGTTAATTATTTATCAAGTTATGATTTTTCCCAAAATAGGTATTATTTATGCCATTTTAGTAATTCTTAATAAACAGCAAAAATATTTTACTCAAAGGAGCATGGCAATGTTACCAACAGGTAGGTATTGTTTTTCTGAACAATTTGATATTTGATTTGCTAAATTTGGAGCAATATTTAAATATTTTACTTTGGTTTATTTTCCAAAAAGGAAAAATCAAACTGCAGACAGGCCGGCCTTCAGCCGGCCAGGCCGGGCCACAGGCCGGGCAGGCTCCCGAAGCGTCCGGCCTTTGGCCGGCCCAGACTGGGGATCCAGGCCGGGATGGTGCCCGAGGCCTCCGGCCTTCGGCCGGCCCAAGCCGAGACCAGGTCGGGCAGCTGCCTGAGCCAGCCGGCCTCCTGGCCGGACAGGCCGGTGCCCAGGCCGGGAGCACGGCAATGGCGGGGCGGCGATGGAGTACGTTGCCCGGCGGCGAGGAGAGGGAGAGGGGGAGCGGAAGAGAGACAAAAAGAACGGCGAGCTCACCCTCATAGCGTGGGCACTCGCGTCGGTGACGGAGGAGGGCGGAGGCGACGCGCGCGTGCTCGCTGGCACCCGGCCGACGCGGAAGAAGAAGACGCCGGCGACAATTCGAGCGTTCCCGGCTCGATTCCGCCGGTGGGGAGGGAGAGGAGGACGCGGCGGACCGATTCCCCCGCGTCGATCTATTAGGGGAGGCTCCAAGCGATGGCGGTGAGCGGCGGCAACGGCGGCAATGGAGGAGCTCGGTCTCGGGAGAGAGAAAAATGAGGGGAACGGAGAAGCAGGTGGAATGGGAGCAGGGCGTCGTGGGCGTCCTCCTTGTCCACCAGGGAACGGGCGGCATGGCGCTAGGCAGCGGCATCGGACGGCAGGGCGGCATGGGCGCTGGCCCTGTGGCGACAGTGTGGAGAAGAAGATGTTTTTCGCAAAAACCCCCCTGGCACCATTTAATTTAATTGCAAACAGGTCCAGCAGAAGTTTAGTGATTTTTAATTGAGGCCCCAAACCAATTTCTAAAATTCTGCAAAAATTCATGTGGGCTCTCATTATCATCTAGAAGCTCCACAAAAATTGGGGTTGCAATTTAAATTGTTTTTGGACAACATTTGTTCACAGGGTTTAATTAAGGCAAGTTTTTAATAATTTCCAAAATGTATTTATCTGGAGTACTTAAACATTTTCAAAAATAATGAAAATATTCATGGAGGCTCGTGATATATTAATGAAGATCCCCATAATTTTATTTTGAATTTTTGGAAAGTTTAACTTGGTTTCAAAATTCCAAGTTTATTTGAACCATTTTGAATTCTCAGATTTTTATTTCTTTGCTTGTCAAGAATTTTTCTTTTGACAAGAATTATAATTGGATTATTGGAACTTCCCAAACAAATTGGAAGTTCAAATTTATTTGATTTCCAAGATGAGCAAATGCATTTGGGGTTGGAGTTTGAGAAGGTTTTGCTTCCCCATTGTAATTGCTTTCAATGTGGATTGTTAGAAGTGACAAATTCCAATGCATGCCATGATGCAAACATGAATGCAAAAAGTGGAAAAATTCTTCGTATTTTTCAGTATCAAATTGGGGCTGTTACAAATCTACCCCCTTACAGGAATCTCATCTCGAGATTCTAGGCTTGAGTGAAGAAGGCGGGATATTCCTGACGAAGACTAGTTTCTCACTCCCAAGTCGCTTCTTCTTCGGAATGGTTAGACCATTGTATTTTGAGGAACTTGATGGTCTTGTTGCGGGTCTTCCTTTCCGCTTCATCCAAGATGCGGACAGGATGCTCACTGTAAGTCAAATCCTCCTGGATGTCCAACACCTCATGATCAACCCCACGGATAGGATCTTTGAAGCAACGACGAAGTTGGGAGACATGAAACACATCGTGCACATCCGGAAAGTTTGAGGGTAGCTCGAGTTGGTAGGATAGATCTCCTCGCTTGGCTAGGACAGTGAAAGGACCAACATAGCAAGGTGCCAATTTTCCCTTTATCCCGAAGCGACGAACACCTCGGAGGGGTGAGACTCGAAGATAGGGTTTATCACCAATTTCATAGTGAACCTCTTGATGATGCTTACCATAATAGCTCTTTTGTCTGGATTGGGCAATCTTGAGATTTTCCCGGATGATACGGACCTTTTCTTTAGCCACATTGATCACATCGGGGCCGAAGAGTGGCCTCTCTCCGGTTTCAGACCAATTTAGAGGAGTCCTACATTTTCTCCCATAGAGAACCTCAAATGGAGCCATTTGGAGGCTAGCCTGATAACTGTTGTTGTAGGAGAACTCGGTGAGGGGGAGATATTTTTCCCAACCCTTACCGAAGGAGATAACACATGCCCGAAGCATGTCCTCAAGAACTTGATTCACTCTTTCAGTCTGTCCATCAGATTGGGGGTGATAGGCTGTGCTGAAATTGAGACGGGTTCCCATAGCATTTTGGAAACTCTGCCAGAATCTGGATACGAATAGGCTCCCACAGTCGGAGATGATCCTCAGTGGAACACCATGGAGAGGAACAATGCGGGCAACATACAAATCAGCCAATTGCTTTGCTGTTATATCCTCGCGAACCGGAAGGAAATGGGCTACCTTGGATAGACGATCGATGACGACCCAGATGGCATTATTGCCCTTTTGTGACCTTGGGAAACCAGTGATGAAATCCATACCAACTTCATCCCATTTCCACTCGGGAATGGCTATGGGGCGAAGAGTGCCAGCGGGCCTTTGATGTTCAGCTTTCACTCGGCGACAGACGTCGCATTCAGCAACATACTTGGCAATTTCCCGCTTCATGCGAGTCCACCAGAATTTGCTGCGGAGGTCTTGGTACATTTTGGTGCTACCAGGATGGATGGATATGGGAGATTCATGTGCTTATTGGAGTATAAACCCCTTGGTATTTCCCCTCTTGGGCACCACAAGACGGTTCCCAAAATAGACAACACCGGAGTCATCAACAGAAAAACACTTGGCCTTCCCACTTGCGATATTCTTTTTGATCTTGCGGATGCCAGCATCATGTTGCTGGGCTGCCTTGATTTCATCCTCAAGAGTAGATTTGATCTCCAGGTTAGCTAGATACCCGGAGGGAACAATCTCCAGATTCAACCGAGCAAATTCCTCATGGAGAGTAGGTTGGGCCTTTTCAACCATCAAGGTGTTGCAATAAGCCTTGCGACTCAGAGCATATGCCACGACGTTGGCCTTGCCGGGCTGATAGTTGAGGGTCACATCATAGTCCTTGATTAATTCCAACCATCTTCTCTGTCTCAGATTCATATCCGGCTGGGTGAAGAGATATTTCAGACTTTGATGATCAGAGTAGATTTCACAACGGTTGCCCAACAGGTAGGGCCTCCATTGCTTCAGAGCATGAACCACGGCAGCAAGCTCTAAATCATGAGTTGGATAGTTGTGCTCATGCGGTTTGAGTTGTCGGGAGGCATAGGCTACCACATGGCCTTCTTGCATTAGCACACAGCCCAAGCCTTGCAAAGAGGCATCACAATAGACAACGAAGTCCTTGGCTGTGTCAGGAAGGACAAGCACCGGGGTGGTCGTGAGTTTGACTCTGAGGGTTTGGAAACTCTCTTCAGCTTTGTCTGACCACACAAACTGTTTATTTTTCTTGAGGAAGTCAGTCAGTGCCTTGGCTATCTTGGAAAAGCCCTCGATGAATCGGCGGTAATAACCCGCCAATCCAAGGAAACTACGGATGTCTTTGACGGACTTTGGAGTAGGCCAGTCCAGGATTGCCTAAATCTTGTCTGGTATCACAGCCACTCCAGCAGCTGACACCACATGACCTAGGAATATGAGCTCCTTTAGCCAAAACTCACACTTGGAGAACTTGGCATAGAGGCGGTGATCACAGAGCTTGGTCAGAACCAGCCGAAGATGCTCAGCATGTTCTTCTTCGGTTTTGGAGTAGACAAGGATGTCATCGATGTAAATTATGACGAACTTGTCGAGGTACTTGTGGAAGATGGAGTTCATTAGCCTCATAAATGTAGCTGGAGCATTGGTGAGGCCAAAAGACATGACGGTATACTCATATAGGCCATAGCGAGTAGTGAAAGCCGTCTTCGGAATATCCTCCTTTCTGATCTTGATCTGATGGTAACCTAACCTCAGATCCATCTTGGAGAATACCGTTGCACCAGCTAGCTGATCGAATAGGTCAGTTATTCGAGGAATAGGATACTTGTTCTTGATGGTTACCGCATTCAGAGGGCGGTAATCAACAACCAGACGAGGAACATTTGAATGCCTCTTCTTGACAAAGATGACCGGACAGCCCCAGGGTGAACTACTCGGCCGGATGAATTCCTTCACCAATTCATCAATTTGTTTCTTCAGCTCAGTTAGCTCTTCCGCTGGCATGCGGTAGGGCCTTTTGGAAATTGGAGCAGTCCCCGGAACCAAGTCAATGACAAATTCCACACTTCGGTCAGGTGGCATGCTAGGCAATTCCTCCGGAAAGACATCGGGGAAATCACACACCTCCGCTACTTCATGCATTTCAGGTGGGGTGGTTCCTTCCATAAAATATAGACTGATCTTCGGAGAGAGAGGAGTGACTGCGGATGGAGTTGCAGAAGTTGGGGACCAGTAACGCACTAGCCCGTAGGTTGGGTGGATCACTGTGACAGTCTTGTCAGCGCAATTCAAGTTGGCCTGATATTTGACTAACCAGTCCATGCCCAGAATAACATCTAGCCCATCTGACTTCAGGGCTATCAATGAGAACGGAAAGGGTATTGAACCTATGGAAACCTGAACCTCAGGAGCGATCCATTTAGTATGCCAACTAGAGCCTGGGGTCTTGAACACTAGAGGGGAGTCCATGTTCACAAATGGTATTTGATGGTTGTGTGCAAATGCTATGGATATGAATGAATGCGATGCTCCAGAATCAAACAAGACTGAAGCTGGATATGCATTGATTCGAAGCGTACCCATGAGAACACCGGGGTCCTCTTCCACTCCTTCAGCCGAGGCGTGGTTCAGGCGGCCACGACTGACAGTCATGGCCTTGGCGGCTGGTGTAGAGGGAGCTGGTGCAGGTGCTGAGGTAGCTGGTGCCTTCTGGGGACACTCCCTGGAGTAGTGCCCAGGCTGGCCACAGCTGTAGCAAGTGGGCCTCGGTGGTGGTGGAGGCAGCTGAGGACGGAAGCCACTTCCAGCTGCACCCAAGGTCGAGGTAGCTAGGCGAGGCGGAGGTGGCCTGTACCCTGAAGGCCTTGGCGCGAAGGGAGCACGAGGCACAACACTGAAGGGCACAAAAACCCTGCGCTTCTTGCCCTCAGAAGAAGAGGAGCTCTGATTGTCCATGGGAGCTGGCCTCTTGGAAGACTCTAGCTCCTTCCTACCCTGCTCCATAGTGAGATCCTGGTAGGACTGGAACTTGAAGGGCAAGATCTCATAATGGAGCCGAGGTGCGAGCCCCTTGCGGAACAGATATTGCTTGTTGATACCCACAAGTATAGGGGATCGTTGAAGTCTTCGATGTGTAAGTATAGTATCAATCCCACGAGGAGTAGAAGGTATAAGTATTTATCCTCTCAAATAAGAGTGTCACTTCCCTTATTATCTATGCACTAGACAAACTAAAATGATTAAATGATGCAAGTGTTTTAGGGTTTTTGGTGTAGAGTTTGCAATAAAGTAAAATGCTGAGAATGAAATATGACAAGTGAAAGCTCTCAAAGAGAGAAAGCCCAATCCTCTATGCAACAAGAGGACAAGCTGAAGTGTGTGTTTCTTATAGGTGAAGAGAGTTCCCAAGGGCTACTTAGACTTCATGGCATAAATATTTCTAGAACAACAAGGTAAACATTTTGTCAAGTTTTAATCTTCTTTGGATGGAGCCATAATTAGGAATAGCTAAATGAATAAACTAAACCTCTTATGATGGATTATGTGGCCAAGTAAATGACCGCACAAGAGTTATTAAGACATAAAGTCCCACCATAGCATTAATCTTTAAGGTCCCCGATACTAATACCCCATAAAATAACTTCATAACTCAGTCTCAGGTTTGCTTGTCCCCCTAAGTCCTCCTCAATTCATTACATTATGGTGTTCTCCTATGAGCCCATATAGGTGAAGTGATATGCAGTCGACGTTCGCACAACACCATCATAGAATTACATCAAAGATAAAAACTAGACAAAATACCAACACATGTTATATAAAAATCATTGCCAATTCATCCTATACCCCCAGGAACATGAGAGAACTACTCACAACGCCAAGACATGATATGATTCAGTGGTACAAGTGATACAACACAATCTGAAACTATGATCTCCCCACAAAACAATGACAAGTAGCAATTCACAAACATGTAGAATAGCACTTAGACAATAGCTAGGGATCAAACAATCTCAAACTATGAGGGGGATGAAGTGGATCACGAAGATGGTGATGGAGATGGCGGTGGTGTTGATGGAGACTCCGGAGGGGGGATGGAGAAGACCTCCGGTGGTGATTCCGGCGGCGTTTCCCCCCTCCGATCTTCTCCGGCGGCAGCCTTCTGTCTCTCTGTTTCTGGTTTTGTGTTTCTCTGCCACCTCCCTCTGGAAAACGTCGGGGGACTATTTTTATAGTCGTTTTTAGGTCACGAGGAAGCTTTAGGGCGAAGGATCGACGCAAACGGGGCCACGAGGGCCAAAATAGGTGGGCCCACGCAGCTACAGTACCAGGCCGCGTGGGGCACCCTCTTCTGCCCCTCCGGCCTCCGTGCGCTTGCTTCTTTCGCTCCTAGGTCTTCCTCCTTCCAAAATAGTGATCCCCGTAAATTTTCAGCTCATTATGACGTCGTTAAGGCCCTGAAACAAATAAGGAAAGAAATAGGGGTTTTCTGCCTGCGCAGGATTAATTCCATAAAAAGGGGAAATCATTATTAATTACCAAAAATCATTAAATAACAGTAATATACCCCTTATATGATGCAAATATGAATAGAATATAAGTATTATAGTGCAAAGTTCATGTATGCATTTTACATGCATCACTTGTCCTCATCGTTGGTCACGTCTCGAGGGGAGTAAGGGGAGAGGTGGTTGAACTCTCGCCCATAAGCTTGGACGTCCATGTATCCCTGGGTCAGATCCAGGAACTCCCTCCTCTTGAGGTCCATGACAGGCTTGGGGATATATGCCGCACGGAAGGCGGTGCGGAACTCCGCCCAGGTGAAGACGTGGCCAGCATCAAACATTGACATGTGGCTCTTCCACCAAGAGCCAGCGGCTCCATTCAGCACATAGGTGGCGAAGTTGACTTGTTCGGCCACCGGCACATGCAAGGCCGCGAACTTGCGCTCGAGGGCTCTCAGCCAATCATCCGCATCAAGCGGCTCTTTAGCTTCAGAGAATGTGGGAGGTTGGGACCGGAAGAACTCGGTGAGAGTGTTGCAGTCATTGTTCCTCCTAGCCCCTTGTTGCACCAACTGCTCGAGCAGACGCTCATTTCGCAGCCGGTTCTCCTCGATAGCCATCAGAACCTCCGCCATTGAGGGTGGCGGCGGTGGATCAGGATCGCCTGGGTTACCACGGCGAGTAGGAGCCATTCTGAAGATTTGGAACAAGGAAATAGTTAGTAACCAACTCCGAACGGTTAGGATAGATCATTAGGGTCCTTCCAGATATAGAGATTTAAGATGGCACTAGCACAAAAACAGATTAAGGCAACCACGGGTGACCTCACGACATCGCGGCGATAGCAAACGGAAACAACTGACCCGAGACAAACACTGGACGGTTAGAACCCAACCCCGAGAACCTAAACTTCAACACCACAATTAAAACAAATAGAGATAAGATATCAGAGTAGAGCGAGTTGGATGAGGAGTAAAAGAATCCGAAGAAGGTTTTCACAACTCTTTTTTAGGTTATAAATAATTTTCACAACACTAGACTCGACATCGACCAATAGAAAGGGTTTCCTACAGGCAGTCCTGCTCTGATACCAACTTGTAGCGCCCCGACCCCATAACTATACAATGACGCTATGTGCAACTGGTCATGCTACACAATCGAAGGTTACTGGGGTTACCAATCCCAGGCCAAAACCTTTGGCAGGCGTGCTCGGAATGGATCATCGGAAACGCAACACTTCGATCATGCCATAAGCTCAGACATAGCTATCATGCATAGTAGAGAGATCAAGACTGCGGAACAACTGGCACATCACAGACTCTACGACACAAAGAGATCATATAGCAACTCATATATGAGAAAGATACAAATTACAAACAAAGGTCACAGACCCATCAGTACATCATGCGGAAGCGAAGTAGTGTTGTCTAACAACAAGATCCAAAATATGGCCTAAGAGGCCCACAGATAAACATCCCATGCCAGCCTGTTCCAGGACGTCCCAAGCTGCCACCTCAGAACCCCAGACTACTTGTCGATGTCCACGAAGAACCCACTTGTCTGCTCGGTGTCGTCCTCCTCTGAAACAAGTAATAATCAACAAGGAGAGACTTAGTACGGCGTACTCACAAGTTTAGTAGGGCGATATAGGCCCAATGATGACGGAGGCTCTAAAGCGGTATATTAGTTGTTTTGCATAAAGCTAGTTTTCATTTAGAAAGATATAAACGACCCATGGCATCGACTACTCAGAGTGTTTTTCATAAAATGGATAAGAGAGTAAACTTTCATCTTCGGTTCTCATTGAACCAACTTGTAACCAGAACCTCTCATCTCCACCAAGGCACTCCCTCGAATCACCCTCGAGGAAATGAACCTTTCATCACATGTTGAAAATACAACCTCTAGCTGCCAAATTAATTAATTAAGTTAAGGTTATCTATGATCTCGTAAATCCATTCCCAAGGCATCCATAACCGCGGACACGGCTTTTCGAAAAGATTAAACCCTGCAGGGGCGTACTAATTTACCCACCGGTACCGTCCGGCTTGTAATGCCCCGGGGTTTTTCCCCAAATTAGAATTGCCTGTTATTTTATTTTTGTCATGCATCATGTCATCAACATGCCGCTTCTTTTGCCATAGTAGTAAAATGCATCTTTTGCGCTTCCAGTGTTTGTGGCTTCTTCGGGAATAGGACGTTCAGTTGAATGAGCAACGACAGGTTCTGCTACCTTTACTGGATTGCAGGCAAGTGATACTCCCTTGCTATCTTCGCTTGTTTTCTGTCTCTCACACGTCCTATCTTTTGTTCCTTGCTAGTCTTATATTGCGATGCTTGTGTCTCGATCCTATTTGCATGTTTACCTTGCAGCCATGATATGCCCCACCCCCACATCCTATTACCCTGTTGCTTGTTTACCTTGTTGGCCTTGCGAGTCGTAGTGCATGCTTATGTTTGTATTGCTCGAGTCTTGTTCTAGTCATGCTTTAATTTGATAGTTGGGTTTAAATTCACATGATAATCTATAATGTTTGGCGATGGGATATAATTAATAAAGATAAGGCACCGGCAGAAGGCCAATCGTGGCGTTTTGTTCTGCTAGTGTCGCCTAGGACCCGAGTTCTTGTCCTCTGATCCAAGACTGAGTGCACTACCCACATGTCGGAGGAAATGGGACTCCCCTTGACCTAGTACCGGATCTGCAGCCTTGTCCAGGGCACCACAAGTAGTTCGGGTGTTTCCATTTGCGTGACGCTTTATTTTGATGCAGGTACGGATGGGACGCCTCCGATATGATGATGGTTACTTACGGTAGGGCTGCGGAGCATTCGTTTATCACGTGTGGAAGGAGGGGCAATCATATGAGTGTTCCCTATCGAAGCCGTTCTCGCATCGGTTAGGTCCACCTCGGAGCTTCGGCCAGACTTTCAAGGTGGGCAAGACCTAGCTAGGTGGTTCCCTGGACTTGGTTTGTAGTGAAGGAAAGTGTAGTGTCGGATACCCTGCCGGTACACCATAGGAAGTGTGCTAATGGCTGGCAACAAGGGTTGAAGTGCGTGTGGTTACATTTTTGCACCCCTGCAGGGTTAAATCTTTTCGAAAAGTCGTGTCCGCGATTATGGACGACTTGGTGAAATGTGCTGGCTAACAAGATCATAGACAACTTACACCTAATGATAATAAGTTGATTAGTAAGATAGAACTACTTCAATAATAAAATATAAAATTGCCAACTGTCTGAGTGCCTTTGGGCTTGCTGCTCGTGGGATAAACGGGCTGGTAAGGAATCGGCTGGGTTATGTTTGGTGTTAGTATAGTTGGTTCCTTATGCGCTCTCTTATCTTGTCTCTGTTAGATGAAAGTTTGTAGCGTGTCTCTATTAGTTGATAGTGCTGCTTGCTGCCGGCTCAATCGCTAACCCCTTTCCTCGGAATTCAGCCTTGATATCTTGTGAGTATTACTTGCCAGTACTTCATAGTACTGACCCCTTCGGGGCTGCTATTCCATGGCAGCCAACAGGTTTGAAGTCTGACGACGTTAGCTTGGGAATCCCTCCGGCTTGGCCTGGGCAGGGTTATGGTGCCTTTGGTTATATTCAGGACTCTTAGTCCAATTTGTATTCTTATCTGTAGCCGGATACTATTCGCTTCCGCTGTTGTTTGGATCTTTGTAATGTATCTTTTGTATTCTTGACTCTGTGAGTCGTTATTGTATATATGTTCTTTTGTGGGTTTCGTCGAGAACTATTGTAATGTTATCACAATTCCACCCGCATAACGTGTGTGTTGCGACGTGCACGTTATGCCTGGTGGGCGTCTGACGTGGGGTTACCACGCCAAATCCCTCGGATGACATCCTCGGGTTGAAAGAATAGGAGAAGAAGATGGTGGTACTGGTGGATTCGTCGGCTGAGAAGAGAGATTTACCCAGGTTCAGGCCCCCGAAGGTAAAAGCCCTACGTCCTGCTTGTCTAGTATTGATGATGAGCTTACAGATGGGTTACAATGGCGAGATCATGAGATTCGATCTCGCTAGGGTTTTTGGCGATGAGTATGAACGTACCCTAGGTCGGCGGCCCTCCCAGTCCTTAAACAGTAGGACTGGGTCTCGGGTCCGTTACCGACTAGGTTTACATCTGGGCCTGCCGACCTAATATCTCTGAATCTTTCCTTCGGGGCCTCCTTCCTGGGCCTGATGACATATGGGCCTTTTATTCTCTTCCGCACCAGGGTAGTCCATGGTGGCACACCCGAAAGGTGTACCCACGTCAGTAGCCCCCGAGGACCTAGTAGACTTGGAGAGTCTGGTAGGGACTCCTCCGCACTGTATCGTCCTGGTGCGAGTTATGCTTTTAGTGTTTTATTCGTATCCGTGTTTTAGGATGCTTAGTGGTGGAACTCGCATAATAAGCCTGGTACTCTCGACGGATCGGGACCAGTTAAGTGCTCTCGGGCACAAACGTTATTAGCGTACATCAAACTCGAGTCCCCAGGCTCGAGCTTGGAGGCTAGTCCCTTCGACTCCAGCCGCTCGGGATCTTACGGAGTCGAATTCGGCCTGAAAGGGTACCCAACGCGTCCGTCGGGATTTTTCTTCGCACCTGCTGGTACGGCATATCTGTCAAGCTACCACGGCTGCTGCCAGTGGGCCTGGCCCTACATGACGGATTGGTGGGTCTTACCTTTGCACTTCAGAGTGCAGCATCCGAGGGTCAGCTGTATTTGATTCATCTCAGGTATGTTGCTCGGGTTAGACCGGAGTCGATAACCTTTCGAGTGTTGCACAGTCGTGCTTCCTTCGAGTGCGTGGTGATGCTCCTGAGGGGAGTGCTTCCCAATTTTATGCTGAATTATTTGAGTCTGGGGATAATCTCAACCCATTTATTTTGTCGAGGATCGAGGGATTTCTTTCGCTCCCGATGGGAGTGAGCAGATGCGAACTTTGTTCCGTCTGACAGCATATGGGAGTCGATACTTTTTCGACTACGACCACGCCTACGACAGTCTGTATCTTATGCGTCATGAATGACGTCACGCACGTGCGCTGTGATACCGAGGCGTTCTGCCGTTTGGCCTGCCAGAAGTGACAGTACGAAACGTCACGTCGGTTTGACTGGTGGGCGCGAAAATTTCGCCACGCCTTGATGGTGGCCTCCTCGTTTCTCGTGCGCAGTGGGCGACACGACCGGCGACGGTTGCCCTCCATGCGCTCCACATGTAGGGTTAGATGTGCTCCGTTACATCCGGTGAATATTGGACGGCGTAGATCGCGCGGTCCGATGGATAAGTAGGGGGCGCCCTGGCGGTGAAAAAAGGTACAATCCCCATTCTCACCGCCGGAGCTTTCCTTCTCCTCTTGCGCCCTGTTTCTCCACTCTCAGCCACCAAACCGCGCGTCCCCATCTTCGTCATGAAGAAGACCACCGGGAAGAAGAAGTCCGCTAGCGCCGCCGCCGCCGCCGCCGGTACGGCCGGCGGTTTGAAGAAGGTTCACGGCGACTGGCAGAGGTCGTCCGTGGACGAGCGTCAGCTAGATGCGCTCCACCGTGACGGCCTCCTACTGCCGTTGGAGAAGATGGCGACGCGGGCGCCCGGCGACGAGGTGGCCCCTCATCCCCGCGACGGCGAGCGCGTCTGCTTCGTCGATTTTGTGAACAGGGGATTCGCCTTCCCTGTTCACGAGTTTGTCCGTGGGCTGATGTACGCATACGGCGTCCAGCTCCACGACTTCACGCCGAACTCCATCCTCCACATCAGCTGCTTCATCGTCCTGTGCGAGTGCTTCCTCGGCATTCACCCGCACTGGGGGCTGTGGCAGCGGATCTTCAACGTGAAGCGCAATGCCGGCGCTCACGGAGTTTACCCCGTCGGGGGCTTCGGCATCCAGTCCCGCGGGGACATCGAGTACTTCAACCTGAAGCTGCTCGAGTCCGCGCAGAATTGGAGGAAGAAGTGGTTCTACGTCGCCGACGTCCACCAGCCTGGGCAGAAGTACGGGGTTCCCCCATTCCGTGCTGGCGTGACGGTGACGAAGAGGAAGTCATGGACGCACCGCCCCAACTCCCGAGAGACCAAGGAGTCTGAGCCTCTCCTGTCTCGGGTGTCAGGTCTGCTGAAGACCGCCGGCAAGGAGGTAAGTGGCGTTCACCTCATCGCCACTTTCATCAGAAGGCGGGTGCACCCGATTCAGGCTCGGGCGCATCCGTTGTTCGAGTTTGCCGGAGCCGCCGACGTGACGCGCATGTCCGCGGAGGAGTTGTCCGCGGGCGAGGTCGAATCTCGCGTTTGCGCGCTGACCATGCTCAAGGTCGGCGAGGCGAACGTCCTTGAATCGCCCGTGACGCCTTTCAGCCTCGAGAACCCTGTTCCGGAGGTATGTACTTGGTTCTTGTGTACCTTTTGTCTGCTTGATGTGCTTGCCAATGTTTTGATTTCCGAGGAACTCGCCTTGTTTTTATGTTTTTAGGGCTTCTCGACGTTTGTCAGCCTTCCTCCTCTTCCTGAGGAGAAAGGTACTTCCGCGGTCCCTGACTTGCGGGATGATCCTGATGAACAGGACATTTCTGTCTGTTCCGCTACGTCGACCGAAGACGCAGTCGCTACGGACAGTGATGACGTTCCTCTCCTGGCCCGCAAGCGTGCCCGCGATGCTGGCTCCAAGGCAGCGGGGAAGTCGAAGCAGGGTTCCGCCGCGGAAGGCTCCAGCACCTCGTCGCCCCTTGCTCGCACCAACAAAGAGGTCCGTCCGGCGCACGATCCCATAGAGCCTCCTCCGAAGAAGGCTCGCGCTGCTCCGGACTGCTTCGACCCTGCCACCCTGCTGACTGTCCTCAGCTCGTAAGTTCGCGACTTCTTCTTTTCCTGTCTCATTGCGTAGAGTTGCTAACTGTGATTCTTGGCTTATCTGCAGGGATTCTTCCTCTCGTGCGTCTCTGCCGCCCAATGCTGGCGAACGAACGGATGAGGGTGACAGCGCGGGGGGCCGTCGTGCGGAGACTAAGGCTCCTCCGCCGCCGTCTGTCCCCGGCGCTGCGCCAGCCACGACTGCCTCGACTCCCGGCGACGCCCTCGTCACAATCGCCAGCGCTCCTCCGCTTGATTCAGCCGAGCATGTGAGTAATGAGTACTTTTTGTTTATATCGGGTGCGCGACAGCGCTCCCGATGGGAGTAGCCCCCGAGTCTATAGTCAACTAGGAACAGTTGGGTATAGACTCTAGACTGATCTTTCTCCTTTGTTTCTTTGCTTTCTGTTTATGTTTTATCGGGTGCGCGACAGCGCTCCCGATGGGAGTAGCCCCCGAGTCTGTGGGCGACTGAATTCAGTCGTGTACAGACTCAAGTTCTTCCACTGACTCTTTGTTCTTTGTTTGGCGCAGCCTATGACGCTCGAGCTTTTGGGTATTGGCCGCCGTTTCGCGGCCATGGAGGCGGAGAAAACTCGTCTGGAGCGAGAGTCCGCCGAACTCCGAGGTTTGTCCTTTATCCTCCACCGTTTTGGACTGTTTGTGTTATTGCTATTTGTCTGAACGCCCATTGTCTGCAGAGTTGTTGGCGCAGTCGCGGCGCGAGGGGGAGAGTGCCTCGCAACAGGCTGCTACCCTTAAGGAGCAGGTGGATGCCGCCGTGCTCGCGAAGGAGGCAGCCGATGCCCGCGAGCAGACCTTGGTGCAGCGCCTCTGCACGGCGAGCAACTCCTTGTTGGGTAAGTGTGGACTCTTTTGTTCTTTGCTCTTTCTGCGTCCTTTGGTTTGACCGAGTTCTTTTTGCCGTTTTCTTCAGGTAGCCTTGGCACTGTGGCATGTTCCAGCGCACAGGCTGCCGCCGGCGATTTGGACAGCGCAGTTGCTGCTGTAGAGGGTGCCGGCCAACAGGCAAGTGGTCTCTTGGGAAGGCTGCTGATGCGCTGACGAGTCTGCACGGACGCGTGTTTCCCCAGGGGCAAGCTCCTGCTTCCCTCGGGGAACTGGTTGAACTGTTTGGCTCTGACGGCTCCGCCATCGACAACTTCAGACGCGAGCACACGGTACGTGGCTCGCAGACCACCCTCCTTATGCTGCTGGGGCACGGCTTCGAGGGTGACTTCGACAAGGCTTTGTCCGGGCTACCCCGCGGACCCGATGGCAAGCCGATGGCTCTCAGCGGCTTCGCCGAGCGGTCTCGCGAGTTGGCACAGAAGCTGACCGAGACCTTGGAGAAGCAGGCTGCGAAGCGTGCGGAGAAGGCCAAGAAATCCGCGAGCTCGCAGTAGCTGCTTATCTTTGTATTTTTCGTCTTTTTGTAGTTTGTCTGTGGCGACGCTTGTCGCTCCGTTGTAATGACTGTGCCAGCTGTGAACTTTAGATAAGATTTTGCCTTTATTCTGATGTCCTTGTGCCTTGCGACTTCTTCCAGCCCCCGTGCCTCCTAAGTTGTCTCATACATGTTTGCTTGGCTTGCTAACAGGTAAATCCAACGATTACCACTCCGTCTTCAGGTGCGACGCCACATGTCCATGCGGCCGCGGCTGCTGGTTGCTCTTCTGGGAACCGCGACTCCGGGGATTATCGGCTCACGATGCTCCGGGATCGCTGCTCTAGGCTTGAGCAAGATCTGCGGGTGGCGCAGGGTGCCTTGGCCGTACTGAAGTCGAAGCAGCCTCGCCCCGCTGAACGGGAAGCTTTTCTCCTTGAGGAATTGGAAAAGGCCAACAACGACTTACTGTGTAAGTGGCTGCGAGCCCCCGAGTCCTTTAGCACCACTTGTTTACTTAGTTGCCTCATTTTTCCTTCGTGTGCAGGTGTACAACAAAACCCTCAAGCTGAGGCCAGTCGGGTGGAGAATCGACTTCGCCGTATTGCTGAGGTTGTCGGACGTGACACCACCTCGTTTTGGTCAGACCCCTCCCGAGGTCGGGTGCTGGCCGTTCTTCAAGATCGCATAGGCCAGGTGACGTCCTTTGCTGGGGCGTGCCGTTCTGCACTGGCGCTTGTGTATAAGGCGTTGTTCCCCCTGGATCCGCAGCCGCAGGGTCTTGGTGCTCTCATGGCACGATTCTGCAACGGCGAGGCTGCCCAGAGTTTCATCCGGACGCAGCTTGTCAGCGGTGCGACGTACGCCTTAGCTTTTGTTCACCGGCGGCACCCGTATCTCGTCCTGAGGGGAATAGAAGAGGTCCCCAACAGGGAAAACGGGGAGCCTACGCCGATGGATGCCCATTATCGTGCCGTAGAAGACGTAGCTGTCAAGTTGGTTAGAAAACTAGAACGCGACACCGAGGTTTACTCGGATTATGTGGCGTCGCGGGTTCCAAAGAGTGAGCCTGTAGACTGATTTTTTGTTTGTGCAAGCACATTGTGTACTTGCAGGAAAATTGTGCGTTTGCTCTGTATAGCTTGGAGTTGCTTTGCATATATAGTTTGTTTTGTTTTGGCCTAAGCGACGTGGTTCCCAAGTATAGGGTGCCACGGAGGCGATCTTCCTTGTTTTTGTTTTTGCTCGACAGTGCAGCCCCCGAGCTTCGGGTGCTGTCCCGGAGTTTGCTTTTGGTCAGCCATACGACGCAGCCCCCGAGTATCAGGTGCTGCGGAGGCGGTTCTCTTTGTTTATGTTTAGCTCAACAGTGCAGCCCCCGGGCGTAGGGTGCTGCGCCGGAGTTTGTTAGTGGTTGGCCATACGACGCAGCTTCTGAGTATCAGGTGCTGCGGAGGCGATTTTCTTTGGCGTGCGGTATGTCGACTCCGAAGATAGAGGAACATTGCGCTTTTATTATGGGAGACAAAGTCTCGAGGATTACATCAGTGGCTGAATAGCCTTATCATCAATTGTGCTACGCGTAAAAGCGTCTTAGTTGCGCCGCATTCCATGGGTTGCGGATGAGTTCGCCTGTCTTCGGGTCCTTCAGGCGGTATGCGCCTCCGCCGATTACCTCGGCGATGATGAAGGGTCCCTCCCATGGGGAGGCGAGCTTGTGCACCTTCTTCTGTTTGAGCCTGAGTACCAGGTCTCCTTCGACAAAGGCTCTTGTGCGCAACCGCTTGCTGTGGTAGTTGCGGAGGTTCTGCTGGTAGATAGCCGTTCGGGAGAGTGCGATGTCCCGGGCCTCGTCCAGCAAGTCGACGTCGTCTTCGAGTGCGGCTTCAGCGTCGTCTTCATCATACGCAACGATGCGAGGTGCGTCGAAGCGTATGTCATGTGGCAGGACTGCTTCTGCTCCGTACACCATGAAGAATGGGGTGTACTGGGTTGATCTGTTTGGCGTGGTGCGCAGGCTCCAGAGCACGGAGGGTAGCTCCTCCACCCAAGCACCCGCCGCGCGCTTGAGCGGCACGAAGAGGCGTTTCTTGACTCCGCTGCAGACGAGGCCGTTCGCTTTTTCCACTTGTCCATTGGACTGCGGATGAGCGACCGAGGCGTAATTGAGCTTGATCCCTTGCTCCTTGCAGAAATCTTGGAACTCTTCGGCGGTGAAGTTTGTTCCGTTGTCGGTGATGATGCTGTGAGGCACTCCAAAGCGGAACATGATGGACTTGATGAAGTTGACAGCTGAGGTAGCTGCGCAGTTGGTAACTGGCACGGCCTCTATCCACTTGGTGAATTTATCGACAGCCACCAGCAGATGTGTGTGTCCCCCTCGAGACGACTTGCGCAGTGGTCCGACCATATCGAGTCCCCACTGGGCGAAAGGCCACGCCAAAGGTATTGTCTTCAGTTCTGACGCCGGTGCATGAGGTCTTGTTGCGAATTTTTGGCAGCCGATACACCGCTTGACGATGTCCTCAGCGTCCTGTAACGCCGTGGGCCAGTAGAATCCAGCACGCAGGGCCTTGGCGACTAAGGCTCTGCTGCTAGCATGGTGTCCGCACGTGCCAGCGTGGATCTCGAGGAGTAAGGCCCTGCCGTCCTCTGATGCGATGCACCTCTGGAGGATGCCTGATATGCTGCGCTTGTACAGCTCTCCGCCGATAATTGTGAATGCTTTTGAGCGGCGAGTGATGCGCCGTGCTTCGACTGTGTCCTCTGGAAGCTCCTGCCGGAGCATATATGCCAGGAATGGCTTTGTCCAGATGGGCTCGACGAGGAATACTTCGACTGAAGGTTCTGCTGCTGCAGGTGCGTCTTCGCTTGCAGCTTCGGTCCCGGTTGCTGGTGTAGAGGGAGCCGCAGGCTGCTTAACCTTGATAGATCTTTTGTTTATCTTCTCCAGGAAGACTCCGGGGGGCAGCTTGAGTTTCAAGGACCCGATGTTGGCGAGGGTGTCGGCCTCCTCATTGCTCGCTCGCCCGACATGGCGAAGCTCGCAGCCATCGAAGTTCCCCTCCATGATGTTATACAGGTTCCTGTATGCTATCATGTTCTCTGTTGTTGCGTCGCACTCCTTCATGGTCTGTTGCACGACCAGGTTCGAGTCTCCGTATATCATCAGGCGATCAGCACAGCACTCCTTAGCCATCTTCATTCCATGGATCAAGGCTTCATATTCTGCTTCGTTGTTGGATGGTTTCTCGAAGTCCATCTGCAGCACATAACGGAGCTTGTCGCCTTTGGGTGATATGAGGATAACACCTGCTCCTGCTCCTTCGTTCCTCTTGGACCCATCGAAGTACATGGTCCATGAGTTGGACGTATCGGGTACCGATGGAAGCTGCATCTCCATCCACTCTGTAGTGAAGTCGGGGAGAACTTGAGCCTTGATTGCTGTTGGGTGTTTGTATGTTAGGTCTAGAGGACCTAATTCGATGCTCCATTTGGCGACTCTGCCTGTCGCTTTGGAGTTGTTGAGTATGTCACTTAGGGGAGCCGCGCTCACCACCGTGATGGGGTGCTCTTGGAAGTAGTGTGCCACCTTGCGTGAGGTCATGAATACCCCATACGCCAGCTTCTGATAGTGCGGGTATCTCTGCTTCGACTGAGACAGCACCTCGCTGAGGTAGTATATCGGTCTCTGCACGCCGTGAGCTTTTCCTTCTTCAGCCCGCTCGACTACCAGCACCGTACTGACTACTCTGTTTGTGGCCGCTATATAGAGATACAGCGGCTCCTTTTCGCGTGGTGCCACCAAGACTGGTGGTGTTGACAGGGTGCGCTTGAGGTCGACGAAGGCGGCTTGGGCTTCCTCGGTCCACTCGAAGCGGTCCGTCTTCTTCATCAGTTGGTAGAACGGGAGTGCCTTCTCCCCAAGCCTGCTGATGAATCGGCTGAGTGCCGCTATCCTTCCAGAGAGCTGCTGCACATCCCTGAGCTTCGACGGTGCCGGCATCTTCAGGAGCGCCTGTATTTTCTCCGGGTTTGCTTCAATGCCTCGCGCAGATACGAGGTAGCCTAGTAGTTGCCCGGCTGGCACGCCGAACACGCACTTTGTAGGGTTCAGCTTGATGGTGTATTTCTTCAGTGCGGCGAATGTTTCGCGGAGGTCGTCAAGGAGCGTGTCTTCCTGCTTGGTCTTGATGACGATGTCGTCAACGTAGACCTGGACATTGCGTCCGATCTGCTCCTTGAGGCAGTTCTGCATCATACGCTGGTACGTGGCACCCGCGTTCTTCAGCCCGAAGGGCATCGTTGTGTAGCAGTAGACACCAAAGGGTGTGATGAATGCTGTTTTCTCTTCGTCCTCTTTCTTCATCCTGATCTGGTTATAGCCTGAATAGGCATCCAGGAAGCAGAGGCGTGCGCAGCCTGCAGTCGAGTCGACAATCTGGTCGATTCGAGGCAGTGGAAAATGATCTTTTGGACAACACTTGTTTAACGAAGTGAAGTCGACACACATGCGTAGTATGTCCGTGTTCTTCTTTGGCACCAGGACTGGGTTTGCGACCCAGTCAGACTTCTTGATCTCCCGGATGAAGTTGGCTGCCAGGAGCCTATCGATTTCTTGCCCAATGGCGAGGCGCTTCGGCTCCGCAAAGCGGCGCATCGTTTGCTTGACGGGCCTCGCATTGGGCAGGATCTGGAGGGCGTGCTCGGCGAATTCCCTGGGTATGCCTGGCATGTCGGATGGACACCAGGCGAAAATCTCCTAGTTCTCACGTAGAAACTCGACGAGCGCGCCTTCCTATGCGGAAGGCAAGCTCGTCGATACGAGGACCGTCTTCTTAGGGTCCGTCGGGTGCACCTGATGCTCCCTTGTGTCGTTTGTCGCGTTAAAGGCAGAGCCTGACGCTGATTGTTTGCCCTCGGGAAAGAGGGTGCGGTCGTTGGTGAGTGCCAACTCCTGGAGCTGCTCCTGCGCCCCGAATGACTCAGAGATCGTGTTGAACTTGCGATCGCACTCGTCGGATCGCTCGAAGTTTCCGCTGACGGTGATTGTCCCGTAGGGCCCCGGCATCTTCAGCTTCAGATAGGCATAGTGCGGCACCGCCATGAACCGTGCGAACGCTGGTCGCCCCAGGATGACATGGTACTGCGACTTCCAGTCAACCACCTCGAACTCAATCCTCTCCTTCCGGAAGTTAGCTGGCTCGCCGAAGATCACATCGAGTGAGATTGTTCCCAAGGGATAGACTGGTCTCCCTGGTACTATGCCGTGGAAGGTGTTGACGGAGGGCGCCAGGCTTGTCGTCAGGATGTTCATTCCGCGCAGCGTGTCAGCGAACATGATATTGATTCCGCTGCCACCATCCATGAACACACGGCTCATAGCGAAGCCTCCTATCTGCGCATCCAAAACGAGGGCCGCGTGGCCCGGCCGCGGGACTCGAGGTGGATGATCGTCTCTGGAGAATGTTATGCTGGCCTGTGACCAGTCGAGGTACTCTGGTACCGCGGGTGGTGTTTTGACGGCAAGGTGGACCTGCCTTGTTATGAGCTTTTGGTCCCGATTTGAGGGACGTCCTTTCTGGATCATGAACATGCGACCCACGGGCTTTGGGTAAGCATCTTCACCTGCCTGAGGTTCCTCGACGCGTGGTTGGAGCTGGATAGCTCCCGCCATATGTCCCGGAGGCAATGGTGGAGCGTGCGGTGCTCCCAGAGCCAATGCCCCCGTTGCCACCTGCGCTTGCTGTTGTTGCTGCAAAAGGAGCCGTGCGTACTGCGCATGGAGGTCTTGAAACTTTTCGCAGTCCTTGAGGAGGTGCTTGGACGTGAGAACACCATTCTCATCCCTGAACATGTGGAATCGGCACGCGTCATGGAGCGTTGGAGGAGGCCGTGGAGCTCGACCACCTCGCGACTCTCGCGGCCGCCATTCGCGCTTGACTTCCTTGCTGCTTCTGTAACCGGTTGTTCGACTATCGCGCTCATAGCGACTGTCGTCACGGTTTCTTTGCTCGCGGCTATCAGTAAAGCCTGCCGCCACGAGTTCCATGCCCTCCGTGTCCTCGTAGACGCGCGACTTCCTCTTGCGACGGCGGTCGCTGTTGCGGCGACTCCAAGAACCTTGATCGCCGTTGACGCCAGGTGTGCCGGCGCGCTCGTTACGTATGGAATCTTCGCCATCTGCCCACTCATTGGCTATCTGCATGAGGTGGGCGATGGTTTTGGGCTTCACTCGACCAAAGGTCTCCCGGAGCTCGACCCGATAGACTCCTCGGGTGAACGCGTATATGGCGTTGTCTTCCGATATCTTCTCCGTCGCGTTACGGAGGAGAGTCCAACGCTGGATGTACTCGCGCAACGTCTCGTCTTCACGCTGCTTGCAGGCTCGCAGTTCCTCGAATGAGGCGGGTCTCTTGTACGTGCCGATGAAGTTGCGGACGAAGTCCTCTTTGAAGTCTTCCCAGCAGGTGTATGCGCCTCTCGGTAGGCTCTTAAGCCAGGCTCGAGCCGATCCCGAGAGCATGAGTTGTATGTACTGCATGGCAGTAGACGTCGATCCTCTTTGGCAGGTTACCGCCGTCAGGTAGTCCTCCAGCCAGGCGGACGGTTCTTGCAAGCCATCATACTTCGGGGTTTCCGAGGTTAGCCTGAATCCTTTCGGCATTCTGGTCTCCCGGATGCGTCGACTGAAGCATAGTGCGCCGCAGGGCTCGAAGTCGTCATCGGACGACGAGCTGTCGCTTTCTTCCTCTTGAACTGCTCGCCTGGAGCGGTTCCTGGTGACCTTGTTATGCGTGATGGCATTGCGCGCATCTTCGCCCTCGGTGAGCTGGTAGCGTCCCTCGTACCCGCGATTACCGCGGTTTCGCCGGTCGCGGGTGACGCGATTGTCTTCTTCTGGAGCTGCTCGCTCATTGTTGCCGCGTGTGACGCGGTTTTCTCGATCTCGGGTACGGTCGCCCGATTCTCGAGTTCTTGTCTCCCGCCGCGGGCTTGACTGGCGGCGATTAACCGTGTTGTTGCCAGCTGCTACGATTGCAGCTGGTTGTGGCTCCTCAGGTACCAATGTCGTCCCCATTGTGCTGAGGAACTTGATTTGTTGGCGATGCAGGGCTGCCCGCGGATCGCTCTCTGGCGGCTGTGTAGCCTGCAGGTATGTGGCCACCGACATTAGGACACCGGAAGCAGTCTTGGGGATAGGGATTCCCTGCCGTCCACAGACATGAAGGACGCCTCCAAATTACGGGTGACGTTGTTCCGATCTGCCTCTGGTATCCGCAAGTACCGAGGCTGTGCTTGGGGGTCACGGGATCGCCCTGAAGATTGGACGGACAGACCTGCCCGCCGCGCACTCGATATGCTAGCCTGCCTTCTGCGCTCCGCCAGCTCCTCCCTCGTGGCTTCCAGCTTGAGGCTTTCCGCCACAGCAGGTACTGGTAGCATGCCAGGTCTTCTGGTGTCGCGTCGGCTGCCGGTTGGCCATCTGCTACAGCCTTGATTGCTTTTTCACCCATAGCCTGGTTGATGTGAAGCTGCGTCCGCCCGTTCTGCAGGGTGACGACGTATGGGTAGTTCGGCTGTTCGCCCCTGTTAGGCGGAGCGTTCACTCCGGTCTCCGTGTTTGCGGCTGCCGTCCTTGCGGCGGCGGCGGCAGCTGCGGCTCCTGCCGCGGCCGTTTCCCCGGGTCCTGATGCTCCTCCTCCTGCAGGCACCGTCATGTATACCTCGATCGGCGAGAGATACGACGTCTGATCGTCGGAGTCGACACTGGAGGCGGACTCGAAGGATGCCGAGGCTCCGCTGGTGGAGTACGCAGGGCTTGACGGAGTAGATGAGATGTATGGCGCGACCGGCATCTCGGTCGTGCGCGCGAAGTCGACGGTTGGCGATGTAGATCGCGATGCTGCGACCAAAGGTGATGCAGGTTCGTCGAGCGTTCCCTCCGCGAAATCTGCGCGGGGTGACAGGATGTCCACCGATGCGGTCGATGAAGTTGCGACTTCCGCCGATGAAGTCGATGAAGCGGCGGGTTCCTCCGATGCGGAAGGAGGTGCGTCCGTGAGACGGAGCGTGCCCCACTTGTTGACGTAGAAGCGCAGCTTGCCAAAGCTCATCTCCACGCCAGCTTGTAGGTTCTCGAAGGCCGATTGCACGACCGGCGAGTGCGGGTGAAAACCCAGGGAGCCGAAGTAGATCGGCTGTTGCAGATCCGGCGAGTCGCCGATGGTCGCTGATGAAGCCGCCGAATCCGTAGATCCAGCACCAGTCTTTCCCACAGACGGCGCCAATTGACGTGGGGTTACCACGCCAAATCCCTCGGATGACATCCTCGGGTTGAGAGAATAGGAGAAGAAGATGGTGGTACTGGTGGATTCGTCAGCTGACAAGAGAGATTTACCCAGGTTCAGGCCCCCGAAGGTAAAAGCCCTACGTCCTGCTTGTCTGGTATTGATGATGATGAGCTTACAGATGGGTTACAATGGCGAGATCGTGAGATTCGATCTCGCTAGGGTTTCTGGCGGTGAGTATGAACGTACCCTAGGTCGGCGGCCCTCCCAGTCCTTAAATAGTGGGACTGGGTCTCGGGTCCGTTACCGACTAGGTTTACATCTGGGCCTGCCGACCTAATATCTCTGAATCTTTCCTTCGGGGCATCCTTCCTGGGCCTGATGACATATGGGCCTTTTATTCTCTTCCGCACCAGGGTAGTCCATGGTGGCACACCCGAAAGGTGTACCCACGTCAGCGTCCTAGGATCGTTATTAAGCGGATTCGGCGGAAATCGCTCAAATCTACATAGTACCGATCCCGGGGGGCGTTTCACGGCTCGCCTGATTAGCTTTGTTCCGGGGAAAGCTGGCACGTGGGCGCGGTTAAACCTTTACCTCGCATGAGACTATCCAAGGATCATCTGTGCCGACAGGACAAGTTTATCCAGCCTATTTCAGCCCCTGCCCCCATCGCCACGCCCTAAACACCACCATCCTCATCGTTTCTTTTTCCACCCACACACTCACACGCAAATGGAAATAGCAAACTAGAGGACCCTTGGATACGCCCGCACAAGTTATTTAGTTAAAGGGGATTCCATATGTCCCCACCAATGGCAGCACGCTCAAACCTTGGTTCCGAAGACAAGAACTCGCACTTAGGGGCAAGAATGAGGCAAAACACCATCCCCGATTGTCGGGGATATGAAGCCCGGATACCCAGAAGGAGGTCAAAATCGTTCAAGGACTCAAGCCGGCCATCTCAAGGCGAATCCAGTCTTCCGGCTTCAACATCTCCGTCCGGCTGGGAGCAGCCGGCTTCCACCCACCGACCAGTTCGTACTGGTGGGCCAGGGTCACGCAACTGCCACCTGATGAACAGTACGCCCTGTCGGGCGTTACAGCAGCAGTGTAATGATGAGTTGGCCCAAGCCGGCTACCGAATCGTAGTGATGTCATAGGGGTAAACTTGTAACTTCCCTGTAACCTAAAACCCTAGCCCGCTGCCTATATAAAGCGGGCTAGAGCCTCCTGCGCAAGAAAGGATGAGACATGCAAGCACTAGACAGAGGACAGGAGTAGTAGCATCATCTTCAACCTCCAGCCGGCTAGGACCTCCAGCCGGCTGCCACCCGAAACAGCTCCAGGAGCACCATTGTAGCCCGATTCTGGGATCAAGCAATAAGAACAAGAAGAGCAGGACGTAGGGGTGTTACCTCCACAAGAGGGCCCTGAACCTGGGTAACTAGCGTGTGTTTGCGTGCTTGTTTCCCAATCCCGCGTGAGCATCCATCGTCGCCTGCCCCATACTTCTTTCCATCTCTGATGGATATGCCGTGCTACCCACCACGACATTTGGCGCCTACCGTGGGGCTCGCGACGAGCGGAGTCACGTTCTGCGCGGGATCCCGGACCGTAGATGATCGATGGATCGTCTCCGGCCTCGTGCTCTCCATCGGCTCCATCGGCTGCGTCCTCGACAACACCAGGAGCTTCACCGACGTGGGCTTCACCAGCGGAGGCACGGTCGTCACCCTTGGCGATTTCCACGTCTACGTTTCCGTCGCCGCCAAGGAGTACCCGGAGGTGGTCTACTCGAGCTTGGCTCCTTCGATCTTCGACGCCAGCACCTGCGACGACGATTCCGCCTTCGGCTACCTCAACTTCGGTGACGCCGACCGTTACGACGACAAGCTCAACGTCTACGCCGAGGTGCACATGGTCAAGCACGTGGCGGCGGGAGGCACCGTCGCCGCTACTGTTCATGAAGCTGGCGAACCCTCTCGTTTCCAGCGCAACCTTGAGGCCTACTTCGAGCTGCTAAGCACCCCCATCGCGCCGGTGCGGATCCAGCCAAGGCGGCGGCTAAACTCGAGAGGATGCGTCAACAGATATACGACAAGGCTCTTCACCTCGCATCGACACAGCGCCGACTCAACGCCACGATGCGCGAGTACAACACCGCCCATGGCTTCGAGCCGGCAAGAGGCAACATGGAGAAGCTGAATGAGGTCAGGCGCAAAGGAGGGGATCTCGAAGGTGTCCTGAACCGTGCCGGCCAGCCGCACGAGCATTCGGACATCGTCTTGCCCGAGTACAGCAACCCGGTGCAAAACATGAAGGCTGCGGAGGCGGCCGCAGCGGAACTACCCCATCTCCAAGGCGAGGAGCTATGCCAACAAGCACGCCGGGTCCAAGAGCTCATCGCCGCGGCTAACCGGCAGCAGCGCGAAACCGAGGCAACGGCGAGCCGGGAACATCATGAGCCGCCTCCAGGCTACGACCCAGCCGGCAAGTCCAAGCAAGGCGCTGAGGCGTCATCCACAAGCCGCGGAAGGGCGAAGGACAAGCAACCACGAGCTCATCGCGAGGGGAGCGCAATCTCGCATCCTCGTGATCACGGCCGCGATCCGGCTGGACGACGCGAAGACGGCAACCGGAACGGGCCGCAAACCGGCCGCAGCGTCAAGGAGCGAATCGGACACAAGGTCACCATTGAGGAGCGCCTGGGACCGCTGGGGCCCGAAACAAGCCACGACGCTCGCCTCCGCATCGACGCACTCAAGGCGTCAAGAATCATCGAGGAGGAAGACATCGCGGCTCATCGCTGCTTCGGACCTCGCNTCCAATCGCTGAACTGAATCCCGGCCTGTGTGTGCTGGGATAAGAGAAAGGAAGAGAAAAATGAGTTCATCGTTCCCACCTTTGGCTGGTTTTTTAATCCTTAGGCGCCGTTTGGAATGTATGTAAAATTCCCCTCCGTAATTCTCCACCCTTCCATCGCTTGTAAAATATACGGAGCTAACGAGGTCCGTATTTCTTTCCGACAGATTCTGGCCGGAATACGGCGATCCAAGCGGGGTCTTAAGGATCTCTTTGATTCAAAGAAATTACGTAGAAATTTTGAGAATTCAAATTCTTAGAAATTTTTCCTACACTAGTTGTTTGATTTGTAGGATTAAATCCTATATAAAATTTTAGTAAGGAAACCATTGCACTAGGTTTTATAGGACATCTAACATCTACTTTTCCAGAATTCTTTCTTTTTCCTATCATGAAATCAAACACTTTGGTGCATATGGATTCCTATAGGATTGAAATGAACATGACACTGTAATCTTGTATTTTTTCCATCCTTACATTTTTTACAATTCTCCGAATCAAAGAAGTCCTAATTTTCCGAGCTGTTTTGCCTCCCTTGGGCTCTATGTACTATATCCATCTAAGCACAAAGAACGGAGGTGAAGTTTTTATTGATCGTACGAATGCGTAAAAAAAATACTCAGTTTTCCGGGGAAAAAAAGGTCTGGCCTTACAATAAAGCTATACAAGATATGATTACATGTTCGGTTGGTAGTTGGCATGCAGTCTTTCCTTTCATATATGGGCTTGAAGACTGGAAAGTAGTAGCGGCTCCCGAGCTTAGTTAAAAAAAATCAAAAATCGTATTTATAAGTTTTAATTTTTTTTGAAAAAAATACAATGTAGCCAATAATGTATCCCATAAACATGTAAAATATCAATTTCAAATCCTTAATATTATGAGCTACAAAAAAAGGCAAATCTGTGACAATTTGGTGATTTGAAAATATGTATACTTAGATCTAAACTTTTGTCATTTTTGTGTAGAACTGTATACAAAGTATTTGAGCTTGATTTTTTACAGGTTTGTTTAATACACCGTTGGCTATATCTGTGATATTTTTCATAATTTTTGAAAACTTGCGAATAGTGTTTTCGAATATTTTTAAACACCGGGATCATTGGTGCCTGGGTGCACGAAATCTCCTCTCCTTAAGACGGAATATAGCAACGTACGGCACAATGATAGTTTTATCAAGGAATGCTAGTTGCCCAAAATCCACGTCAACGTATTCTAGAAAAAAAAATCACTTGAACTTTTTTTGAAATTTTCTATGCAAACCGTTAAATGAAAAATATATTACACGCCTAACTATGTAGATATACCCCGTAAAACAGCCCTTATATTTTGTTAGTTCAAGTTATGTCGTGAGTTGAGCATTTTTTAGATAAAGAACATATATTTATATCGCAAAGATATCAATTACACCCAGCCTCTAAAAGAACGCATTGTCCTACCGGCATTACGGATGCAAACAACCCAAAAAAAAGAGAAGAATTACAAAAAAAAAAAGTCCCGCTATAGTGGTCAGATACTTGAAACAACAGTACTAACACCATCAAGACAGCACCAGAAGTCCAGCTTCTCCACACTCTCAAAACAATGCCTTCACCAAGGCCATTGCCAGACACAACCAATTAAGACCAGACCTTGGATTTTCACCCTGAAAGATAAGACTTAGAACTTCTATTGTGCAGTCGTCCGCACATACATGCCGCTACTTCAAGTCACAAACACCTAGGCAATTTCTCATCGCCATAAAGATTCAAACCACCATTGCTAGTCCTCAGATCTCGCCTTCCATGACATTCTTTGCCAGCACCATGAAACAAGAAAGCATGCTCCATGATATTAACAGCCAGCAGAGCTTCAAATCGCTCCCTCTGAAACCAAACGGTCAGAGAAAAAATATGGGTGCGCACGATCGAATACCATCCGATCCAGCAATCTCCAGGCATGAGTCGCCCAATGGAGTTCGCCGGCGGAGCCTTCCGAAACACGACCGTCCAGCCAGATCGATGGGGACAGGCATATGGCAGATCTTCATCTTGGCGCGAGAAGAAACCTTAGAACCACCTCCTTATTCGAGCACACCAGTTGGTGGGTGCCGCGGTAAGTTGGTGGGTGCGCGTCAACTGTCAAACTTTTTGTCAGTTATAGGAGAGAGAATATGGAGAGAGGAGGACTCCGTCGGTAATTATCTACACAGTCGAATTCCGCCAAATTCGCTCGCTGCAGACGCCTCACGTCCCGTTGTATGGCTACCGACGGCTCTCCACCTGATTTAGTTAGCATTAAAAAATAGTTTTTTAATTGCGTACAGTTACAGGGCTTAGGTTCTTATAGACAGCTGCGGAAAGTCCATTTAGAGCCCGGGCGCTCCAAGAGCCCGGTATTACAAAAAAATTGAATTCTCAAATCTTTGGTTCAAAAATTCTGAAAAAAAAATATGCACGTAGATAATACTATGATCTACCAGTGTGAATTTTTTCATCCACAAACTCGAAATATTGCGATCTGTGCAAAAAAGAGAAATCTGACAAGATTTTCAAATTTTTCAGATTGCACACTGTTCACTTTTCAGATCTGCAGATTTCTCTTTTTTGCACAGATCAAAATATTTCGAGTTTGTGGTTGAAATTTTTCACAGTGGTAGATCATAGTATTATCTACGTGCATATTTTTTTTCAGAATTTTTTGAACCAAAAATTTGTGAATTCAAATTTTTTTACAATACCGGGTTTCTTGGAGCCCGGGCTCCATATCGCCGCCCTCCAGATAGCCTATTGTACGAGTCGTCTGCCGTGCTATCTAGATCTGACATGTACATCCATTACATACGGATGTTGTCTAAACGACTGTACATGGGCGATCAGTCTTCACACGGCAGTACGTACGGAGTATGGTGGAAACTTCAACGACGACATTGCTCCTCCATCCATACATACACAGATACTCGTGCAGCTACTTTCGGACTAAAACTGAAACTGAGTGGTCGGTATGATTGGCGGTGGTTATACAGGAAGACCTGGAAAATTTGCTGCTCAACTTCAGGTTTGGACAATACCGGCCGATTTGAAAATTTTCGCTAGCTGATGTCATTATCGAAATGTGTGCAACATAGCTCACCGTCGACGTCATCATGAATAGGGATTTTCTAAATCCGGGTGCATGTGCACCCCTATATATTTGTGCCGTCCAGCTCGTTAGGATGGTAGCGCTATTCTCGTTTCGTAGCAACTTTTTTTTTTAATTCCAAACTAAACTATGCATGAACTTGGAACTTTACACGTCAACAATTTTTTTAAACTAACATAAAAATAAGATATGATGCATGGATTAAGTATATAGTTTTTCAGATGGAGTAAGTAAAACTAAGTTTTTGAAACTTTGGAGGTACAGAATATTTTCATCTAAAAATCCATACAAGACTAGAATTGACTAGAAATAATTTTTTGAGGGAAATAATTTATTTTTGTGAAAAACATTAAGAAATAATGTAATTTGTTCAAAATAATTCTGAAATTAGTGGACAGCTTTTTTTGTTTACAAAATGTTAAACTTTATCGAGAGGTATCTAATTTACTACTATTTATATGTCCTTTTTTACTAAACGTTTTCACTTTTCAAATTTACCAGACTATAGTTTTTTACTTCACAATGGGAGAAAAGCTCCCAGCCTCTTATGTCCTCGAGCCCATATTTTTCGATAAATGGCGCTTTATTAGACTTTAACCAGTTTACATCAAGCTGATACAACCAGAAATGTCCACACCCGGCCTCTGCATAGCTAGGGTGCACACAGCCGAAAGAAGGAGATAAAGAGGTGGATTGTAAAGGGTGAGAAAAGAGATGGATGCACACAATTGGCGAAACATAGTTATGACATAGCAAGAGGGCCATGGGCCGTTCTCTTTACTGATTTTTTCTTAGGCTATGTATGGATGAAAGAATTGAGGCATGGAATTGGCTATTTGGAATTTGGAGGCCCAAATTCCCTTGTTATTTGGGTGTCCATGGCATTCAGGGCCGGAAGTCGGAGCAAATTCCAAGCACCCTCTCCGTACCAAGGCCATCACCTCCGGGTGCTGGCCGGCTACAGCGACACCATCGCCCAGAAGATCTCCGGCATCAAGAAGGTCAAATTCAAGAGGCTCCTTCTCATTAAGGTACCGATTGGCGTGTTGCTTTCTCTTTTCCGTAGTTTGGTTACTCTAATTTGTCGATCTAGACATTACGTTTATTGATCCTATTAAGGTACTGAAAGAAAAGTAGGTATACACCTTGTCCCGCACATTGTCCACGCACAGACATCATAAACATGAAATCTAAAGTTGACATAAACATGAAAGCAGCAGGAAAGTAGGCTTGCGACTTATCCAATAATATATGTAGTGTCGTCCCATTCATCCAATGCTCACAAGTCTTTCTTCTGTGATGTCTATCTTACAAGCAATTAAGCATAGAGATAACAGCCAGAGACCCAACAAAATAATTAACACAATCCACTAATATAGCATATTATGATAAAATTGTAACATAGTCGAATACAAGACTCAGGTGGCCATAGCGGCGAAGAGTGCAAATTTAAGTTTATTACATAAACATAATTGTCAACATCAACTTAAATTAAATAAACTGAGAGACTAAATCTCCATCTCGAGCTCCTCCTTTAATTCTGGTTCCAGCAAAACTCTTCTTCCCAACTATAAATTAGATTCCGCAGGAGGTTTGGGAATCTACACCTTCAACAGCTTCACCTTCAACAACTCGATCTTGAACAGTCCGCTGTTGTTGGTCTAACCAAACTCTTCCAAACATCTTGGAATAGATCATTTGGCATGGAAGATACCTCTAAAATTTCTCTATATTAGTTTGCATATTTAGATATAAGTAGTTAGACATTAATCTAGCATAGGAATACAAGCAAAGATGAAAACTTATTGAGTAGTGATACATTGCAAATTTTCCATCGAACTTGGTAGCATTAAAGTTCTCAATACACTTTGAAAGGATCGATGATTTTAACTAGAGGGGGGGTGAATAGGTTAACTACAAATTTTACTTCTTTTTCGTTTTAATTGAGAATTGCTCAAATATAAGTTCTCTAGATTATGCAACTAGATGAACAACCCTATATGTTGAGCAAGCTACTACTAGCACAAGATATATAATGGAATAAGCTAGTAGCAATTAGTAAAGGTAAGTTGAGGAATAACCAACAAGTTGACGTGGAGATTTATCCCGAAGTTCACTTTCCAATGGAAGCTAATCTCCGTTGGAGCGGCGCGGTGTTCANAACTAATAGGATTACAGAGGTATTTTTTATTTTTGTACACGCCAAATATTTGGTACTTGATTAGTCAAAATGAATACCCAAAGTTAGGTCGCTCTATCAGATCAGGGAGCACACATCGTTCGAAATTGTTTTGCTCAGTGAATATTATTGGCTTATGGATCTAGTAATCACACTGTTAGTTTTTCTTCTTCTTGATATTGGCAGCTTGCTTGAAGTTCCTTAGCCCGAAAAGTATAGAAAATCTGGTATCTCATGGAGGCTCAGGACTTGATGCTGTGGTCAAGAGGATCATATACAAATCTGATGACGACGACTATGACTCATACCACTCTGAGGCAAACTCCACGTATTTACTGCAGCACGCAGAAGCTACCAGGTTCAATTTGTTTACAGGGTTCCAGACACTTTCTGGCAGAGAAGATAGCTTCAAGGTTCTAATGCTGACTAACATGCACTTCTTTGCCTTAGGAAACTATGCCGTTGTAGATCTTTTAATGTGTTTCCATTACTTCTCCAGGTGAATGAGACTGTTAATGTACACTGCGGTTTCTACAGTGACAATGGTGGTTTCAAAATTTCTGACGAAGACACTATATACATGAGAACTTGTAAAATTGTTGTGTCCACCTGTGCATTCGGTGGTGGGGATGATCTATATCAACCTATTGGAATGGTCAATTCTTCTATTGGAAAGGTATGTGAACATTCAAGATTCTTATTAATGCAATGTCTATGTAAAGCAGCACATTTGACGACTCAGTGGATTCGGGATGGATGGACTTATGATAAAACAGGTCTGCTATGTGGCTTTCTGGGACGAGGTCACATTATCAACTCAAGAAGCTGAAGGAAAAGTAACTGGTGACAATGGAATGATAGGAAGGTGGCGTATCATTGTTGTCAAGAGTCTGCCCTTTGTGGATCAACGGCTAAATGGGAAGATACCAAAGGTAAAATGTGAGGATGTCATAGTCAATTATGCCAGCTTATTTTGAAAAACTGGGACGTATGGGATTTGACCTGGAAGTAGTCTATTTCTTTAAACTGTATTTGTTATTTGGTGATGTGTTATTTTGTGCAATAACTTCAATCATGCCCCGACCCCCTTGGTAAAGAGAATGAGATAAAAGTTAAATCTCCTGATTTTATTTGCCTTACTTTTATGTGTAGAATTGTATAACTATGTACATTTCTGGTAGTAAAATGCATATCATGATTTTTGCAGATGTTGACTCACCGACTTTTCCCAGAAGCAAGGTACTCTATATGGGTAGACTCTAAATACCAATTCAGAAGAGATCCCATAGGAGTGCTTGAAGCGCTTCTTTGGAGGACGAACTCTACCTTTGCTATTTCTGAACATGGAGCACGGAGTAACGTCTATGAAGAGGGGAAAGCGATTGTTCAAAAGCACAAGGCCACTCCCGAAGAAGTAGAGGTTCAGTTAACTCAGTATCATCGAGACGGAATGCCAGACGAAAAAAAACTACATGGATTGAAAGGTCAGTGTTTGATTTTGTGATTTTTCCTAGTGGAAAGAAATTTTACCTGCGCATGTGGATGTTTCATCTTCTCTAATTGAAAGGATGTTTACCCTGCACTTGCGGGATCTTTTCTCGAAGTTCGATAGATGCTGTCTCGAGACATGGTTGTGGTTGGTATGAATATATGATCAAGTTCATTTTCTTTCAGCCTTATCTGAAGCTTCTATCATTGTGAGAGAGCTGATGCCATTGACCAATCATTTCATGTGTGCTTGGTTCAATGAAGTTGTTCGTTTCACATCTCGGGACCAACTCAGTTTTCCATACGTACTATGGCGTCTAAACATGCCAGGAATCAACATGTTTCCTGTTTGCACCCGAAGGGATCTTGTTAACAGTTTGGGTCACACAAGGAAAGTAAAACCTCTTTCACAGACGAATTCAGATTCTTCCGCTGGGTGATCCTTTTCTCATTCATTTGCTGACAGTCAACTAACCGTTGAGTTATGTTCCTCCTATCTTGATCCACAATTTTGTTGTAAATTATTCTCTTGACTCTTCCCAGAGGAACGTCGTGACTTTGTTGTACACGGACTTTCGCCTGATACCCGCTAAGAATTGCTTCTATGTGTGTTGATATTACCTGTAAAAATTATTATTTTTGTGTGGAAGGACCAGTATTCTGTTTTTGACTTCCGAGTATGGAGCATTAGCCGTAAATACTCTACTTATCCAGTGCAACCTGATCAGTAGAACCGACTCATTTGTTGTGTTTTACGCTGTAGCAAATTTGGGCATAAATATTTGATGTGAATCGGAATGTATTCCCTATTGCCTTTGGTTCCAAGTTCCTGCTATATAGTAGTACAAAACTTCTTGCTAGCCACCGGGCACGGGACTGCAAGGTGCATCAGCATGAACTATTACTGGTTTAGGGCAAATGAGTTATTCAGTTATTTCGTATATCACCGTGCTAGAATTGTTGCATTATGCATTTAACCGTGCCAGAATTGTTGCCAAGTACTAGTAGATTATTTTGTGTTTTTTTTTTGGCTTCTGGATTTTGTGTTCTTGGTTTTTTTTTTTTTTGAATGATGTTCTTGCCTTTATTGTTTTTTGTTGAGAATTTGATGTTCTTGGCTTCTATACAACGAAACGATGGTAGGGTGCCCTAGTGGGCCAACTGTAAGATCTTCCTTGGAGCCCATAAACAAAGCCCATCTTCTTCTCTTTTCTCTTCCCTCTCGTCCTTCTCCTATATCCCCTTCTTATCCGCTCCGCTCACCCAACCTCGCCTCCCTGAAACGAAATGCCAGTGGCTTCTCAGTGACCCCAACCCCGACCTCAGGCCCAGACACCGCCGCCCCCTCCTGCTCACGCCGCCGCTGCAATGGCTACGGCCATCTCCGCCTCCGCGCTCCTCTCCTCCGCCTTCTCCGGCGATAGGCGCCAACGCCGCGCGGCGAGGCCCGCGCCACGCCGCGCCGCCCCTGCCGGCCTCACGGTGCGGTGCGCCCAGAGCGACAAGCAGAAGCGGCAGCCGCTCGCCGCGCTCGTCCCACGCGAGCAGCGCTTCATGTTCGAAGGCGACGAGCTCTGCGGCCCCGTAAGAACCCCGTTTCTACTTCTCTTTCTCCCTACTTGCTGCACTTCAATGCTACTCCAAGTTGTTGGGGGAATGCACAACTTGTGCACGCGAACTAGGAAGCTCAATGCATTTTAGGATTTACCTGTTGTAATTGAGGCATTCTAGTTTATCTCTTTGCTTCAGTTCTCCATTCGTTTTGACAACTCTCAAATGACTTCTTTCAGTTTCATCGACTGACTGCATCACCATAGTCTATCGAAAATGTCAGTCGATATACAACGCTTATATAGTACCTGTATACACGACGATACATAAACTGCTGGAATTAGGTTCTGATATTTTGTGGTGAACGAGGATTCAGGGGAAATAAAATCAACGGACATGGGGTGGTTGCTCACTAAATTCAGACAACATGGCTTATATAGTGAAAACTGTTTTGTTCGTACTGCATCTGTTAAGCAAACATTATTTTGGCTCGTGGTGTTCACCTATGTTACTGTTTAGTGCTTCGGCTCATTAGGAGCTCAATATGATTATGGTACTTCCGTTCCACTGGTGTGTTGGTACCATGGCTTGCTCTTTTCTAGTGTGTGTAACCTTTGCTGTACCGTAATCTGATCAAGGGACTTATTTGCAGGACATATGGAACACGACATATTACCCTAAGGCTGCAGATCACGTAACTACCGAGAAGACGTGGTATGTTGTTGATGCACAGGACATGATTCTTGGCAGGATGGCATCTGCCATTGCAGTGCACATGAGAGGGAAAAATGTGCCCACATACACTCCAAGTATTGACATGGGGGCTTTTGTCATTGTGGTATGTATGGTTCGTGCTGTGTTTACAGAATACATTAGGATACCCCCCTCACCTTTTTTCAAGCAAGAAAAAAAAACTTCATAATACTAAACATAAGCACCAAGGCCATTTTGATTCTTGAAACCCAGATTATACTTTTATATTAGTTTTACTGTCCACACTGGTGCATCACTGAAGAGCCAATGATATACCGGCACCATTGTGCACTCCTGAGCTTCCACACTGAACTCTATGTTTACATAGGTCAATGCAGAGAAGGTAGCTGTTTCTGGTAAAAAGCGGTCACAAAAGCTCTACAAAAGGCACTCTGGACGGCCTGGTGGAATGAAAGAAGAAACTTTTGATCAGCTTCAGAAAAGGATTCCGGAGAGAATTATCGAGCACGCAGTGCGTGGCATGCTTCCTAAGGGCAGGGTAAGAAATCATCTTTTAGCAGCCGTTAGCTCTTAGCTAGTTGATTTCATCAGCTGATTTTATTGTATTGCATTCATGCTTGCTTAATTAGCCTTGGTCCATGCGTCAGCATATGCCCCTAGCCCTGCACAGGATCTTCAGCATGAATCATCCCTTGAGTACTGCTCATAGGAATATTGCTGTTGGATAACAATTGGAAATGCAAATAAAATATTTTATTAGATCTTATCGAGTGCTTTTTTATTGTATTTATTGTACATAACTTCACAAGTGTCATGCCCATGCATTTGTGACATGTTACGTCCAATTCGGATTTTTTCTGTCAACGCAAGTGCTCAAGTAGTATAGTTAGCAAAGTATCGGATTTGTTCTACTCCCTCCGATCCATAAAAAGTGTCGCTCATTTTGTACTAAGTTAGTACAAACTTTGTACTAAGTGGGCGACACTTTTTATGGATCGGAGCGAGTATATCTGTGCTTTTTGAACGCTTTGCCTCTGGCTACTCTGCTCGTTAAACTCAGTTCAGCAAATCCACCTGTTTTTGTATGTATTTTTCTGAAGCATTTGAACATTTGCAGCTGGGGAGAAGACTATTTACCCACCTCAAGGTGTACAAAGGATCAGAGCATCCTCATGTGGCTCAAAAACCTATTCCACTGCCTATCAATGACAAGAGAATAATGAAGTCTGAGTAGAGGAGAGTCCCTGGACATTGAAAAGGATATACAGCAACCTCGCATCATTGCCCTCCTCAAGACGTTTGCCCAGTGCTAGGAATGTGAGTCGGAACATTCATGTCATGTGCCAAAGAATGGTGTGTAAATTTTTTGTAATTTAATTATGTCTCCGCGCAAAAGCTTTTGGTTCCCTTTTTGGTCATGATTATGTAGTATGGTACGATTTGATGCAATCCCAAATCCCAGTTTTTCCACTGGATAGTGTATTTTTTGACCAGCGATCAGATTGATGTGCTGCAGTTTTTGCTCAAAAGGTGGCATCAGGTGCTTAAATCCGAAAGCCAGGTCACCTGTAGGCTGTAGGAGTACTAGGATTCTTGTTAGACCATCCACTATGTTGCGTGTGAGCATGGTCTCGGTAAAGTCAAAGTCACCGCCCTGTTTCTTGGGGCATAATGCAGGACTGCTTCCAATCAACGTTGTAGGTTTTTTTTTTTTTTGGCGGGTCAATCAACATTGTAGGTGTAGGGGAACTCCGTGAACATCACATGTTTCAGTTTTGAAAGATCTTTTTTTCTATAGATGAAGTTTTAAAATATCCTTCAGAAAGTTGCAATTCGCCTATCACGGAGGCATTGTGTTGTCCATGCACGCAAAGATAAAGTACCCATGCAAAATGTTTTTTTTGGGGCGTTAAAGTGAGTGAGGATTTGGTCCTTGGCCGCAGCGCCTATTCACCGAGCCGTCCCCCTCCCCCTCCCCGCGTCACTGCTTACCTAACCGAAGCAGCCGCGCAGTGGGGAGTGGACTTGATGGATCCATCCACACCGGGCCCACCATCGTCTCATCTCCCTACTCCAGCTCCGCCTCCAACGCCAACCTTCTGGAAAATTCCGCTAACCCCAAGAAATTCTCGCCCCCCACAACCCAACCCCCAACAAACCAACCGAAACCCCAACCAAGAAAGACGCCGATCAGCCGCCGCCCCCACCATGCGCTGAGGCCGAGCGAGCCGCCGCCAGCAGCAGCAGCCCGGGGGAGTTACTGGACCGAGGAGGGACCAGGGGATGGCCGAGGGGGGAGGCGGGGCCGCCGCGTCGCTGCCGCCGTTCCTGACCAAGACGTACGAGATGGTGGACGAGCCGGCCACGGACGCGGTGGTCGCGTGGACGCCCTCCGGGACCAGCTTCGTCGTCGCCAACCAGCCCGAGTTCTGCCGGGATCTGCTCCCCAAGTACTTCAAGCACAACAACTTCTCCAGCTTCGTGCGACAGCTCAACACCTACGTAAGAAGAAGAACAACTTCCGCACCCCCATCTCTCTCTCCCCCCTTCGCCCAATCTCCGTTCCGCAGCTGAAATTGGGGCTTGGCCGAACGAAATGCGTGGTGGTTTGTTGCTGTGAGCCCCTGACCGAGGTTCCGTGGGTATCGTTGAATTCGGTTGAATTTGGGGAGATCCTCTGCAATTCTGCACCCAAACTACGCGTTTTATAAGTACTACAGTAGTAGGTTGTTAGTGTACCAGACTGTGTTGGTTTTCGTTTCGTTTGACATACCTTTAAGCAACCAAGGTCAACTCTTCAATCAACTTTATATTTGTGAAATTCAACTAGCTTAGTTCAGTCCTCTTCTCTTCTTGACCCTGTGGAATCTTAGGACTGTTTTAACAATTGGTGGCAGCTGAATTTGAAGTAGCATCTACTTCCGCACCTAGTATATATAGTTCGTTTCTGATTGTTTACAGTATATTATTTCAGTTTAGCCATGATAATGCATGATACCTGTTGTGTGTGTGTCTTTTCTAATACGCTCCCCTACTCATTTTCCTCTAGGGCTTTAGGAAAATAGATCCGGAACAATGGGAGTTTGCGAATGAGGAGTTCATTAGAGGACAGCGATACCGGTTAAAGAATATCCATCGACGCAAGCCGATCTTCAGCCATTCATCACACACTCAGGGTGCCGGACCATTAGCGGAAGGTGAAAGGAGGGACTATGAGGAGGAAATAGAGAGGCTCAAGTGTGATAATGCAGCTTTGGCCTTACAGATTGAAAAGAATGATCAGAAGAAAATCGATATGGAGAAGAAAATGCAGGCTTTGGAAGACAAGCTATTTGCTGTCGAGCATCAGCAGATGAGTCTAATATCTTATGTCAGAGACATTGTGAAGGCACCAGGCTTTCTTTCTACCTTTGTAGAACAGTCTGAGCATCATGGAAAGAAGAGGAGACTGCCAAAACCAATTTCCTTTCACGAGGATGCAACTCATGCAGGTACTCAGGGGAATCAGACTATGCATTGTGACTTCACCAACTCACCAGCTCATGAACTTTACAGAGAATCGTTTGACAAAATGGAATCATCCCTGAGCTCATTGGAGAATTTCCTTAAACAAGCAAGCGAAGCATTCGATAATAATATTTCCTTTGATGGTGATTGCCCAGGCCCTTCTTCAGCTGTTGTTATCACAGAGCTCCATTCGTCTGGGGAAAGTGATCCTCGTACTCGTCCACCTCCATCAATGATGCATACTTGTTCAGCTAACGTAGGAGATTCTCATTCTTCTCACGATATAGCAGAGTCAACCAGCTGTCCAGAAAGTCCTCCCCTTTCTCAGACGCATTCCCGTGCAGATTCACGGGCTAAGGTCTCTGAAATTGATGTCAATTTGGAACCTGCTGTTACAGAAACTGGTCCATCAAGAGATCAAGCTGCCCAAGACTCTCCTGCGCCCACAGCTGGTGCAAACGATGGATTTTGGCAGCAGTTTCTTACCGAGCAGCCTGGGCATCAGGAGGCCCAATCAGAACGGCGAGACAGAGAAGCTGATCAAATGATAACAGGAGAACGGGGGAACCTTTGGTGGGGCAAGAAGAGTGTTGAACAGATGACAGAAAAACTGGGGCAGCTAACCTCAGCTGAGAAAACCTGACTCTGTATTTCTCATTTCTTTTAGTTGAAAAATAACCAATACAGAAATATTAGGACCATGGCACCTCCCAGTCAGATATTCCGACTAACATTTACTTCTGCAGTGTATCATATTTTGCAGTGTGCTTAGAATGTTGCAGATGCTATGCTATATTACCCTGATATACATTCGTACTTTATTAGTTGTAATTAGATACCGTTGTCCATGACTCATGTTGTTTCTCAGATTTGTGGTTCAATCTTATTTCTCAGGGGTGGTTAATTATTATTGACCATGTGACTCATGCTATTTCTCGGTATTGTTGCATGTTGCAATATATCGGATGGCACTACATTCACATTTGGATAGGATGTTCGGAACTTGTGTCTTAATCTTTATTTCTGTGCACGTTTGCATGCTATTTGGATCATTGCCTGACATTTCTGGCTTTTCTGGAAGAGGAACCTATGTTATAGTTTTGCACCTTTTCTAATGTGCGGCTACCTGATTTTAAATTTGCAATCATTCAGATATTTTTTCCTCCGGTCAGCTCAATCTCGCGTGCATCGTGTTGTTTTTGTGTGTGCTGTCTGGTTTTACATGATACTGAAGAACGAAAATCTGACTGACACCATATTGAAAATCAGTTATATGCTGACTAGACATGGCTTTAAATGATCAGCCGTTTTATCTCCGAGGTTAATTTCGTTTTTCTTGCGTGCTGCCTTGGCCGTCAACGGCGTCTTTTCTGTGTATTAAGATCTCTTCTGGAGGCTTTCATTCGGGCTTCAGCAAATCAGCAGCTGGCCGCTAGAGCAGGTAACATTTCTGACCCCATAGCAGAAGGATTCGTTGCTCCTCCTGTGCGTAGCGTACACATGTGTAACGTGAGGCTGTGAGCATGGAGGGCAGATATTTTCGAGTTCTCCACGTGACCTGGGATGAAGATGATCCTTACAAAATGCGCTGGTATGCATGGTCCATTGTCCTTTCCGGTCTGGAGTTCTTTGCTATAGAACTCCAGCCGGACCATTTGTTTCGCTTGCATCCAAAGCCTGACCAGCTGTCGCACTGGCTAATTGCGACCGTATCATGTGCCTGCCTGCGATTCGCGACCGTATTTCTGTCTTGATCTATGCTTCTAAGCCTTGCTTCCTTCATTCCATCTTTTCTAGCTCCATTTTAAGAAAAAACCTCCATTACAGAACAATGTGGCCCGTGTCCACGATGCCCAGTACAAGGGAACATCATCATCTCTTACGTTGCCAGTCCTAACAAAAGTGTACTTTCTTTAAACGGAGGCAAGACTTGGCTCATCTATTAATTAAGAAAAAAAGTTACCCAATTAATTCACGAAAAAATCTAACGAAAACCATCACAATCCACTGTGCGGCACACAAAAAATATCCCACCCACAACACTGCAAAGATAGACTCGTGCAAAGATAGACTCGTCGAGGTAGAGCATAGGCGTCATTGTCATCACTTCTCCTAACAACGAGGGCAACAAAACTCCCATTCTGAAGAACTATGCAAGGTTTGCGCCATCATTGCCACGGGGAACCTGTCGCCGCAACTCTGGCTTCATGGTTGGTGACAAACAGCCTCACAAGGACAAAGTGCTTGATTTGTTCATCATTTGTTTCCTAATAACTGCCCAAAGAACTGAAAAGATGTTGTTACTATACAATCTACTGAAAGAACAACATGCGAGTACTCCAAGCAAAGTATCCAACGGAAGCAAAAGTTGCACAACACAGTTTAGTAAAATCGATAGGAACCGAAGCATATTAGAACCTACATACTATTTCCAAATAGAGAAGCATTTCTGAACCCAACAATAGGTGAAGGGAGAAAATTACGGAGTCGAGCAAGACAAGCAAATAACAGGGGATCTCAAACAATGAACCAAATCTCACCATTAACATCATTACGGCTTTAGAATTAAAAAAACAAAACCACTGTTCAATGTAACTTGTTAACACAGGACCACAACCTGCGGATGCACTCCTTTAATTTCCCATGGCCCCAATTCTACAACCGCCAATACAAGTTCACTTTCCTTCCATTTTACTTGGTAAGGGAAAAGTTCAGAGAAATGTGCAAAGAAAGGTAACGAGTCAGCTATGGACATATGGACCTACGTTTTGCAGCAAAAGTACATAGTGTCTTGCCCGACTGGACAGTCGAGCATGTTTCTGCAGTAGCTTCACATCGTAGGCCCTGGTGTTAGTAATTGCTTGAGTACCCAGCTTCATATCTGTCAGAAATACTGTGTAGAAGCGACCGTTGAATCAATCGTCATAATCTCATCCCTGGACTACAATCCCCCGAAAGGTCTATCACTTGACTGTCTTTGTCCACCGATATCAATTGAGGAGACAGACGCAGACAACTCATCAGCCAACCCAGTCATAGGTTCAGGATCTGTTGCATCCGCCAGTGCGCTCAGCATGGTCGCCACTTCAAACGTATCATCCAGGTAGAATTTGGCTTTGCTTGGTTTCTGTCCCACCGTGCATGCAAACAATGGTGTCTTTGGAGCAACCATGCCCCTTTTGATGATGTCGGCAATGTTTTCAAACATGTCCTCATCTGACCTATCATCACCAATGCACAATACGAAGTCGGCCTGCTTTCCTCTCTCCTTCATTGATGCCAGTATCTTCTCAGCTATTACTCCCTTGCTCACTCCCTGGAGAATTAGCAGACAGAAACAACGACATTAAATATTAATGTTGAGTATACATCACAGATCAAACATGCAACCCAATGTTTAAAGGGGGCATGCCAACATTTAAACCAGAAGATGCAGGTGATGTCAATTCGTGTGACCCTTCCTTAAGCCCACTGCTACTGAAAGAAGTAACAGACTTGTAGAAAAAATAAACAATGTTGATAGTAGGTCAGGTGGTAAAGTAGTTATGCCCTGAAATGTGACCTGACACTATTTATAAAGATCAAGCATCCCTGCAGGTCGTTTCAGAAAGCTCTTCTACAACCACAAGATAAAAAGCGCATCAGCGCCTATATGGTCATTCCTAGCCGAGAAAAACTAAACACAGCTGGAGTAATATAATTTCCCATGAGCAGAATCACACCTAACAGGCTAACATAGCCGCATACGAAATTACAAAACTTAGTTGCATCAACTGCACAAAAGAAAGCTACTGCCTAACTTAGTAGGGACAATATGTCAACCACACATAAACTACATTTTAGACACAAGAAAGTAAAATGTGTTCTCTAAGGTAGATACACGTGAACTTTGTCTGCTAAATGGCAACAATAATGAAGAAAGATATTGAAGAAACTAAAGAGATGCACAAACCTGAGGTTTGACTTCAACAATGAACTGGCCACTCTTGACAGAGACTGGTTCATTTGCTAGTACACTCTCCAGGTGATCAAGCATCTCTTTGGCCTGTGAGGATCCAAAGCCTGAGTCAGCATCCTGATGGTGCCACACCAAAGCACTTTCCTTAGTCTCAATGTAGGATCCATCAGTTGCTTCGGTATACAAATTCATCACTGGTTCTGCCATTTCCTTCCATCCGAAGTCCGAAGCCTGGGCGCACGTTTGCCACTCTTCATCTCTAGTCCACCTACACATGTTTCGACAGAAAAATCTTAATTGTACGTTCCTTTTTGAGAAAATCCGACAGTGTCCAGCCAAGCCAGGTTAGCGGAGATTACAACCGATTCCAAGAAAGAATACTGAAGTTATTAAGGTTATACGAGCTCATCAGATTGAAGTGAAGTTGGTACTCTACACCTTCCTAAACAAGCAAAATACCAAGACACAATTCTGCAGACTAATGAATAAACAAATAGTAGAGATACATATATCAATTCAAGGGGACAAAACACTGTAACTGCCTCCACTCTACTTGAACAGGTGCAAAGAAAACTCTTATCATGTATCAATACCAGAGCAACAAGGACGGCAAGACCAACCATGAAAGGTACCACCATCCTCTTCATACTTCCATGTTGTCTATAGTCGCATGCCAGTTTCAGAAACAAGAAATTGTAACAATTGCAGTATAACATGTTACTCTAAGAACAAGCCATAAAATAAGCTCAGTTGACTGTTTGTAATGCCTGATGATTAATTAACAAATTAGCGCAATCTCTAACGCTATTACTAATTAGATCAGGATCTTAAGGTAAGTGAATTATGAAATAACGAAGAAAGATGTCAAAATGAAAAAAACGTACCTTAAGAAGTAACCATGTTCTGCTGCAATACCCAGCTTTGGACACGAGGAAAACCATTCTCCCAATTTATCCCTGCCTCTCCCACTGACAATAAAAACTATGTTCCTCTTATCTGAGCAGAGGGTATTGATGATCCTCAGAACTTCTGCACTAGGTGTCTTGTTGATGGAAGTCTGCGGCACCAGCGTTCCATCATAGTCAAGCAATATAGTCCTGCTCTCTGACCTCTCATAAGCCATAACAATAGAATCCATGTTAAGCTTAGTGAAATGAGGGTCTAACGCGACCACCCTGAAACCAAACCCCAACCCGATGCCCCAACATGTCCTTCTAAAATGGTCCTTACAGGCCCTCTCCAAGTCTTGGATGAAGCTCTTCGACCAATAAGCAACATCATGGGTGCTGACATAGCGATAATGCTTCTCGTGCCTCAGCTGCTTCTCCTGCTCTGACATTGAAATGGCCTCATTCATCGCCTCTGCAGTTGCCTCTACATTCCAAGGGTTAACTCGAATAGCACCACTCAAAGATGGTGAGCACCCAATGAACTCTGACACTACCAGCATGCTCTTCTTCGGCCCACTCACCTCCGACGAGGACTCAGACCTAGGTATGCCCTGCCTACAGACAATGTATTCATATGGTGTCAAGTTCATCCCATCCCTTACCGCACTCACCACCACACATTCTGCTATCGTATAGTAGGCGCTCTTCTCCACACTAGACACAGCTCTATCGATAAAGATAACAGGGCTGTACCCTGACTGGCCAAACTCTCCATTAATCCTATTGTAGCTCTCGCGAATCTCAGCCTCAATGTCTTCCAGATCCTTACCCTTCCCACGGCCTGGTTTTGCAATCTGCACCAACACTGCTCGCCCCTGCCACTTGGGGTGCGTCCTCAGCATATTCTCGAAGGCAAGAAGCTTCAAATTGATCCCCTTAAAGATATCCATATCATCCACACCGAGCAACACGGTCTTCCCCTCAAACTGCTGCTGCAGCTCGGAAACCCTCCACTGCCTGTCAGGCAAGGACAGAACCGACTGCAACTGATCCATATGAATCCCCACTGGCATGATTTTGATCCCTATAGTTCGGCCAAAGTACTCCAATCCAATGTAGCCACGCTTAGACTGGTACTCGATCCCCAGCATCCTGCTGCAGCAGGAGAGGAAATGCCTGGCGTAATCGAAAGTGTGGAATCCGATGAGATCACAATTGAGCAGCGCCTTTAAGATCTCCTCGCGGACAGGCAGGGTGCGGTAGATCTCCGAGGAGGGGAAGGGGCTGTGGAGGAAGAAGCCGATGCGGAGGCGGTTGAAACGGCGGCGGAGGAAGGTGGGAAGCGCCATGAGGTGGTAGTCATGGACCCACACGTAGTCGTCCTCCGGGTTGATGACCTCCACGACCTTCTCGAAGAAGAACTTGTTGGCGAGCACGTATGCCTCCCACGAGCCGCGGTCGAACCGGCCGTTGCCTGGCGGGGAAGCCGTTGAGGAGGCTGTCGGCGACGCGGAGGAGGAGAAGGGGAGCATGTAGTGGAACAGAGGCCAGAGGATACGCTTGCAGAAGTGGTGGTAGAAGCGGTCGTGGAGGGACTCGGGGAGGAACACCGCGGCGCAGCGGAAGCGGTCGTAGAGCGCCTGCGCGACCTCGTCCTGCTCGGCGGCGGGGACGTCGGCGCGCACGCCGCCGACGAAGAGCACCTCCATGTCGTCGGGAATGCCGTCGCGGAGCTGGAGGAGCAGCGAGTCGTCGTCCCAGGAGAAGGACCAGCCGCGGCCGTCGGGGCGGCGGCGCGCGACGATTGGGAGCTGGTTAGAGATCACGAGCAGGCGCTCGCCCGACACGGAGGAGGGCACGTCGGAGGCGACGCTGTTGGTGCCCCCGGGCTCCGACTCGTCCTCCCCGTCGAGCTCCGACAGCGTCCCCGGGACAGTCATCACCCGCGACATCCGCTTCATCCCGAACGACCCCGACCTCCGCCGGCCCCCGCCGCCGGACGGGCCGAGCGCCGCGAAGTTGCCCTCGGCGAGATCGAGCAGGTTGGTATACGACCGCGACATCATGGCTGAAACAAGCTTCGCCTCAGAAAACAAAACCGAGCCCCCTCCGATTCGCGGAATGGAGGTTTGAAACCGCAAGATCGTGGCCGCTTTGATCTGATCTGAGAGAGACGGCGAGGGGGGAGAGAGAGAGAGGAGTGGTGGGTTTTCGAGTTCGGAGTGGGGATGGGAAATGAAACCGGAGGCGAGAGGTTGGGGACGGGGAGGGGAGGACGCGCCGTGGTATATTCCACGGGATGGGGGGGTTTGGAGTCGGTGCGCGACGCCTTCCGTGGACTACAGCCCACTGATAGCAGTGGGCTGGCTCCGGGTCGGTGGGTGCGACTCCCGTGGACCGCGCGTAGGGAGCGGGCGCGGTGGGGGCAGAGAGGATAAGGTTGCGCTTGCACACTCCGATGCCAGCTGGCGTCACGCGCCCCACCTTCGGCTGTGGGGCGCACTCACTTAACGGCTACGATGAGGGCTGCTACAGCTGTGGGTTGGTGGAAGGACGGACCAGATGTGAGCAGGAGCACGCCCGGGTCCGAGTGGTCGTGGGCCTGCTTCTATAATTGCTGGCCATGTTTAACTTTACCGGTGGCTCATCTGGACGCTGTCCTCCTCTCTTTTCCGTGGAGGAGGCAATTGAGGTGAGGTGAGGTGGGGACAGTTTGCGGCGAGAAAAACGTGTCGGGTGCATGGAATGGCCACGATGGCATGCTTGGAGTGACGCAGGGCGTGACGAAGAAGTGGCTACAAGCCTTGTTCTCCAACCCCGCGCTTCTACGCATGGCTCCAATTTCCTTGTGTTTTCTGGCGTCTCGGCCTACAAATCTTGTTCTTTTCTTGAAAGGTAAATGCAGTATGTTTTAAGCATCTTGTCGTCGCCCCCATAGTCCACACGACTGGTTAAATCGGGTTCGGGCATGATTGCTACTGATTAAGAGTTGGGTGGTGCCTCAAGTGAAGGTGGAGATGTAGCATGCAGCAGCTTTCACTCGATAACAAACCGAGGTTTATCGAACCAGTAGGATCTTGAAATCAACAACAAAGTGAAGGTTGAAGATCTTTAGCGCTTAATCTTGAACAGACGTGGACCTGCACACACTCAACCAAAATATTTTGCCCCCAACGACGGAAAGATTGTCAATCTTTCCGGTCTCAGAAAACAAAACGGTTAATTATATAGTGAAAAAGAGATATTATGAAAATAGACCAGACGAGTAATGATGGTGAAAGTGATGAATAAAGGTTGCAATCAATGTAAAAAGATGGACCGGGGGCCATGGGTTCACTAGTGGAGTCTCTCGACTAAATAAAACATTCATATGATGGGTAAACAAATTACAGCTGGGCAATTGATAAGATTATAACACAAACTTAATCTAGCTATGAAAAAGAGAACATGATAATATTTAAATAGCCATCACGACAATGAACAAAGACCGTTGAGTCCAACTGCATCTTTGTCTAAAAAGTCCACCGTGGGATCGCTATCCAGCCTGTCACCCATCGGTATTAAGTTTCAAGCAACAGACATTTGCATTATGTAAAGCGCATGAAGTAAGCAATATTAAATATCAAAATAGACTTTAACACCGTTATTTTACCCTTATTAGCAACAACACGCCCTTTCCCTTATACGTTTCTATCACTCGTGCCCAGAAACAAAAGGGGGGCATAAACCCACTATCTAGCATAAATACTCTCTCTTCGAGATACACACAATCACTTGGCCAAAGTAACTACACACATCGGAGAGCATGCAAGAACATAAATCAACATATAAGAATCATGCACAATCTGATCATAACTTTATAATCCATCGGATCCCAGCAAACACATCACATAGTATTACAATAATCGATCTTGATCATGTTAGGCGGCTCACAAGATCATAAGACATGAAGCACAAGATAGAGACTAACATCTAGCTACTGCCATGGACCCAAGGTCCAAGGTGGGACTACTCACAAATCATCCCGGAGAAAGGCATGGCGATGAAGAGCCCACCGGGATCGATCTCCCCTCCGGTAGAGTGCCAGGATCTGCTTCAGAATCACCCCCGAACTAGGGTTTGAGTTGATGGCGCCTCAGGCTGACTTTTCTGGAAAATAATGGACACCCCATCATTTTTAGGGTTTAAGGGATTTTATTGGCGTCGGAGGGGGCCGAGGGGACCCACCAGGAGCAGGGGCGGGTCCCACCCGCGGGCCAAGGGGGGGCCGCGGCAGGAGGCCGTCCCTGTCCTGTGGGTGGCCCCCAGGGCTGCCCTTTGGTCTTCTGGTGTCTTCCGTCGCATAAAAAATCTCCGTAAATTTTGAGCTCAATCCGACGATATTTTCTGTGGTGGATTTTCTGAAATACAAAAACAGCAAAAACAGGAAACTGGCACTGGGCATCTTGTCAATAGGTTAGTCCGACAAAATGCATAAAATGATTAATATGATAATAAAAACATGTGACAACATCACAAAACTAGCATGGATCAATCAAAAATTATAGATACGTTTGACACGTATCAGGGCACAAAATTCGGCCCAACTACGCCTCCAAATTGTCTAGGCCGTCTGAAAATATGTATGACATCCCCTTAAATTTTGGGGCCGGTTTGGAGACGCCTAACAAGCCCGGACACACTCATGTAGCTTAAGATAGGGGGTCTAGCTTTGTCATCCGCATAACAGTCGCGCCGGTTTAAATGATTGATCATCAGTCTTCTCGTCTCCCAAGAGAAAGTTGCCACCCACCGGCGTTTCCCGCTCGCACCGTCTCCCACACTACCTCCACTTATAGATGGCTCATTGTGCTGCCTTCTCCCATCGTGCTCACAACTCGCCAGCAAAATGATTTGCCACCTAGCTATCTCATGGGCCACCCTCTCACAAGACGTGCACACACGCTACCCGTTGTCGGACCAAACTACTCCGCCCTCGCGCTCGGGCGACGACGACGAGGAAGAGGAGGAGGCGATGGAGGAGGACGCCGACGAGGATATGAGGAGCATGATCTGCCAACAAATCCGGAGTAGACCACCATCCTCGCCTCTTACGAAACTGACTGCCCAGAGTTGTAGGAACGGGGGATGAGGGCAGTCACCCTTGAGGAGACGAATGACCACATGGTCGAGCGCGCCATGAAGATCTCTTAGCGCACACGCGGTGAGAATAGAGGAAGGTCATCGAGCCATAGGCTTACACTGTGCTAAAAGCCCAGAGGGAGGCAGGCTCGTGAGGTTGCCTGCCTTGACATTCTGGAGGCTCATCATCAGTCCATGGAGGAGGTTCACCGTCGGACGAGTGCACAACGGCAGACGAGGCACACAGTTGCGCACACATTAGCAACAGAGAGGCACTAGCAAACGATGTTGAGGCTGGTCCCTCTCGCATCATCTCGGATAGGCTAAACACTGCGAGCCCTCTCATGACCTGGACGTAGACCTAAATTAGATTTTAGTTTTAGTTTTAATCTAATTTTTTGTAATATGTTTAAATATCATTAAAATTCGAGACATTTGTTTAACTTTTAGAGTGTTCGATGTTTTTTTAAAGAAAATTTCAGGGGGGGGGGGGGGGGGGCACGGGGTAGCCCTCCCCAAAGGTGCGAACACATGTCCCAAATAACGATAGTGACCTCTATTTTGATGTTTAAGAGACATTATGAGAGGAACCGGCCGTGGAGATGCTCTTAGCTCGAAATCTTTGTGTCATCCATCACGTTCACATCCTCATGCTGCAACTAGGACGCCACGGCACTCTCATCAAATTGGAAGTTGCGTTTGTCTTTTACCATATGTTTGTCTCTTACTATATCCCAGCAGTCACACACATGAGGTTAGTATCTCGTTTTATCGGGTAGGTAGGCTCGGTGAAAGCAACTCTGCAACAATGGATCGAAAGATCTCGCGCTGGCAATTCAGCAGTCGACTATAGTTTATAGTCTCATGCGATCCAAGTGGTCGTTCTAAATAAATAAAAACAAATAGAAAAGAGGGTCCAGCGCGCGACAGTTTAAGAATCGCAAGACGGCATCGTCCCTTTTAAGCACGACGAATCAACGCACGTTTCGTCAAAGGAGACCTTCCGACCGATCGGGGCGGCTGCCATTTCTTTTCTTTCTTTTTTTTCAAGTTGAAGTTGGAAGATTCGAGGCATCCAAGCGGCAGGTCAGTTCGGTCGGCGTCCCCAAACGGCAAACGCCCACACCTCGGATGCCGCCGCCCGTCATCGTGTCCGGGGCAGGGGCAGCGTGGCGCCGACGTCTGGCTGACGTGGAGGCGAGCACGTCGCCGCCGCGCAATCCGGGGCGGGGAGGCGTCGCGTCGGCTCCGAGTCAGCACCCATCCGTATCCGCGCGGAGAGAAAGAAAGGTTAAACAAAGCTGTTGTCTCGCTGTCGTCCATGGGGCAAGGCAAAGCTGTTCTTTCTAATCTATCCCCTGTGTTTCTGCGTGGGTGCTACGTATGACAGCCGGGTCACGCGCTCCAGCCAGGCAGCGCGACCATCGGTCGGTCCAAGGCTGTTTTCGCGCCTTTGCCATGGAAACAGCAGGCTAAGCTCTCGGTCCAAGCTTAAGCCATCAGCCACGCACATGCATGGCCGATAACACGTGGACATTTCTGGATCCGGCATGTGCGTCATGCAATGAAGCAAGGACTAAAACCTTGTCCCGCAGAACAGTTCCTTCAGCTGTGACTACAGTCGAGAGCTGATATATTGCAGCTGCTAGCCTCCTACTGCTTCCTTAAAATGGTAGTAAAATGCCTCACTAAATTTTTTTTTGTGTGGAGAAGATACCATTAAGTAACCAGTCTCACCAAACCGGCCCCATAGGCTGCACGCACGCGCGCTTTCTACAAAGACCAACAAATCCAAAAGCCTTTGCCCATGCGAAAAGACAATAAGAAATCCAAAAGCATGCCCGCCTTTGAAGCAATTTGAGCCATATCCTCGGATTTTATTCGGACATCAACGAATCGTAGCTTTTGCAGCGGCTGCTAGCTAATCAGTGGCGTAAAATGACTACGTACTACTCACTCCGTTTCTAAATATAAGATGTTTCATTTCCTTTTCATCTGTATCTAAACATTTTTTAGTGTAAGATTCATTTTGAACTTTACACTAAAACATGTCTAGATACTATCGGGGATATCATACCCGGATACCCCGAAGACAGTGACAAGGCAACCTCCCTCAAGCTTCCTAGGTCACCAGCCCGCTGCCTATATAAAGCGGGGCAGCAGGCTGGGTTCCCACAGAGGAGGGAGCCCTAGGGTTTGGCACCCTCCCAATCTAGATCTGGATATGAGAAAATCTCTCTCTTCTCTCTTCTTCACCAACCATCGTAACACCTCCATGATCCTCCATGACCAGAGCTTCAAAGCTACACCAAACCATCGCCATGACCACCGCAGAGGACATCCAAGCCTGGGAATCGAACCAGGGCCCCATCCACGTCAGGATCGGAGCAAGAATCGGAAAGGCAGAGCTGCCAACATCGCCCGCGCCCGAGCTCTTCCTCGTCCCCGACCCATGATCTGCTTCCTCTCCTTCGCTCGTCCGCGCGCGTCCAACCTCGGCCCGGCCGCGCCCTGCCGCCCGCATCCGCGCGCCTCTGCGCTCGAGATCCCGACGCCGCTCGAGCTGCCCCGACGTCGACAAGCGAGTGGCCGCAAGCACACAACGCGCCCGTTCTTCTCCACGAGAGCCTCTCCTCCTGCGCCCGCGCCTCTTCCGCGTCCACGCAGTCCAGGCCCCGTCCAACGCCTCCCCGCGCCCGCGCCCGAGCTCCTCCGCTCGCACGCGTCCGCGCCGCCCGGCCTCTACTCTGCGCCTTCGCGCCTGTGCTGCGCCCGCTCCTCTACGCCCACGGCCGAGCTCCTCCCGCGCCCATCGCCAAGCCCGCCCGCGCGCCGGCTCGGCTCCGCCCTGCCTCGACCGCCCGCATGCCGGCTCTGCTCCGTCCCGCCTCGTCATTACCGCTCCGGCTCCGGCTGCACCGCCCCGTCCGCCTACGCCCAAGCTCCGCCGCCCCAGCTAGGATCCGCCTCTGCCTGCGTCTGCGCGCCCCCGGCCGGCTCCGGCCACGCGCCCTCGCCGGCTCTCGCGGCCCGCGCGCCCAGGCCGGCCCTACCGCCCTGGCCGGCGCCCTCCCGTTCTTCAGCTGTGGCCGGCTTCGGCGCCTCGGTCGGGCCGGCTGCCAAATCGAACCAGAAGAGAAGAGTGTCGGAGAACTGTCCCAGGAACTGGGGGTGTCTCGAGAAGGATCGAGCAAGGGGCTGAACACGGAATCAAACAACCCTCAACGTGCTCCGGCGACGGTGCTCGTCGGACTCGCTGCGGGACAACACTGCAGAAAGGGAAAACTCGGTCTTACCCAGGTTCAGGGCCCTCTTGTGGAGGTAAAACCCCTACGTCCTGCTTTGGTGTATTGCACTGCTTGGAGAGTTTACAGTACAAGGAGAGCTTGTCGAGCTCGAGGTGGCTAACAATGGCTACTTGCTAGTCTTCAGATCTAGGGTTAGGGTCTACTGGAGCTGTACTAACCGAAGATCGAACCCTTTGCACGGGCGTGCCTCCCCTCCTTTTATAGGCGTCTCGGACCTCTTCTGCCCAAACATTTGGGCGGGAAGGGTTACCACACGGCGACGATGGAGGAGGCGCGGTGCACGATAAAGGTGAAGTCCACCATAAAGGTAAAGCTCGTGGACGCGGTCCACGGCAGAGGAACGGCGTCACCAAAGCTGAAAAAGGCCACCGACCAGCCGGACGGTGGGCTGGTGCTTGCTGAGGTGGGAGGTGACCCACGGTGACGTCGTCCTTGGAGCGTAGCTGCAGACGGTTCCCTTATCACCAAAGAGGCAATACTCGTTGTCCGCTTTGCTTGGCTCCGCTTTGTTGACTGCTTTATACATGGAAACGGCAACTGCGGCGTCGTCGTCATCGCGCGTAGGCACGCGCGTCACTCTGCACATGGCGCAGAGCCCATGTGCGCTCTGCCACGGGGGCAGAGATGGCTTCACGAGGAAGGAGCTTCGCGAGGCGAAAAGCCTCGCCGAGCCCTCCGGCTAGGTCCTTAGCGGAATTGCGGGTGGCGTCGGAGACATCTTGTCGAGGAGCGACCCCTCGCCAAGGGAAGAAAACCTTCGGCGAGGAGGAAGATCCTTCGCGAGGGGAAAAACCCTCGCGAGGCTCGCCAGGCTGGAGAGCCTGGTCCTTAGCGAAAATCATCCAAAGAATCTTGTGGGCCCTGGCAGGCCGGCCCATGGTACCCTGGTTTCCACTGTGCCGACAGTAGCCCTCGGGCCCGCGACGGGCACGCCGAGGCCCATGGACGAAGGCGAGCATCGAGGGGCCAAAGATGCCTGACAGGGCCGCGACACGTGGAGCGCAGCGGTTTCACCCGCGGCCACGACCTCCTCGGCTCCAACGGGTGACGTGGCGGGGCCCGCCACGACTCGGGAGCTGGTCAATAAAGCCTGGGCGCGCGGTCGGCGCCCATCACTTCTCCCATAACTCCTCCGCACACTTCTCCCCACGCCTCCAATCTCTCCAGAGCGCTCCAACTCCAGAGTTCTCATCTTCTTCTCCGGCGACCATGGCACCCAAGAGAGCAGCCACCGACCCGAAAGGCAAGGCCACGGTGCAGGCGGGCACGTCTGCGGCGGCGGCGCGGGGTGCCACGACAAGGCCAACGCCGACCTTGCGCTGAAGCAGAAACGGACCCAGGAGGAGGCCGACGCCAGGGTTGAGCGCATCCGCGAGAGTCTCGCCAACGACTATGACGCCAAGGCCAAGATGCAGGAAGAGCGCTTCACAAAGAAACGCAACGAGTTCCTGCATCAGATCGAAGGGCTCGAGAAGTCGGAGAGGGAATTGACCTCTCGCCTCCAGCGCGCCAAGGAGGCGCTGACTCGCGCGGAGAAGGAGATCGCCGCCCTGAAGGCGGACCTTAGCGACCTCCAGCAGCAAGTGGGGCCGGCCGCGGACCGCGCGGAGCAAGCGCGAGACTCCGCGCAACACAGCCGGGCCATGACGCGCCAGCGCCAGCTCATGCTCCACGAGCTGGTCCGCCGCGCGAACGCCATCGGGGACGACATGAGGATTGAGGTCCCCCACTTTCCCTCCGGAGGGATCGACGACGAGGCTGCATACACGCACTTCTTCGGGCAATTCCTCGGGGAGCTTGAAAAGGTCGCGAAGCGCTTCGACGAGCGCGTCATGGCGGAGAGCCGCGATCTCCTCGTCCTTGCCACCTAGCCGCATCTTCAGCAACCTCCTGAAGCTCTGGCCCTCGTTCAACCTCGAGGCCGTGATGGGGCCGGTCGAGATCCGCAGCAAGGCGGGGGAGGCCGTTGAGGTGCTCGCCAGGAAGTACGACCAAGTCTTGGTCGATGAAGACGAAGGCGATGGCGAGGAAGGCGCCCTGGAGGCGGAAGCTGCCGCGGATGGAGCGGGCACCTCAGGAGGCGCGACGGCCTGAACTCCTTCCTGTAGCTGGTCGTGCATGGGGCACATTACCTTAGTATTTTGGTTGTAGCAACTTTTGTAAAGACTTGCCTTAAGCTTTTGAACGCGCTTGTGAATGTCCCTCGGGTGGCTTTGTCTTTTCCTTTCATGTCTTTTTCGCTCTACGTCTTAGGACCCTCTCTTGGTGCTACACCACCGCCGCTTCGGTATGTGAGAGTCAGGGCTCCACAAGGCCAGGGGGTGTGTGAGGCCTCAAGAAGTAAGAGCTCCTCGAAGCGCGATGCTTGGGGCCCCCCTTTGACGTGCAAGCAGCCCATGAGGCGTAGGAGAGAGAAAAGAGACTCGAGGGGCAAAAACCAGCGAGAGGAAATTCGACCAAGTGTTTGTACTTAGCTTAGCGAGGCGTTTTCGCCTTAGAGAGGGTGCTGGTTCCCTGGCGAGATGTTTTTCTCCTGATGTTGCCTGAGGCTTGGAGGGCCTGCTTTCCTGCACTTGGAGAGATAGGCATACCCACAAGCAGTACATAGCTAGATAACTTATGGTGCTCGTAGGTTCCTTCATGCGTGTCTTGCGAGGAGAACAGGCACCAAGGTTTTGGTGATCCTTGGTGAGTTGACGTGCGCGGGAGCTGACCCATGAGTTCAGAGCTCCTTGGGAGTTGACATGCATGAGAGCTGACCCGCGAGTTCAGAGCTCGGATCCCTTGGGTTTTAGGTGCTGCCGGGATGCTCCCGTGGCATGGCACCCTGCTAGCCCCCGCTCGCGAGATACACATGAGGGATCATACGAGCGAGAGAGAAAAGCAAATAACATTAGAGCTTACCGAAGCAACAAAATATGCTGGCGCGATGCGCAAAGGTTCAAATTGACCTGAAACATAGGTTCATTACACTGGCAGTGGCCAGAAACACAAAAAATCCGCCATGCTCTGGGCATGGGGTCCACATGCTGTGGCTGAGACTCTCGAGGGGGCGTGCCCGAGGCAGACGCATGTAGAGAGAGCTCAGGGGGCCCCTAGGCGGGGGTGGCTTTTAGCCTGCGTTCCACCATGGCTGGGCATGGGGATCCGCCTCGCCAAGGCACGGTGCCTGAAGAGGTTACCGTGCCGAGGCTTGGTGGCTTGGGAGTCTTCTCGAACGGCCCATGGCAACGTATAGTAGAGAGGGGAGCCCGAAGTGTTTCCTCGTAGAGGATGATGGCGCGTGGCTCTCCTTGATGCAAAACGTTGCTCGCCGAGGGCGATCAGGGGTAGAACTTGCGCAGGTGCTGGATGTTCCAGGGGTTGGCGACAGGGATGCCGTCCTCCGTCTCGAGCTGCGCGGAGCCAGGCCTGGCGATGTGCACGACTCTGTAGGGGCCTTCCCACATTGGTGAGAGCTTGTGGAGGCCTGCCCTGGAGAGGATTCTCCTCAGGACAAGGTCTCCTGCTTCGAGAGTGCGCGGGCGGATGTGGCGGCTGTGGTACCGACGGAGGTCTTGCTGGTACCTTGCCGCTCTCAGGGCCGCATTGCGGCGGAGCCCTTCAAGCAGCAGCAGGTCGTCGTTGCGGAGTTCAGTCCACCTCAGCCTCCTTGAAGGCCAGGACTCGCGGCCGAGGCTGGCCATACATCCCGCTAAGCGCTGCATGTCCTTGAGGCGACGAGGAGGCTGCATCTGCTCTATGGCCTTGATCTTGTCGGGGTTGGCCTCAATGCCGCGGTGAGATACCAGGAACCCGAGGAGCTTGCCTGAAGGGACCCCGAAGACGCACTTGGCGGGGTTCAGCTTGATGTTGACCTTGCGCAGGTTGGCAAAGGTCTCCTCGAGGTCCGTGATGAGCGTGTCCTTCTCGCGAGTCTTGACCACAATGTCGTCGACGTAGGCCTCTGCATTCCTCCCCATCTGAGCCCCCAAGGCGATCCTCATGAGGCGCTGGAAAGTGGCGCCGGCGTTCTTCAGGCCGAAGGGCATGCAGACGTAGCAAAACACACCACAAGGGGTGAGAAATGCTGTCTTCTCCTCGTCCTCCTTTGCCATCTTGATCTGGTGGTAACCAGAGAAGGCATCCAGAAAACAGAGGAGTGCGCAGCCGGCGGTGGAGTCCACGATCTGGTCGATCCTCGGGAGGGGATAGGGGTCCTTGGGGCAGGCCTTGTTGAGGTCGGTGAAGTCGATGCAGAGGCGGCTTCCTCCGGTGTGCTTGGGGACGACCACACCGTTGGCGAGCCAAGTGGGGTGAACCACTTCCTTGATGATGCTGGCCTTCTTCAGCTTGTCTACTTCCTTGATGATGAAGTCTTGCTTCTCTGGCGTCTGGCGCCGCGCTTTTTGCTTGACGGGGCGTGCGTTTGGACACACGGCTAAGTGGTGCTCGATCACCTCCCTCGGTACTCCGGACATATCTGACGGTGTCCATGCGAACATGTCAGAGTTTGCCCTGAGGAAGGCGACGAGCGCGCTTTCCTATTTGGGAGGCAAGTTGGCGCCGATGGTGACGCTAGCCCCCGAGCCGTTTGCCTCGAGAGGCACTTGCTTTGTCACGGCCTTCTCCTAAGAGAAAAGCTTGCTTCTTCTTCGCGGGGGGCCTCGGGAGGGGTTCCTCGTCCTCGTCAGCGGGTGACGCCACCGCGGCAGCCTTGTAGGCCGCTTGCGCAGCGTACAGGGCGTCCGAGACCACGCCGCGGATGACAATGGTGCTGTTAAAGTATGTTTTTGTATATACGATATGTATAGGAACCAGGCTATCAACCGATATCTTTAGTTACGATTCGGTATTGATCCTGTTAGGATCTTCCTTGCTTGCCAAGGCTTGTAACTTGGACGCCTATATAATGCTAACGTGAGATCGCCCCTGTGTGTGGCGTTTCCCAAACCTTGTTTGTTTACTTGGTATCAGACTCCCAAACCCCCGATCCCATCTACTGCAACACCTAGATCCAATCTCCAGGCCTAGCTCCACCACGCCATGTCCACCGAGTCGGGCACCAGCCCTGCCATCACCGACAGCCTTGACTTCCGGCGTCCTCACCACCACCACCATGCCTGCCTCTTCCTCCTCCTCTCCAGCCATGAACATGGCCAGCGTGCGCACCCATGTGCCGGTCACCCTCGACCTCCAAGCCTCCAACTTCACCAAGTGGAGGATGATGATCCGTGTTCTCCTCGGCAAGTACGATCTGCTGTCCCACGTCAACAGCGTCACCGCTGTGGCCGACCGCACGCCAAACTGGACTCGCGAGGACTACATAGTCCGGTCGTGGCTCTATGGGTCCATCTCGGATGAGATCCTCGACACCATCATGGAGGAGGACCAGACCGCTCAGGAAGCGTGGGCGCTCATCACCAACCTCTTCCTCGACAACCAGATGACGCGCGCCGTCCATCTCGAGGCGGAGTTCCGCGGGCTCGTCCAAGGCGATCTCTCTGTCACCGCCTACTGCCACCGCCTCAAGACCCTCTCCGACGCTCTCCGCGACGTCGGCACACCCGTCTCCGACCAGACCCTCGTCCTCAACTGCCTGCGCGGGCTCAACGCCCGCTTCGCCGACATCACCACCATCGTCACCATGCAAAACCCGCTACCATCCTTCGGGCAGACGCGCTCTCTCCTTGTTCTCCGCGAGACCCAGCTCGCCAACTCCGCGAAAGTGGGGAACCAGACCGCGCTGTACGGCGGTGGCCCCAACCACGGCAACTCCAACTCTGGCGGCAACTCCACCGGCAACACCTCCGGGGGTGGCAACACCGGGGGCGGCATCTTCGGTGGCAATCGGAACGGTGGCGGCAACTGGAGGAAGAAGAAGAACGGCAGGCAACCGAAATGGCAACGACACCGGCAACACCTCCCGCGGCACTCCTTCCACAGTCGGCCCATGGGTGTGCTTCAACCCCTACATGGGGCAGGACACAGCAGCTCCAGGCGCAATCTGCTATGCGTCCCAACACCGGCGCCGGCCTCCTTGGCCTACGGCCGCCCGTGCTGCCCCCCCCCCCGCCCAGGCCTTCACCTCCCTCGCGCCTCTACATGGACAGGCGTTCGGCACCAACCCGCCGCCCATCCCCGGCTACACCGGCACGCCATCCTGGGACTGCTCCGCGCTCATGACCGCCCTGAACAACGCGGCCACTCCATCCAACGCCGGTGAGTGGGTCATGGACTCCGGAGCCACTGCACACATGGCCTCCGACCCCGGTATGCTCCACAATCTCGCACCCTCCTCCCCTTCTTCACTTGTCACCGTAGGCAATGGCTCTACCTTGCCCATCTCTCATCTCGGCCATGCATCTATTAATACTTCCGCTCGCACACTCTTTCTTAACAATGTTTTGGTCGTACCTAATCTTGTCAAAAATCTACTTTCTATTCGTCGCTTCACTATTGATAATCTTTGCTCTATCGAGTTTGACCCATTTGGTTTTTCTGTCAAGGACCTTCGCACCAGGGCCGTGATCCTTCGCTGCAATAGTCGTGGAGACCTCTACGTCTTCCCCTCGTCGGTCATCGCCCACCACGCCCATGGACTCCTCGCCACCACCTCCACAGAGCTATGGCATCGCCGCTTAGGTCATCCGGGTCGTGACACTATGTCACAACTCCATAAACAGTCTTTTATTCCATGTAATAAAGCAGCCTCGCGCGTTTGTCATGCTTGCCAACTTGGCAAACACGTGCGCCTGCCGTTCACTCGTTCTACTTCAATAAGTGTCGCACCTTTTCAATTAATACATTGTGATCTTTGGACGTCACCTGTTCTCAGTAATTCTGGCCTTAAGTACTATCTCATTATTGTCGATGATTTCTCCCATTTTATGTGGACCTTCCCTATACACCGAAAATCCGACACCGCCGCCATACTCATTAACTTTGTCGCATACGCCCGTACACAGTTCATTAACTCCACGGTCACCTCCTTCTTCACCTCCCATGGCATTCGCCTTCGCCTCTCGTGCCCCTACACCTCCGCCCAGAATGGCAAGGCGGAACGTGCGATACGCACCATTAACGATGTCACTCGCACCCTCCTTTTTCAGTCTTCCATGCCACCCTCCTATTGGGCCGACGCTCTGGCCACGGCGACCTACCTTGTCAACGTGCGCCCATCCCAACCACTTGGGTTCGCTATACCCTACGTTCGGCTCCACAACACCACACCTGACTACGGCGCCCTACGTGTCTTCGGATGCTTATGCTACCCCAACCAGTCGGCCACCGCACCACATAAACTCGCACCGCGCTCCGTCGCTTGTGTGTTCCTCGGTTACCCTAGTAACCACAAAGGCTATAAATGTCTTGACCTTCAAACACAGCGGATTATCCTATCTCGACATGTCACCTTTGACGAAACCGTGTTCCCATTCTCCCACTCACCGGGCCGGCCACTCAACAACCTCGCGGCGCTCGATTTTCTTCTAGATCTCGCCGCCACCCAGCACCCACCGGCGCCTGACGTCGATCATCCACCTCCACCCCAACCCGCTATGCATGGGAACCCGACACCCGCTATGCATGGTAGCCCACCACCCGCTACGCATGGTAGCCCTCCTCCTTCGCCAACCCAGCTATCACCGCTCGGCCCACCCATGCCTTCCCCGCACCAGTCTCCCGGCCCGTCGGCCTCACCTGTCACGGCCCATGGTGCCACCCTCTCGAGCCTAGTTGGCTCTCCAGCATCGACCAACCCGTCACCACCAGTCGTTGTACATCGCCCTCCTTCCCCGTCCAATGTCCATACCATGGCCACTCGTGCCAAATGCGGACTTTTTCAGCCTGTTGATCGCCTAAACCTTACGGCTTCCCATTCCATTCCATCTCCTATTCCCAAAACATACCGGGGTGCTCTACTTGACCCACACTGGCGTCGCGCCATGCACGATGAATATGAGGCTCTCGTTACTAACAAGACGTGGTCACTTGTTCCGCGTCCTGCTCGTGCTAATATTGTTTCAGGGAAGTGGATTTTCAAGCATAAATTTCATGCTGACGGCAGCCTTGCTCGGTACAAAGCTAGGTGGGTGGTCCGTGGCTTCTCTCAACAGCCCGGCGTCGACTTTGACGAGACCTTCAGCCCCGTCGTCAAGCCCGCCACGATACGCGTCGTCCTCAGCCTCGCCGTCTCCAGATCATGGCCGATCCACCAGCTCGACGTCAAGAACGCCTTCCTCAATGGCAATCTTGATGAGGAGGTCTACTGTCAGCAGCCTCCTGGCTTCATCGATGCTCGCTTCCCCGACCACGTGTGCCGTCTTCACAAGTCCCTCTACGGCCTCAAGCAAGCTCCGCGCGCCTGGTACCAGCGGTTTGCCCTCTTCGCGCACCGTCTCGGCTTCGTCGCCTCCAAGTCCGACGTCTCCTTGTTCATCTACAAGCATGGATGCGACATCGCCTATATCCTCTTGTACGTGGACGACATCGTCATCACCGCCTCTACGGACCAGCTTCTCCGACGGCTCACCCAACAGCTACACTCCGAGTTCGCCATGACAGACCTTGGCGCTCTGTCCTTCTTCCTCGGCATATCGGTTACTCGGACATCTACTGGCATGGTGCTCTCCCAACGTCAGTACGCGTTGGAGCTCCTTCAGCGGGCCGGCATGCTCGACTGCAACCCGTGCGCCACTCCAATCGACATCAAGTGCAAGCTGTCGGCCCAGGATGGTACTCTCCTCATCGACCCGACGGAATATCGGAGCTACGCCGGTGCCCTGCAATATCTGACGCTAACACGTCCTGATATAGCACATGCTGTGCAACAGGCATGCTTGTACATGCACGCCCCTCGGGAGCCGCATTTGCACTTGGTCAAGCGCATTCTCCGCTACATCAAGGGCACCCTCGACCTCAGCATGCATATCTCCTGCTCCCCGACGACGTCTCTCACAGCGTACTCTGATGCTGATTGGGCTGGCTACCCCGACACTCGACGCTCCACCTCCGGCTATTGTGTCTACCTCGGCGACAATCTGGTCTCGTGGTCATCCAAGCGGCAAACCACAGTTTCGCGCTCCAGTGCTGAAGCGGAATATCGAGCAGTTGCACATGCTGTCGCCGAGTGCTGCTGGATACGGCAGCTCCTTGGCGAACTACATCATCCTCTGACGACTGCTACCGTAGTGTTTTGTGACAATGTCAGCTCTATCTACATGGCCTCTAATCCGGTTCAGCATCGTCGCACCAAGCACATCGAAATCGACATTCATTTTGTTCGAGAAAAGGTGTCCCTTGGAGAGGTCCGGGTTCTTCATGTGCCGTCCAAGCATCAATACGCTGATATCATGACAAAAGGTCTCTCTTCGCAGCTCTTCACGGAGTTTCGGTCCAGCTTGTGCTTGCTACCGTCAGACGCACAAGCTGAGGGGGGATGTTAAAGTATGTTTTTGTATATACGATATGTATAGGAACCAGGCTATCAACCGATATCTTTAGTTACGATTCGGTATTGATCCTGTTAGGATCTTCCTTGCTTGCCAAGGCTTGTAACTTGGACGCCTATATAATGCTAACGTGAGATCGCCCCTGTGCGTGGCGTTTCCCAAACCTTGTTTGTTTACTGGTGCCACCCGAGCCAGGGAGCTTGACGAGGTTGTAGGCGTGGTGGTTCACCGCCATGAACTTGGCGAGGGCGGGGTAGCCGAGTATTGCGTTGTAGGGCAGGCCGATGTGCGCGACGTCGAAGTCGATCAGCTCGGTGCGGTAGTTGGCCTGGGTGCCGAAAGTGACGGCGAGCCTCACCTGTCCCAAAGGGGTGGTAAGACCCTCTGTCACTCCTGAGAAGGGCCTGGTGGGCATGAGCCGCTCGTAGGGCACCTTTCTCGAATGTCTCGACGGAGATGACGTTGAGGCCGGCACCCCCATCAATGAGCGTCTTAGAGACGGCGATGTTGTTGATGGTGGGGGTGCAGACCAGCGGGATGGTGCCAACGGTCGAGGTGGACTTGGGGTGGTCGCCGGAGTCGAATGTAATGGGGCACTGGGACCACTTGAGGGGCCTGGAGGCCTTGACTCCAGGAAGGGCTGCTGCGACCTCGCGAGCGAGTTGCTTGAAGTGGCGGTTGGAGCGAGGGGCCTGAGCCCTGCCGAGGATGCAAGCGGCCCCGCGAGGCACCTGGTAGCCCTCGTCAGCCTCGGCAGGCAGGTTGTCGTTTGCGGGCTGGGCGGCATTGGCCTGGGGGTTCTGCTGGTAGTTGTCGTTGTAGTTGTTGTTCCAGCGTCGCCCCCCGCGGCCGCCGCGGCCTCCGCCGCGGCCTCCGCGGCCTCCGTTTGCCTCGCGAGCCTCGCGAGCCTCGCGAAGCCTCTTGAGGTCGTAGCAGTCCTCGGTGGCGTGAGAATGCCTGTTGTGGTAGATGCAGAAGGGACGATCATCCTTCTTCTCAGGTCCTGCGGCTGGAGTGGCAGCTTGGCGAGGCTGCTTGGCGTCGGGCTCTGCCGCGAGGACCGCAGTAGTCTTGCGCTTCTCGGAGGATTTCTTCTTCTTGGACCCCTCGGTGGGGTCCCCTGGCTCGTTCTTGACGAACAAGCGGCCCTCTTCAGCCTTGGCGCACTTGTCCGCCAAGTCGAAAAGCTTGACGACGGTGGTGATGTTGTCGTGGATGCCGAGCTACTCGAGCATCCGCACGTCTGTGACCCCAGCCTGGAAGGCCGAAATGACCTGTGCGTCGGTGGCGTTGGGGATCTTGTTGCGCACTTGGCTGAAGTGATGGATGTACTTGCGGAGGGTCTCGCCGGGCTTCTGACGCACAGCGCAGAGGTCGTTGTAGGTGAGGCCGCGCTCGTACATGCCCTTGAAGTTGGCGACGAAGCACCGGCAGAGCTCCTCCCAGGTGTTGACGGACTCGGCGGGGAGGTTGGTGAGCCATGAGGACGCGGAGTCCTTGAGGGCCATGGCGAACCAGTTCGCCATGACCTTGTCGTCGCCCCCGACGGCCTGGATGGCCAGAGAGTAGAGCTGCAGGAACTCCAGTGGGTTGTTCTTGCCGTCGTAGCGCAGAGGGAGGTCCGGCCTGAACTTGACCGGCCAGACGACGCGACGGAGGCTGCGAGTGAACGCGGCCGTCGTGCCGTAGGTGACCGTGCCGTTGGCGAGGGTGGCGCGGAGGTGGCGCCCGGCGGTGGCGACGTCCTGGACAGCGCGGTTGCGGCGTTCCTGCCCGCGCTCGATGCTTACGCGTGCATCCTCAGGGCTCGCTGCACGATTTGGCAGTCGTGCGGCGACGACGCGTGCGATGCAGCGCGGCCGTCGCGAGGAGGAGCCCCCATCGGAGCAGGCTGTGGTGGAACCGGTGGAGCTGGAGCGGGCGCGGGCTGACGAGGAGGCGCGGGAGGTGCGCCGTGCGCCACGTCCCCCACTAGCGCAGAAGGAACCAGGGAACGAGACGGTGCAGGTGCGGCGGCCCGAGCGGCGCCGATGAGTTCGGAGACGCGGTTGAGCCAGACCTCCTGAGCCGCCGGCGTGGGGCGGTACTGCAGCAGCTCCTGCGCCATGAGGAGCGCAGTCGCCGGGCTGGGCGCAGGGCGGCCCAGCGAGGAGGCAGCACGGTCCCGCGACGGGTGCAGGGAGGAGGCCTCCTCTTCGCCGAGGTCGTCCTCAGCGTGGTTGATGTCGTCGTCATCCGGGTGCTCGACGCGGGGCTCGGGGTCGGCGCGGCGCGCCGGAGCGGCGCTCCCGCGCGGGCGGCCGCGCGGGTTGCCAGCAGGAGGAGCGGTGGCGGCGCTGGCCGTCCGGCGAGCGAGTCGTTCGGTGCGAGAAGGGCCGGCCATGGCTGCGTCGAGGTTGAAGATGCGCCTCAGCCCCCTACCTGGCGCGCCAAATGTCGGAGAACTGTCCCAAGAACTGGGGGTGTCTCGAGAAGGATCGAGCAAGGGGCTGAACACGGAATCAAACAACCCTCAACATGCTCCGGCGACGGTGCTCGTCGGACTCGCTGCGGGACAGCACTGTAGAAAGGGAAAACTCAGTCTTACCCAGGTTCAGGGCCCTCTGGTGGATGTAAAACCCCTACGTCCTGCTTTGGTGTATTGCACTGCTCGGAGGGTTTACAGTACAAGGAGAGCTTGTCGAGCTCGAGGTGGCTAACAATGGATACTTGCTAGTCTTCAGATATAGGGTTAGGGTCTACTGGAGCTGTACTAACCGAAGATCGAACCCTTTGCACGGGCGTGCCTCCCCTCCTTTTATAGGCGTCTCGGACCTCTTCTGCCCAAACATTTGGCGGGAAGGGTTACCACACGGCGACGATGGAGGAGGCGCGGTGCACGATAAAGGTGAAGTCCACCTGACGAGGTTAGGGCTCGGCAAATCCCTGGGTCGAGTACCCCGGGTTGATTGAAGGGGAGGAAGATGAACGTTGGTGATCACGATGGCTAACAGGGGGGCGATTTACCCAGGCTCAGGCTCCCGAAGGATAACACCCTACTCCTGCTTGTCTGGAATTATGATCAAGGTGGCTACAATGGCGAGATAGCAATCTCGCTAGGGTTTAGATGGCGGCTATGAGTTGGTGTTCGCTAGTTGCTTCGTTACCCTAGACGAGGGACCCTCCCAGCCTTTATATGATAGGCTGGGTCTCGGGTGAACGGTGCTGATGGCACGTACAGGATGATCAAGTTGATGACCTAACGTCGACTACATTGGGCCGTACATCATCCTTCTTGGGCCTTCTTTGGGCCTTCCTTGGCGTGACCCAGGTACCACCACCGTGGGGTACTCGAAAGGTAACCCCACAACAGTAGCCCCCGAGTGCTTAGTCGAATCGTAGAGTCGGGTAAAGGACTCCTTCCTTCCGGGCACGCCACCAGGTTCCTGAAAGGAACAAATAAAATGGTCGACTCCGGCCGTTCAGGGCTTATGGATGATTCCTTAGTCGAAATATCAACTGCAGGGTAAAAACTGCGAGTATTGCTTTGGTCGGTAATTTTTCGACTGCGACTGTTCTGAGTCATTCGGGAGCGCGAACAGCGCTCCCGATGGGAGTAGCCCCCGAGATTAAGCTGAATTGCTTGCAATTGAGGTTAAACTCAATTTTTCTTCAGTCGAAAAGCCTGCTCCCGATGGGAGTGAAGAAGGGACTCGAATTGACGGAGTCGCAACTTGCTTTGCATGACTTACTTTGTACTCGGCCGGTTTGGCTTACTGCTTAAGTTTGCTCAGCTTGTGAAGCTTACTGTATTTCTTGTGCACTCGAATGAACTTGTCGAGTCGACTCAGCTCTTAGAGCTTACTGTATCTTTGTTGCACTCGAATGAACTGTCCGGGTGCTCCATCAGCCCATTGGCTTGCTATGCCTCCGCGGATGACGTCAGTGCTGACGTTTTCGGCGTGCTCTGCGTCCGATGGGACGTGACATGGTGGTCCCGGTGCCAGCATTGACTGATCTGACCGTTGGGCGTGACTTCGGCGTGAACTTTCGCGGCGTGATGAAGACGCCTCGATTCCCGCGCGTAGTGGCGGCGGGCGGCGACGGTTGGCCTCTCTGCGCGACGCGTGGACGACCGGATGAGGTTGTGGAGAGCGGCTTCGCGGTGAACGGCCAGGATGAACTGTCTCCGCGGTATATATTTTTCACCGCGGTGGGGAACAGTTCACGCCATCCTCATTTCGCCGCCATCTCCACTGCTTTCTCCTCCATTGCTGCTCCTCCATTGCTGCCCTTGCGCCCAGTTCTCCAGAGCCTTCTCCACTCTCTCGAGCGAAGATGGGCTTGAAAAGAGTGAAGACCGCCGAGGGCACCGCCGCCGATGCGGGCATGAAGAAGGTGGATGGCGACTGGGTAAAGTCGTCGGTGAAGAAGACCGATCTCGAGAGCCTCTGCGCGCAGGGGCTGCTGCCGCCGGCGCACCAGGCGACCGTGCGTGCTCCGGGAAAAGAGGTACTCCCCTCCCCTCGCGATGGGGAACGCGTCTGCTTCGTGGAGTTCCTTCCACGGGGTTTCGGGTTCCCCATCCACGATTTTGTTTCTGGTCTCATGTATGCTTATGGGATTCAGATCCACGATCTGACTCCCAATAGTGTCTTGAGCATCGCGAGCTTTATCGTGCTCTGCGAGTGCTTTTTGGGAATCTCTCCCAACTGGCTTCTCTGGAAGTCGCTGTTCCTCGTCAAGAGGAACGTTGGGAAGTCGAAGCAGGTCTACCCAGTCGGCGGCTTCGGCATCCAAGTGCGTGGCGACACCACGTACTTCCAAATAAAGAAGTCCGACTCCGTCCAAAACTGGCGGAAGAAATGGTTCTACGTCAAGTGCGACCAAGAAGGCCTTCCCGACTTCGCAGCTGATCGCGCGTTGCAGAAGACGAATGCGTGGACGCACCCGCTGTCGAAGGAAGACAGGGAGGCGACCAAACCGCTGCTGGCGCTCCTCCGCGATCTTCTAAAGACCCTTGGGCGCGAGACAGGTGGGGTGCATCTGATTGCCACCTTCTTCAGGCTGCGGGTGCAACCGCTCCGTTCTCGCGTCCACCCGATGTGGGCGCACGAAACCGGCGATGAACTTGGCGACGAAGAAGTCGAGTCGAAGGTGAGGAGCATCACCAGCCTCCGAGCCGCCGATACGTGCAACGTGAAGTGCCCAGTGAAGCCGTATGGGCCGAACAACCCTGTGCCTGAGGTAAGCTTCCTTTTTGTTGTGCTTCTGTCTTGTATGTTCTGTCGAAATTTTCTTTTGTCTGACCCGAATTTTTGACAGGGTCGCTCCAGCTTTGTCAGCCTTCCTCCGCTGATGGAGAACGGTCCTCACGAAGAGGCAGAGATCTTGAAGGAGGACGAGGATGATGACGATGAACTTCCTTCCGCTAACTCTCCGAGCGAAGAGGTGGAGGAAGATGATGAAGACGAAGAGCCGCTGCATAAGCGGCAAAGGCGAAAGAGCGGCGAGTCTGCTTCGACTTCGTCACCCGCAAAGCAAGTGGAGGTGGAGGACGTGGACGAGGCGAGCGAGTCGTCCTCGGGTGCCAGGCACACGAGCGACCCGACAGAGCCTTTGGTCGTGCCTCCCCTTAGCTCTGCGCCACCGACCGGATTCGCGAGGATGCCCTCCGTCTCCCTGGGCAGCGACGATGATCAGGACGTCACCAGGTTAGTCTTGAAACCATCACCTTGTTCTGTCGAGTGCCCTTTTTGCCTTTGCGAATATTTGAATTGAATTATCCTGTCGCAGCAACCGCACTGGCGCTGTCGGTTCTTCGCCTCCAGAGATGGAGCACACTTCTGCTCCCGTGTTGGAGCAGACCGCGAAGGCGACCGCAGAAGAGCCGCAGGCGGGTGATGCGTCGACCTTGAAGGCTTCGACTTCCTCTGTTCCCGAGAAGACTGCTGATGCGACCTCGTTGGATGCTGGATTGCTTGAGCATTTAAGTGTCTCTTAACGCAGTCTGCAATATCTGTATCGGGTGCGCGAACAGCGCTCCCGATGAGAGTAGCCCCCGAAGATGTGCGTGACTAGAATAGTCGGGCGTAGATTGATGTCTTGTTCTTTGCACAGCCGTTTTGTCGCCAGCTGCTGGAGGGAGCCACAGCCTTCGTGCGAATGGAGAAGGAGGGGGGTCGACTCCGCACTGCTCTGGAGCAAGCCAACAGTGAGTACCGACCCGTGCGTTCAAGAGGTGCGTCGACTATCTTCATTTTTAACTTTGATCCGGTGATCCACAGGCGAAAGGGAGAGCCTGGCGAAGCGGGTCGCGGAGCTGGAGAAGTCACTGGGCGAAGCTCAAGAGCGTGAGCGAGCCCGGGACGAACTGGAGAAGGCCCAGGTTGAGCACTTGCTCTCACTCGCCGACGCTACTGGAAGTAAGTATCTCGGCTGTTTGCCTACTTTTCTTGTGTCGACTTCTGGTGTCTTATCCGTGTGGTCCTTTTGGAGCAGAGACTTACGGAGGTGCTCCTCCCGAAGGAACTTCCAGTGCTAACGTCAGCTTGGCCGAGGCTGTCGGCTTCGTCGACCGCGTCTGTGCATATGCCTTGACAGCGCTGCAGAAGTCGACAGGCGCCCTCGCGACTGTGCACCGGAGCATCTTCCCCAACCAGCCGTCGCCGGACGCTGTTGACGCGCTTGCGGCTCCGTTTGAAGGCGAAGCGACCACCATGGCGGACTACACGCGTGCTCAGACGGTATGCGGCTCAGAGCTCACTTTCCAGCTCCTACTTGGTCACCAAGTCGCAGGTGACTTTGAGAAGGTTGTCAGCGACTTCCCTCGGAGGCCTGATGGCAAGACCGCGTCCCTTAGCTCTGTGAAGGCGCGGGCGAGTCAGCTGGCTGCGAAGTTGGTTGCCACCTTCGAGAAGAGAATCGCCAAGGCTGCAGAGTTGGCCGCTAGGAAGGGCCGTTCCCGGTCGGAGTCTGCAATGTAGTTTCCTTTGTTTTAGGGTTCTTCTTCTTTTGAACTTGGTCTGTAATGAAACTCATGATCTGCGAAGTCTTTTGGCCGCGAACATGCTAGTGTCGAAATATAATTTTGTCTTCGAGTCTTCTGTCATATGAATTTGCTTGACAATGTCGAAAATTAGCAGCCTGAGATGGGTGAGACTCCCGAGGTTGCTGGAGCCGCTGGTGCGGGTGAGGACGAGGATACCTCTTCGGCTACACCCACTCGCCCTCGTCGTCAAGCTGCTCCATCCCACGCGCGAAGTGTGAATGATCAGCGAGTGATCACTTACATGAGGAACAAGATTATTGAGCTCGAGTCGAAGCTGAAGGTTGCCGAGTTGGAGTTGGAGCGCTTGAAGTCGCGGCCCGCTGCGCCGTTTTCCCAGCGTGAGGAATTCCTTCTTGGCCAGATAGACTTGATCAGTCGACAGCTGCAAGGTTGGCCTTCAAGCGATTTGTTTCGGCTTCTTTATGCTTTCATTCTTCTAAGTGTTGGGTCTTGATGCAGATGTGAATGCTGACTGGAAGGCCGAGCAGGGTCGAGTGGACGAGCGGGTGGATAGAGAAGCCGCCGGTGACTCACTCGAAGCTCGTCAATTTTGGTCAGACAAACCCAAGGGCAGTGTACTGGCTAGGATGCTGGATCGCACCTGGCGGGCTGCTTTGCTCTTGGAAGGTTGCAGAAAGACCCTCCTGCAGGTCAACAAGGTGTTCTTTCCGCACAACGAGCAGCCTAGCGGACTGGCTACGCTGCTGGAGAGGTACCGCAAGGGTAAGGTCAAGGCGTTGAAGGAAGTCGTGCACACCCAGCTTGTTGGCGGGGCGAACGTTGCGCTGGCGTACGTTCGAATGCACCGGCCTCATCTTCCCTTGAACAAGGTGCTTGATGGCTTGCCTGGAGCAGATGACTACGCCGACACCCTTGCGGCTGCGCATCAGATGATTCAACAGGTCCAAAGCTTCAGTGAGCAACTTGTAGGGCCACTCGATGCACCAAAGGAGGAACCTAAAGAATAAGAATGCCAGACTGTTGCTGTATAGCATTAGTTTGTAAGAGATATTTTTCCCAAATGGGAGCATAAGTCTATGTATGCCGAGGTCATCGGATCCTCCGAGTGAATAAATTGTGTATTGGAGACTTCTGTAGACCTGTATGGCGCAGCCCCCGAGCGGATCGAGTGCGGCCAAGGTGTGTCGAGTCAGGCCTGTGCGGCGCAGCCCCCGAGTGCTTCCGAGTGCGGCCGAGGCGTTTTCGAGTTAGACCTAGTGTGGTGCGGCCCCCGAGTTCGTCGGGTGGCGACCAAGGTTTTGTCTTAGACCTGTACGGCGCAGCCCCCGAGTGCATCGGGTGACGGCCAAGGGTTTTTCGAGTCGGACCTGTATGGCGCAGTCCCCGAGTGATTCAGGTTTTGGCCTAGGTTTGTCTTGGACCTGTACAGCGCAGCCCCGAGTGGTTCGGGTGGCGGCCGAGGATTTTCGAGTGGAACCTGTGTGGCGCAGCCTCCGAGTGCATCGGATGGCGACCTAGGTTTTGACTTAGACCTGTACGGCGCAGCCCCCGAGTGGTTCGGGTGGCGGCCGAGGACTTTCGAGTGGAACCTGTGTGGCGCAGCCCACGAGTGCGTCGAGTGGCGGCCTAGGTTTTGACTTAGACCTGTACGGCGCAGCCCCCGAGTGGTTCGGTGGCGGCCGAGGGTTTTCGAGTGGAACCTGTGTGGCGCATCCCCGAGTGCGTCGAGTGGCGGCCTAGGTTTTGACTTAGACTTGTACGGCGCAGCCCCCGAGTGGTTCGGGTGACGACCGAGGATTTTCGAGTGGAACCTGTGTGGCGCAGCCCCCGAGTGCGTCGAGTGGCGGCCTAGGTTTTGACTTAGACCTGTACGGCGTAGCCCCCGAGTGGTTCGGGTGGCGGCCGAGGACTTTCGAGTGGAACCTGTGTGGCGCAGCCCCCGAGTGCGTCGAGTGGCGGCCTAGGTTTTGACTTAGGCCTGTACAGCGCAGCCCCCGAGTGGTTCGGGTGGCGGCCGAGGATTTTTCGAGTGGAACCTGTGTGGCGCAGCCCCGAGTGCGTCGAGTGGCGGCCTAGGTTTTGACTTAGACCTGTACAGCGCAGCCCCCGAGTGGTTCGGGTGGCGGCCGAGGATTTTTGAGTTGCTTGCTGATAAAAGTAAAGGGGAGAGCTTGTTCCTCAAATCACTTTATTGATTTTTGCGAGCAGGCCGCCTCATTAAAACCCTTCCAGTCCCCTCAGGTACCCTGGCGAGGGAAAGAGTGCGTCTGAAACCTGCCGCTTCTTGACATTGTACATTGTTATAAATTGGGGTCGATCAGGCGTAGAAATGGCGCAGTTGCGCAACGTTCCACGGGTTGCTGCAGACTGTCCCCGTCTTCGAGTCCTTCAGGCGGTAAGCTCCGCCACCAATTGCTTCTGTCACGATGTATGGACCCTCCCATGGGGAGGCAAGTTTGTGCACCTTCTTCTGCTTGAGACGGAGGACAAGATCACCAGGGACGAACGCTCTGGGCCGGAGTCGCCGTCCGTGATAGTTGCGCAGGTCTTGCTGATACACGGCTGTGCGGGTGAGGGTGATGTCGCGTGCTTCGTCCAGGGTGTCCATGTCATCTTCGAGTGCTTCCTCTGCATCAGACTCATCGTAGGCCACCACTCGGGGGGCGTCGAACTTGATGTCGCATGGCAGGACCGCTTCAGCGCCGTACACCATGAAGAATGGCGTGTACTCTATAGATCTGTTTGGCGTGGTGCGCAGACTCCACAGCACAGATGGCAGTTCTTCGATCTAGGCACCTACGGCGTGCCTCAGTGGCACTCGCAGGCGCCTCTTTACGCCTTTGCAGACTAGGCCATTGGCTTTCTCGACTTGTCCGTTGGACTGCGGGTGCGAGACAGATGCATAGTTGAGCTTGATGCCTTGGTCAGAGCAGAAGTCCTTGAATTCTTCGGCTGTGAAGTTCGTGCCGTTGTCAGTGATGATGCTGTGTGGCACACCGAACCTGAAGATGATCGACCTGATGAAGTTAACTACTGAGGAGGCAGTCGAACTTGTGATCGGTGCTGCTTCGATCCACTTCGTGAACTTATCGACTGCCACCAGGAGATGAGTGTGTCCGCCCGGAGAAGACTTCTTGAGTGGACCCACCATGTCGAGCCCCCACTGAGCGAAGGGCCATGCGAGTGGTATGGTCTTCAGCGCTGATGCTGGTGCGTGTGGCTTGTTGGCGAACTCCTGGCAGCCGATGCACTTCCTCACGAGTTCTTCTGCGTCTTGCATTGCGGTGGGCTAGTAGAACCCTGCTCGTAGGGCTTTGGCCACCAAGGCTCGACTGCTGGCGTGGTGTTCGCAGATGCCGGCGTGGATCTCGAGTAATATGGCTTGACCGTCGACTGGGTCGATGCACCTTTGGAGGACTCCTAATATGCTTCGCTTGTAGAGTTCCCCGTTGATGACGGTGAAGCCCTTGGAGCGGCGGACGACGCGCTTGGCTTCGACTGGGTTCGCTGGCACCTTCTGATGTAGTATGTAGGCCAGGTATGGGCTTGTCCATATGGGTTCGACCAGCATTACCTCCATGGGTTCCATCTCCGTGCTTGGCAGGTTGGCGGTGCTCGTTGTCGGTGCAGAGGGTCCCGGCGCAGGCCGGAGTTTGATGGAGCGTTGCTTGATGCATTCGAGAAAGACTCCGGGTGGCACCGGTGCTTTGTCTGAGCCATGGTTGGCGAGGGTGTCAGCTTCCTCGTTGCTCTCGCGGCCGATGTGCCGCAACTCGCAGCCGTCGAAGGTGCCTTCCAACTGGTTGTATAGGTCCCTGTAGGCTATCATGTTGTCGGCGATGGCGTCACATTGCTTCATGGTTTGTTGCACTACAAGGTAGGAGTCCCCGTAGATCATGAGGTGAGTTGCGCCGCAGTTTTTGGCCATCCGCATGCCGTGGATCAGGGCCTCGTACTCTGCCTCGTTGTTNACTAAATCCTCACCACTAAAATATATTTCTGTGGCGCACGCCGGTGGTGCGCCACAGAAATGCCAAATTCTGTGGCGCATCCCAGCACCGTGCGCCACAGAAATAATTTAGTGGCGCATCCCACCTTGGTGCGCCACCGAATTTTTTTTGAATTTCAAAAAAAAGGGCGGCCAGATCTAGATGATCCAGATCTGGATCTAGATCTGGCCGCCGGAATTTCGCCGGAATTTCGTCGGAGCTCGTCGGAGACCGTGTTGCCGTGGGTCGGAGACCGTGTCGCCGGATGAGGTCGCCGGAGTGGAGGAGGAGGTCGCCGGAGTGGAGGCCGAGGTCACCGGAGTGGAGGAGGAGGTTGCCGGTGGTGGAGGAGGTCGCCGGAGGTGGAGGAGGAGGTCACCGAAGGTGGAGGTCGTCGGGGTTGAGGTCGTCGGGGTTGTGGAGGTGGTCGCCGGCCGGGGTGGTGAGGAGCTCGCCGGAGTTGTGGAGGAGGTCGCCGCCGGAGGTGGAGGTGGAGGTGGAGGAGGAGTAGGGGAGAAGAGATGGAGGAGGGAGGAGAAGAGATGGAGGAGTAGAGGAGAAGAGATGGAGGAGGGAGGAGAAGGGGAGAGAAGTGTAGAGAAGAAGGGAAGAGGAGAAAGAAAGAGGAGAAGTGGAGAGAGAAGTGGAGGAGAACTGGAGGAGATGAGGAGAAAAGGGGAAAAGAGAGGGAGATGAGGGGCGCCGGCGGGATTCAAATTTTGAATCTCACAATTCTGTGGCGCATGGGCTAGACATGCGCCACAGAATTTTTTTTTTCCTTTTTTTTTTCCTTTTTTTGATTTGCTAGGAAAATTCTTCTGCTGGCCATAACTTTTTTTTTTGTTTGGAATTTTGAGAATCTAAAAAAGGCTAACCGGGTAAACCCGGGTGAGGGCGGTTCCGAAATTTTCTCTAGTTTTTTTTAAGGTATTATACGCATTTTTTCGACGTCGTATGCAAAAGTTATGGCCAATTTAATATTTCTTCACCTACTATTGGAAAAAAGGTCAAATGTGTATTTCAAATTTTTCCTACAAACTAGACCCTAAACCTTCCATATATCTAAAAGGATTTTATTTTTTGAATTTTTTATCATTTTGTTTCACTCCGTGCAAAACTAAAAAGGCGATCCACGGGGGGGGGGGGGGGGGGGGGTGTGGGTGGGATCTGAAATCCGGGCACAATTCTGTGGCGCATGGGGCCACATGCGCCACAGAAAGTAACAATTTTGTGGCGCATGTGGCCCCATGCGCCACAGAAAGGGCACCCACCCTTTCATTGGGGCCGGGGCCACCATGTTTCTGTGGCGCATGCGTCTAGATGCGCCACAGAAATATGTCTTTCTGTGGCGCATGTGTCCCCATGCGCCACAGAAAGACATATTTCTGTGGCGCATCTAGACGCATGCGCCACAAAAAGACATATTTCTGTGGCGCATGCCAAGTGGTGCGTCACAAAAAAACAATTTAGTGGCGCATGGAATAATGGTGCGCCACAAATAGCATTCCACCTATAGCTAGTTTCCTAGTAGTGTGATGACTATGTCGTCGACGTAGACTTGTACGATCTTTCCTATTAGCTCCTTCAGGCAAGCTTGCATCGTGCGCTGGTATGTGGCTCCAGCGTTCTTCAACCCGAAGGGCATCGTTTGGTAGCAGAACACACCGTGGGGTGTGATGAATGCGGTCTTCTCTTCATCTTCGACTTTCATCCTGATCTGCTGGTACCCGGAGTAGGCGTCCAGGAAGGATAGGCGCGCGCAGCCTGCAGTCGAGTCGATGATCTGGTCTATCCGCGGGAGCGAAAAATGGTCCTTGGGGCAGCACTTGTTAATGGCGGTGAAGTCGACGCACATGCGGAGTTTCTTCGTCTTCTTCTTTTCCACCAGGACCGGGTTCGCTACCCAGTCCGAGTCCTTGATTTCCCGGATGAATCCGGCGTGGAGCAGTCGATCGATTTCCTTGCTGATGGCGTCTCGCTTGGGACCCGAAAAGCGTCGCATGGTCTGCTTGACGGGTCTGGCGTCCTTGTGGACGCGTAAGGAGTGCTCGGCGAGTTCCCTGGGTATGCCTGGCATATCAGAAGGTTGCCAGGCAAAGATCTCCCAGTTCTCACGTAGAAACTCAACGAGCGCGCCTTCCTATGTGATAGGCAGGCTTGTCGACACCTTGACTGTCTTGCTGGCGTCCGTCGGGTGGACTTGATGGGTTCTCGTGTCGTCAGTCGTGTTGAAGGCAGATTCCTTGGCTGGTTTCTTGCGTGGCGGGAAAATGGTCTTGTCATTGTCGACTGCCATCATCGCAAGGTGCTCCTCCATTCCGAAGAATTCAGAGATCTGGCTGAATTTGCGGTCGCAGCTGTTGGAGCGGTCAAAGTCGCCATGCACCGTGATGACGCCCTTGGGTCCAGGCATCTTGAGCATCAGATAGGCGTAGTGAGGTATCGCCATGAATCTGGCAAAGGTTGGGCGCCCGAGTATCGCATGGTACTGCGACTTCCAATCGACTACCTCGAAGTCGATCGCCTCCCTCTGGAAGTTGTCGGGTGTGCCGAAGATGACATCGAGTGTGATTGCTCCCATGGGTGTGACTGCTTGCCCTGGTACTATGCCGTGGAAGGTGGTCCCTGATGGCGCCAAGTTTGTTGTTGGCCTGTTCATTCTTCTGAGGGTGTCGGCGAAGATAATGTTGATGCCGCTGCCTCCGTCCATGAACACCTTTTTCAAGGTGAAATCCCCGATCAGAGCTTCGACTACCAGAGCGGCGTGCCCGGGTCGTGGTATCGCAGGTGGATGATCTGCTCTGGAGAACGTGATCGGTGTCTCTGACCCTCTCAGGTACTCGGGTACTACGGGTGGACAGGTGACAGCCTGGTAGACTTGGCGGGTGATGATCTTCTGTGCCCTGTTTGAAGGGCGCCCCTTCTGTATCATGTTGAGCTGTCCGCGTGCCGCTGGATATGCGTCAGGGGCTTCTTGCTGCGGCTGCTGCTACGGATAAAAAGCTGCCGCTGCCTGTGCTGGGTTAGCGACTGCCGGCGCGGGTGCGGGTGCTGCTTGGAGAGCTAACTGCGCGACTGGCTGTGCTGCGGGTGCTGCCTGGGGAGCCAACTGCGTGGCTGGCTGAGCGACTATCTTCTGCATTGCCTGGTATATCCTCCGTGCCTTCTTGCAGTCCTTCAACAGGTGACGGGATCCCCACTTGCCCGTTTCCGGGTTCCTGAACATGTGGTGCTTGCAAGGTTGCTCTAGCTCTTCCTCCGGAGTCAGCGTGCGCCTCTGCCACTCTCGCTTGCGGCTCCCATCGCCACGGTAGGTGCTGCCACCGCTTCGGTTGAATTGCCCTTGGCTGTATTGGCGACTCTGTTCGTCGTTGCTTCGACTGTACTGCCTTGGACTGTACTGGCGATTGCTGTCGTATGCTTCGTTCTTGCGGGGGGTTTCGAATCCCGCCGCTACTAACTCTATTGAGTCATTGCCGTGGTAACGCGGCTTCTTCTTCTGGCGTCCTTCCCGCCAGTTGCTTGGTCCGGCCTCGTCTCGTGGAGTATCACGAACCGAGTCCTCTCCGTCTGCCCACTGGTTGGCTATCTTCATGAGGTCAATCATGCTTCTCGGCCGGAGCCTACCAAATTCCTCGTGGAGGTCGCGGCGGTAGACGCCGTGCATGAAGGCATCCATCACTCGGTCTTCCGAGGTGGGTTCCATGGTATTGCGGAGCAGGCTCCATCGCTGGATGTATGACCGGAGCGGCTCGTCTCGTCCTTGCTTGCATGCTTGGAGCTCGACGAAAGTTGTCGGCCTTGAATACGTCCCCAGGAAGCTCTTAACGAAGGCATCCGCAAACTCGTCCCACATGCTGAAGGCGTCCTTGGGTTGAGTGTTGAGCCACCCGCGTGCAGATCCTGTGAGCATCAGCTGGATGTACTGCATGGCTGTAGTCGAAGTACCGCCCTGGCAACTGCAGGCTATGAGGTAGTCTTCCAGCCAGTCTCTCGGGTCCTGCTTTCCATCGTACTTGACCGCTTCTGCCGTGAGCTTGAAGCCCTTGGGCATTTTTGTGTCGCGGATGTTGAAACTGAAGCATGTGGCGCCGCGTGGCTCGAAGTCGCCATCGTCGCGGTCGTCAGCATTGGGTGTGCCGACCGTCCGCTGGGTGCGGTTGCGGTCTACCGTCCTCTGTGTGATGACGTTGCGGAGGTCTTCGCCTGGCTGCGGCTGTCGCGGTTGTCTTGGAGCTGGGACTGCGAGTGCTGCGGGTTCGCGGTCTCGGCGACCCCGATTTTCTTGCGCCCTTTCTGCTGGTGCCTTGTTCGCCAGAGCCTCTTCGACTGCTTTGATGGACATGATTTGTTGCTTGTGGAGGAGAGCGCGGGCGTCACCCTCAGGCGGCTGCGTCAGTCGCAGGTATGTTTCGACTGCCATGAGGGCAGCTCCGGGTGTCTTGGGGACGGGTATCCCGTCCGCGTCTTCAGTCATGTATGACGACTCGAGGTTGCGGGTAATTCCCGGAGGATAACACCCTACTCCTGGTTGTCTGGAATTATGATCAAGGTGGCTACAATGGCGAGATAGCAATCTCGCTAGGGTTTAGATGGCGGCTATGAGTTGGTGTTCACTAGTTGCTTCGTTACCCTAGACGAGGGACCCTCCCAGCCTTTATATGATAGGCTGGGTCTCGGGTGAACGGTGCTGATGGCACGTACAGGATGATCAAGCAGAACGATGAGGCGCCTATTGATTCTTGGGAAGACATGAAGCGCGAGATGCGAGCACGCTTTGTACCAATGCACTATACACGTGATCTCTTCAAGAAGCTACACGAACTCAAGCAAGGCGTCAAGTCCGTCGATGAGTACTTCAAAGAAATGGAAACATCCATGATGCGTGCAAGCGTCGAAGAATCCGAAGAACAAACAATGGCGCGCTTCATGAACGGCCTCAACTAACCCATCAAGAGGATCGTCGAGTTCCAACCTTACACTTCCCTCGTGGAACTAGTACACCAAGCCACCAAGGCGGAGCGCCAAGTAGCGGATGACATCAAGTACCAAAAGACCAAGGCCTACTTCACCGGCAAGTCTACAATGCCCAATCAATCGGCATCTATACAACCTCCACAAGCTAACGCAAGATCTACCGCAAGACCTTCAAGTGTTTCTAGTCGACCTTCGACCTCTACCTTCAAGAAACCGCCTCCGTCAATGCAATCCTCTCAAGCTTCCACGGGCAAGGCAAGTGACATCACATGCTTCAAGTGCGGTGGCCAAGGACACAAATCGTTTGAGTGCTCCAACAAGAGAGTCATGATAGCAAATGATAATGGCGGATGGGACTCCATGAGTGAGGATGAATATGAAGCAATGGTTCAAGTAGCTACACTACACCATGAGGATGAAGAGCAAGATACCCAACATTGCGACGGCGACACACTTTCATCACTTGTGGTCACAAGGGTCTTGACCACCAACATGCATGAAGATGAAGACCAAAGATGCAATTTGTTCCAAACACGAGCCGACATCATGGGAAAGTCCATCAAGGTCATCATCGATGGTGGAAGTTGCCACAACCTAGCAAGCAAAGAAATGTGCGACAAACTTAACTTGCATCGCACCAAGCATCCACATCCGTATCATGTACAATGTCTAAGCAACGTCGGGAGTGTCAAGATTCATCAAAAGGTCAAGGTCTCTTTCAAGATTGGCTCCTATGACGATACGGTTGAGTGTGACGTCGCTCCCATGATGGTGTGCCACCTCCTTCTTGGCCGACCATGGCAATTCGACAAGGGCGCCATGCATGATGGACGTACAAATCAATATAGCTTCAAGTGGCACAACACGACCTTCGTCCTTCGCCCCATGACACCAAGTCAAGTTATTGCCGACAACGCCAAGACCGTCACAAGGACTCAACGAGCACAATCTTCTAGTGAGATGAGTGGCGAGAGAGAGAACCACCTTCACGCGAGCGAGAGCCACAAGCCACATACCCATGGAGTAGTTTTGTTAGCCACCAAAAGTGAGATGAGGGAAGTGAGAGCAAACCCATCCATTCTCCACTTTGTGCTCTTGTGCAAAGGAGATGGGAAAGACACTAACAACTTAACCCGTGTTCCTCCTTCAATGATGTCTCTTTTGCAGGAATTCGGTGACGTCTTTCCGGATGAGCTCCCTCCCGGACTTCCTCCTCTACGTGGGATTGAGCATCGCATCGACCTCATTCCCGATGCCCCTCTTCCCAATAGAGCGCCTTACCGCACCAACCCCGAGGAGACAAAGGAGATTGAGCGGCAAATTCAAGACCTCCTCGCCAAGGGACATGTGCGTGAAAGTTTGAGTCTGTGCGCCGTACCGGTCATCCTCGTCCCCAAGCAAGACGACACTTTGCGCATGTGCATGGATTGTCGTCCCATCAACAATATCACGGTGAGGTATCGACATCCCATTCCCCGCCTTGACGACATGTTAGATGAGCTTAGTGGTGCCACTATTTTCTCCAAGATCGATTTGAAAAGTGGCTACCACCAAATTCGTATGCATGAAGGAGATGAATGGAAAACGGATTTCAAAACTAAGCTTGGTCTTTATGAATGGCTTGTGATGCCCTTTGGCCTTTCTAATGCTCCTTCCACTTTTATGCGTCTTATGAATCACGTCTTGCGCACCTTCATTGGCAAGTTCGTGGTTGTTTACTTTGATGACATCCTTGTTTATAGAAAATCTTTGCATGACTATATAAACCATGTGAAGCAAGTTTTGCTGGCCCTTCGTGATGCTTTACTTTTTGCCAACATAAAGAAATGCACCTTTTGCACCGACAAGATTGTGTTTTTGGGTTACGTGATTTCTTCCAAAGGGATTGAAGTTGACACCTCTAAGATTGAGGCAATCACAAATTGGCCACCACCAACGAACCTTGCTCAACTTCGTAGCGCCCTTGGACTCTTTGGATTTTACCGTCGATTTGTGAAAGATTTTAGCACAATTGCTTGCCCTCTAAATGATCTTACCAAAAAGAATGTACCCTTTATTTGGGGAAACGCTCAAGAATCGGCTTTCAATGAACTCAAAAAGAGATTGACCGAAGCTCCTTTACTTGCTTTGTAGGATTTCTCGAAAACTTTCGAACTTGAGTGTGACGCTAGTGGCCTTGGCATCGGTGGCGTTCTCATGCAATGTGGACGTCCCGTAGCCTACTATAGCGAGAAACTAGATGGTGCTCGCCTAAACTACCCAATTTATGACAAGGAACTATATGCCTTAGTCCGTGTGTTGGAAGTTTGGCAACACTACCTTTGGCCAAAAGAGTTTGTTATTCATTCCGATCATGAATCATTGAAATATTTGAAAACCCAAGCCAATTTGAACAAAAGGCATGCCAAGTGGGTGGAATTCATCGAGTATTTTCCATATGTTGTGAAATACAAGAAAGGCAAGGACAATATAGTCGCGGATGCTCTTTCCCGCAAGATGATTTTACTTGCCAAGCTTGAAATCGATGTTTTAGGCCTTGATGAGATTAAGGATCTCTATGCCTCCGACCCTACTTTTGGTCCTATTTTTGCCAAGTGCTCATGCGACAAAGGTTTCGATGATTTCTATTTGCACAAGGATTTCTTATTTAAAGCTAACAAACTATGTATCCCCGAGTCGTCGCTTCGCTTGTTGCTTTTGAAGGAATCACATGGAGGCGGTCTCATGGGACATTTCGGACGGGACAAGACATATGCAATGATTTCAACACATTACTATTGGCCACGAATGAAGCGGGACGTGGAACGCCTTGTGCTTCGATGCCCAACATGTCTCAAAGCTAAGTCTACGTCCAACCCTTATGGTCTTTATATTCCACTTCCCATTCAATATGCTCCATGGACCGACATTAGCATGGACTTTGTGCTAGGGCTACCACGAACTAAAAATGGCAAAGATTCCATATTTGTTGTTGTTGATCGTTTCTCTAAAATGGCTCATTTCATCCCTTGCAACAAGACCAACGATGATTCACATATTGCAACTTTGTTCTTTAGGGAAATCGTTCGTCTACATGGAGTGCCGAAGACCATTGTCTCGGACTGGGATGTCAAGTTCACAAGCTACTTTTGGAAGGCATTGATGTCCAAGCTAGGAGTCAAGCTCCTCTTCTCCACCGCTTACCACCCACAAACCGATGGCCAAACCGAGGTGGTGAATCGAAGCTTATCAACCCTCCTCCGCGCATTAATCAAGCCAAACCTCAAAGGTTGGGAGGAATGCATACCGCACGCCGAGTTCGCCTACAACCGTGCCTCCCACCGGGCAACCAAGCGAAGTCCGTACGAGGTTGTCTATGGGTTCAACCCCAACACCGCCCTAGACATCCTCCCACTTCCTCTACACGAGCGCACCGACATGGACTTCGATAAAAGAGCCGACTACATAAAGACACTACATGAGTCAACTCGCGCAACTCTACAGGAGCACACCAAGCGCCAAGCTACCAAGATCAACAAGTTGAAGAAGCCCATGATATTCGAAGAAGGAGATCTCGTGTGGCTACACCTCCGCAAGGACCGTTTCCCGGATGAAAGAAAATCCAAGCTAGCTCCTCGCGGTGACGGACCTTTCAAAGTGCTCAAGCGCATCAACGACAACGCCTACAAGATCGACATCCCAACATCCAAGTATTTGGTACATGACACGTTCAACGTCGCCGACCTATCCCCTTTCCACGGATATCCAAGTGTTCAAGCTGATGACGAGTCGAGGACGACTCTTTCCGAAGGGGGGGGGGGGGAGATGATGTAGCCCCACATGTGGACAACACCATGGCCAACACGCCAAATGGCCCAATGACAAGATCAAGAGTCAAGGCATTTCATGAAAAGGTGACCTCGCTCCTCTCATTGTGTGATTTCGACACCCCTTTGAATGGATTGCTACTTCATGTCGGTACCTTGTGCATACTTAGGATCCACCCTGATGATGACCCACAATGGAGTCGAGAAGATGAGCAAGAGGAGGTCCAAAAAGACGGTCAAAGAGAAGATGAAGAAGAAGGCGAAGCCAGACCGGCCTAGGCCGGCCCCCAGGCCGGCCCCCTGCCAGAGACAGCCGGCCTCCAGCCCGGCCCAGGCCGGCTCCCAGACCGGCCGCATGCCAGAGCCCGCCGGCCTCCAGCCCGGCCCAGGCCGGCCGCATGCCAGCGCCAGCCGGTCCCAAGCCGGCCCCCAGCCCGGCCTCCAGCCCGGCCTAGGCCGGCTCCCGGGCCGGCCTCCCTGCCGAGGCAGCCGGCCTCCAGCCCGGCCTAGGCCGGCTCCCGGGCCGGCCTCCCTACCGAAGTCGCCGGCCTCCAGCCCGGCTCAGGCCGGCCCCCAGGCCGATTTCCCGCATCCTGCACTCCCTTTTCGTACTAAGACTATAAATAACACTTTCCTTTTCCATTCTAGGGTCAGATAAGAATAGACTAAGATTTTGAGCTTTGCTCCTACTTTCTCCTTGTGGAATTCATGGCCACTCTAGATTCATCTAGGTGATGTACAAGGCCCCTCTTTGTGCAACGTCTCTCATGAACATGATTCTACCTACGAGTCTCTCGTGTTTGTGATTCTACCGCGCGCTTAACAATCTCCCCCGAAGATTCTACCTCACGGTCTCTCTTTGGGATTCTATTGGTCCGGTTGGTCCTACCGGTGAGGGAAAAGGAACTTCAAGGGTAAGTCGTTCTTGTGGTTGCGATCCGAGACGGTTTTCCCGTGTATCCCCGTGTGTTTTTCCCTTTGGGTTCTTCACGTTCATCGCTCTCTCTCCGTCTATCCGTAAAGATCGGGCAATGAGATACGTCAAGACACCGGTGGCACATCCAGCCTTCGACAGATCTATTTTAACGCAAGAAACAATGGCCATGTACCCTGTGTTAGTAGGTAGAAGAAAGAAACCCGCTGTACTTCATTGTATCGCTCCAGAAATTGTGCCGTTCCCGTACGTACGGAGTCCTCCACGTGTCGGGCCGACACACCGTATAGACATATGTGAGATGTCCTAAGTCCGTACGACGGAGATGAAAAGATGTACTGTTCGTCGTGTATCCAAAGGTGGCTTCTTGATCCGCATTCTGTCATGCCTTTATTTGATTCCCAAACTAGTACACAGCTGATTCGATTTTTAGGCCGAAATCTGGCTGATTTGATTTGATTTTGGTGCCACACCTCTCACAAGGGACGGATCTTGAGCTGATTGGTAAGGTTCATGTGATTGTGGTTAATGTTGCCCTTGAAAAATCGTTGAGCTGATTGGTAAGTAGGCTGTCAAGGAATGATCTGCTTCTACAACTCATGCCATTGTGATTATGCATGCTAGGTGCCGTTACATCGATGACCCTTGCATTGCTAACTGTGTATTAATACTCTAGTTCTCTGTACAGAATGAATTTCCACCAATTTGTGCGTTATAATGGTGTTTATGATACCAGATTGCTTCAGTGGACACCTCACATTCCGAATATGGTTGCCTCTGCCAAATCCTCACAATCTTCTAGATGTTTGCCATTATGCTTGCTGCTACGGAACGATCGCACTTTTTTTTTTTGTTAATTAGGCTACAATGATAATTCCCTGTTAGTACAACTCATGACATAGTGATTATCTTGATGCTGTGAAACCCTTGCTCATCTCATGTTAATTGTCCGGTTATCCTAAAGTTCTATTTCTTCAGCTGATGTGATTGCCATTATGCTTCATGCTTTGAAATACTTGTTCATTTGAAGTTTTCTTAAAGGGTGTATCTAACGCTCATTCGACTAAGAGCTAAATTAGTTCTCAGTCGAACGACGTCATCATCATCTTCTCCAACTTCAGCGAGTGCTGCCTCCCCCGCAACCACCACCGGCCAAACCCACCGTCAGCCCCGTCCGCGGCTGGCGCGCTGTCGCGGCGCCCCGCCGCGCCGCCTTGCCTCGAGCTACTCCTCCGCCGGTCCACCCTCGCCCGACCATTCCTCTAAACACATCCTTATTCTCCGGCTCCGGCGACCCCGCACCCCCAAAATTAAGTTTCTTACTCGCCTCCCACGCGCGCAGCGAGCCGCGTCTCTGACGGCTCCAGCTCGCTCCATTCTCGTCATCACTTTTGATGTCGCGGCAAGCTGCCGCCGTCGCCTCGGCTCCATTTGTAAGGAAGAAGAAACACACGAACCGTGACACACGAACCGTGACGCACCAAAACTAAGAAGAAAGTTGAATGTCACTTTAGATAACCGGTTTTTAAAACGAGGCGAACGCTCACTTGATGTTACTTGTGCTCAGGGGCGGCGCCATGGGTATGCAGACGGATCCCTATTTGCTGCCTTTAGCGGCAAAACAGCGTCGCGTCGCGCACCCCCGCGCGCGGTCGGCCATTTCTGCCCAGTTCGGGTTTTTTCTCTGTTTCTGTTTCCTCTTTTTTTCTATATCAGTTTTTTTCTTAATTTTTTCATTTATTTTATTTTAGTTTTTCGTTTCTTTTTTATTTTCTATATCTTTTATTTTACTTTTTGGTTTCTTATAATTTTCTTTTTTCTTTCATTTTTGTTTCTTTTTCGTTTTTCTTTCTCTATTATTTAAATTATTTTTAGATTAAATAAATGTTCAAATTTTGATAATTTTCATAATAAAAAATGTTCAGATTTTGGAAATGTTTAAAACAAAAAATTGTTTAGATTTTGAAAATGTTCAAAAGTAAAAAATGTTCATTTAAAATTATGTTCAAGTTTAAAAATGTTTATTTTTAAAAAATTGTATATGATTTTGAAAATACTTATTTTACAAAATGTTCAGATTTGGAAAATGTTCAAATTCAAAAACTGTTCCGATTAAAAAATGTTAAATTCGAAAGCTGTTTCAGAATTGAAAAATGTTCAAATTCGAAAACTATTCGGATTTAAAAAATGTTCAAATTTGAAAACAGTTCAGATTTGAAAAATATTCAAATTTGAAAATTGTTCAGATTAAAATTGTTCATATCTGGAAATTATTTAAACTAAAAAAGTAGTTTTGAATTTTTTAAATTCTAAAAATGATTATTTTTCAAAAACTTATTTCAAATAAAAAATGTTCAAAACTAAAAAATATTCAAATTTTGAAATTGTTCATGTTAAAAAATGTTTATTTTCGAAAATATTCAGAGCAAACTATCACAAACTTGTAGTTCAAATTTCTATTACTTTCCGAAAAGCAACATAACGTCATTTAAGTAGGCGAAATTAGATAGAAAGCGAGAAAATTCATTATACTTGGGGATTATCCATCATATATGTACTACTATTTGTGAAAATTAAATGGGTGTCATTTTGCAACATATTTTTGGTACTTGCTTCCATTTCTTGAGTATTTTTTTCACTTTCCTTTACTTTTTTGAAAAAATGGTCAAAATGGCCCCATTCCTATTCATTGAAATACCAAGTTTATCAATGTTTATGTGATGCACCAGATGATATGGATGTCATATTTGAATTCCTCTCATTTTTCTAATCGATTTAGACATTTTATTTGTCAAATTCCGATTAACGGATCTAAAGATATGAGATATTCTATATTAAATGTAGAAAGGGAAAAAATAAAGTAAAATTCATTTTAGTGTTATTTATTCAAAAATATTATTACTTAATCATTGTTATTTATTCAAATAAATTTTCAAAATTTAAATAATAAAAGTGTAACATCATAACCCAGGGGTTAATGTGATTGATAGGATAGTAATATCAGTAAGTTCTAATTTCTCATTTGTTAGCTAATTTGTATGAAACTCAAAAGTTAAGCGTGCTTGGGCTGGAGCAATCTCGAGATTATGAGTGGAATTAGAGTTTAAGTGTGTGGCTAAGTGGAAAATTTCAGAATAGAAATAAAAATAGAATTAAAAAATATAAGTAATTTAAAAAAATGATGAAAAAAATATTTCAATAGCATATTTGGCAATGCCTACGAGTTAATACGCCGACGACGCGACAATTTGACCTACGCCGACGGCTATGTAGTGTTGTGGACTCAACTTCAAATGTTGACCCCAACATTCCAGAAGAGTAATGTCCAGATCTAATAATGATTCAAGTTAAAACTGCATCGATATGTGATGCTGATCTACACCCATCCATGTCTTTTTTTTTTTTTTTTTTCATTTCGTCCCCTAACGACAAAAGAGGTCAGCATCGATCGTGCACTAAAGATATAACTGGCTGCTGTCACAATCAAGGATAGACACACGACATAATCATAGTAATTGATATGTTGTATTATTCATACTGAACGGACATTGCTGTACCTGTTCTGAATGGGTGAACCTTCCAAGTATGTACGTACCGGCTCCACTGGCCATGTATCCTCTCAACCGAGCAGCACAAAGACCAAGAATGTTTCGGACTGCTGAACCTCCCAAGTATGTACGAGCTACGCATCCTCTCATACGAGTAGCACAAAAGCCGTGAATCGCGTGCAGGACACCCCAACAGCAAGAAAATATCAAAAGGCGTGATAAAATGCAACACAAATATATCTACAATTAACAAGGATTCGAATCGGGGAGAGAGATAAAAAGAGACGAGTGAGGCAGACCTGCTTTATATTGAAGATGTCTTTGTCCATGACGAGCATGCCGTCAAATTTCTCCCGGCTTTTCCCATTTTTAGGTGTCCCTCCAGACTTCAAGTATACGTGATCCCTCTTCTACACGTTATTTCCAGCTCCGGCAACCCTTGCACAGAGAAATTGCCCGAAGAGATCTGTAGCCTAATTAGTAGACTCTGTGTGTAAACTCTGGACTGTCAACGTCAAGTACAGGTGCATCTGTGTGTAAACTCAGCGCCTTGGCTGATGCCAAACTATGGCTGGTGTACGCTAATGTGCACAAGCAGACTTGAACTCAGAAGCTCCACCGATAGACACTCGACACGTTTGTGTCGAGCGATATTAGTTTCAATCATTACCATTTGTGTCCCGCGGGAAAATCACTAACTGATTTTACTTATAAGTAACTTGCATTGTATTCTTAACCTCCTTTTAAAAGAACTTTCCATTACATTCTTTTATACAATATTTCATTTTTTTGGCCGACCTTGCAAAGAATCATATTTATGAGGCAGTATTTAACTACGTCAATCTATTCATAAATAGTGCATGACTAATTAGTAGTAGTTTCTTGAAAATTTATAAGCTTCCAAACTGTGTGATTGCGGGAGTTGGTGGGTGTCGTCACGGCGTTCCTAGAGCAATAGGGGCCTTCCCTACTATATAAGCTTCCAAAAAAAAAAGATTATAAAAGAAATTTTAATGTACTTTCGAATTTTCGAAAATATTCATATACAACATTTGACTAGCTATTTTAACGCGAGAAACGATGGCCGTGTACCGTCTGTTGGTAGGCAAAAGAAAGAAAGAAACCCGCTGTACTTCCTTGTGTCGCTCCAGAAATTGTGCCGTTCTCGCACCACATACGGAGTCCTCCATGTACGTGTCGGGCCGACCCACTGGCAGCCGGGTAGTGGCAATGTTTGAATTTTGGTATCCAAAGGTGGCTTCTTGATCCGCATTCTGTCATGCCTTTACTTGATTCCCAAACTAGTACACAGCAGATTCGATTTTTAGGCGGAAATTTGGCTGATTTGATTTGATTTTGGTGCCACACCTCCCACAAGGGACGGATCTTTTTCGGGCAGGGCCAGATGGAGGAGGGAGGAGAAGGCGCACACTGCCAATGCCGCGCTGCCAAGGTGGAAGAAACACTCTATACAATCTGGGTTATGATGTGTATGTAATGGTAAGGTTCATGTGATTGTGGTTAAGGTCGCCCTTGTAAAATCGTTGAGCTGATTGGTAAGTAGGCTATCAAGGAATGCTCTGCTTCTACAACTCATGCCATTGTGAGTATGCATGCCAGGTGCCGTTAAATCGATGACCCTTGCAGCGGAGGTCCGTGTGTCGGCTTGCAGAAGCACACGCCTCGGAGCAGCCTGCCGCCTGACGAGTTTGTCAGCCCGACGCTGGACTTGTTCGCCGTTCTCCCTGCCATAACCACCAGCTCGCACGGAGAACCTTTGCTAGCTGCCTCCCAACTCTGCACGGACCTAGCTCCCAACTATGCACTGAACTCTCTATTCTAAGGTAAATTTGTTTTGCTGCCCGTATGTTGAATGCATAGATGAATTCAGAACCATCAACTGAAGAATTGACTTTGGCTTATTGATTTTGTAAAACCAGGTTAGCTTCTTACTCGTAAATCTGCATATGTGTGGGATTGTTTAATTTGTTGATTTGCACTTGCCAGCAGCCCAGCAGCAAATATTCTACTTTCCAAAGGCATATTTTCTAACAAGATGTTCGACTCGTTCCTGTGTACATGAGATCGAGGCTAAATGAAATTCCAAGTGCTAACTCTGCCTGCACCAACCTGTCATCCCTTTTTCAGGTTCTACTCTCAAGGCCGGGTCAGTAGGTTCAGGAAGCCCTCGCAAAGCACGGCCTCGGCCAGGCATGGGGCTCGGGGAGTCAAAACTCAAAAAAGAGACATGCAGTTCACTTACAACGAGAAGCCGACGCTCTCGTGTGTCGATCGCGGAGGCTATCAAGATGGAGGTTTCTGCAATTGGCTCCGTCCATGGCGTAGTAGTTGGGAATTCAGACATTTCTGTACATATTTTCTTATTTTTGTCTTCTTATTATTGTACTGATTGAGAGGCATTCCGGTGCTTGTAATCTGTTTGGATACACGATAGCTGAAATGTTCTTGCTTGTAGTGATCTGAGATGCCAACTAACACTGTAACCCACTGAATGTATGGATTTGTGCGATTGGAGCAGTATTGCTTCCTGTTGAGTTAAGCTCGACACTTTACTCTGTAACTGTCAAGGTGTAGTTTTATCTGAACTTTGCCTATAATAAGTTTTTGCCAGAAGCATACTGTGTACATGTTGCGGCAGTACCTAGTCGTAGAAGTAGTAGTCAGGTTGTGTTTGTCTTTCAGCTTCTGTATAAAAGCCAGCAAAAAGACGCAGGTGGTAATAGCGTCGCAAAACTCTGTTTTCCTGCCTCCTCTGTTCGTGTGTGCGAGGACGGATAAGTTCAGAGCGACGAACTCAAATTACTCCACCAAATTCCACAAAAATCGCGTCGGTTCAGGCCTGAGATCTCACACTTCCAAGTTTTTATGGAACATAACCAACATGTTGACTTCTCTGTTTGAGTGCTCTATTTATATCTTCCACAATCAGGAGGTATTTTGAGAACTTATGTAGCAAGTCTTACTCAGATTACAAAAATATACCAGATTTTTGTGTGTGCAAATGGGAGCGTTATTTTGCGTCTAAAAAATGTTCCAGAACTCATGTAGCAAGTCTCACTCACTGGAGAAATTAATATCTTGGCAACATCATCCCCAGAGTAATAAGAAAGATGGCATTACATATTGATCTAGTTCAGGTAACAAGTACAAAATGTAGTGCTACTGAAGGTAAACAACACCCAACTACATGAGTGGCGTGGTGGCTGGCGTGGCACCTTCGGTGGTGGTAGTTGACCTCCTCCGTGCAGATCTGGCCATTTTGGTTTCGATCTGTGGAGTAGAGGTCTCTGCCTTGGTGGAGGTCGAGGCTCCCCTTCTTCGCCGACGACAAGTGCTTCCTGCGGTGGTGGTTCAGCTCCGCGACATACCTCCACGCCACCCCATCTACAATCTGTCAGGGCACGGTCTTGTGGCCCGGGTGAAAACCCTACCCAGCGGCTTCGGACGCTGACCACGACGACGCCTGCGGGCGCCGCTCCCTCCTTGGAGGCGTGGTCTTGGGCTTGACCGTGCATTCCCCTCCTCGATGCCAGGGGAAACCCTATGTCTGGTTTTCCGGACCGGGCGGCGACGACGTCATGATGTCGTTCCCTTCATGGAGGCGTCGCCTAGGCTGCGAGGGGAATCCCCAATGGTGTAGTTGGTGGTGGTGGCCTCGCCGGTCTCAACGGCAAGGCTTAGTGGTGATACGTCTCTGGTGGCTGCCATTACCCAAGAAGTGGGTCTCCGGGGCGCAATGTACGTCGTCATTGCCAACACTTCCTAGTTGATTGCTTCCTCAAGTTGGTTCGGATCCTGCCATCTGCTCGCCATTTCTCTAGGCACATGTGTAGGGGGTACGTTGGTCCGGGCAGCCTGTTGTAGTAGTTGTGCTATGATGTTGTTGGTGTCGTCATGATGCGGCCTTGAGGCCTAGTGTCCCTTCTCCTCGCCATTCTTGGCAGGGGGTTAGGCCATGCGTGCTTGGTCGTCTGGCTATTGTAGGAGTGTGTTGTAGCCTTGGCGGGTCTTGGGTGAGTGTGCTGTTGTAGCCATTCTATGGCGGTGTTCCTTTTAAGCTTAATACAAAGACGTGCAGAGCTTCTACGATTTCTCGAAAATTTGGTGCGTTTTGAGTAACTGGAATTTCTTCTCCTTAGTCCTTCCCTAGTATGCTCTGGTTCATTCAGGTTTGGTACAGCAGTATTCAGATCAGGAATTGTGGAACCATCTCCAAACATCATGAAACAACATCAAATACGTTTGACATGTATCAGAGGTGGACGCAGCTGCTGCAGAAACATGACGTGAAGATCGATCTCCTCAAGACCAACATCACGCCAAGAAGAGGAACACGGATCTGGAGTTCCTCATGGGCGCCAACCTGGCGACGATGGACGACAAGGTCAAGGCGTGGTACATGGGGCAGCCCGACTCCGACCCTGACTCCGCCAATGGAAAGCTCTACCACGACACCTTCTCCGAGTACCGCCACCACGCCGGGATCGACGCCAGGGTGAGCCACAAGGCCGGCATCCACGTCACCGAGCCCTGCACCAACGCCGGTCGACCCTGCCGTGGTGGAAGTGGACGACGACGAGCCGACTGCTTTAGTATAAACGTCTTTTCGTTCCACGACCGATTTGTGGCCGATTTTGATCGCCGATTGTGGCCGTTCGTCATTTTTTTTATCCGCCAAACTTGTGGCTATGTGATGATGATCGCCGACCTTTGTAGCGGGAACATGTTGTTTAAAAAAACCGGCATGGGGGCGAAAATTTGTGGGGGGGGGGGGGGGGGGGGGGACTAGGAACCAGGGCCTCCCCAAGACTCGGACAGCGCCGGCGGAAGGGCCAAAAGGCCTTCGCCGGATACCCTGGGGGGCCAACGGCTGGAGTTGCTCTAACACTTTATATTTCCAGCTCCGGCAACCCTTGCACAAAGAAAATGAATGGACTTCCACCCAAACCAGCGGTGTCATAATTTTGAAATGCGCCCGAGTTGATTCTCAGAAATTAAAGTAGCATCAGCTGACCTCTGACCCTGTATGTATGCGGGCCTACCACGTACGGCTCAATTAATGAGAGTATCTGAGAACAATTCGACCACGGCTACCATCCTCATCGAGAGGATAAAAGAGGAGGTGAAAATGTGGAGCTTTGCCGGAGCCAAAGCTTCATGTAATTTCATGCCGCGAGAGTAGACTATTTTTGGGGTCTTGACCTTGAGTCAAGACTATACTTGTAATAGCCCGTAATTTTTTTCGCTTATTTAACGAAAATGGCAAATCTTTTGCGTTGTTTCAAAAAAGATAAATGTATACTATCGGACAATTAAGAAGTTGTACTATCAATTACGTACATGTTTGGCACATACGTGTGCAGCAAAATTCACTTCGCGTGTGACAAAGGAAAGCTAAAAACTCTGAAACAGAGTGCTCATCTGCTTCAGTTCTTCCAGGATATCTCAGCCAGCAAGTTTATTCTCTGTAAAGAGTCACAATTTGGAGGCAGTAGCTTCAGTCACTTTGGCACATCCCTCTGGACATGCTAAAAGTTCACTGATAGACGGATCAATCACCCCCGGTTGCAGAGTACCTTCATCTTGCTGCTGCGTTCAGTGTTGACCATCACCCATCCCTGTCGGGGGTTTACCTGCATCGGAGACAATCTGCATTCTTTCATTTGCTTACTTGGCTGGTGGCGTTGACTGCTTTTATCTATTCACAAGAGTTGTAAAGTTCCAGGGTAACTACAATATTTCCAATTCCTCTGCTTTCTGTTTTCTTTTACTTTGGAGAAGAAAAGTAGCAGGCCGATGATCGAGTCGAAATAGGGGCTGCAATTAGACTCCAGCAGAGCGAATGTTCGATGGAGTTGCGTATGATCTCTGAATTTGCTTTACTCGGTTGAAGTAGAATCATATTTATTCATTTACTGGTTTAATCAAATTTACTCTGAAAACGGTAGAGTAGTGCTCTCTGACTCAACGGCACGCACCATGGCGCTCGCCGTCGCCGCCTATATAAGCTCACCCCTCCACCTACAGCTCACAACCACCACCACCATGGCGCTCCTCACCCTCCTCCTCCTCCTCCTCACCGCCGCCGTCCCTGCCACCTCCGTCCCGGCCGAGCCGCGCGTCCTCACCGCCGACGTCCCCGCCACCTCCGCCCCGGCCGAGCCGCGCCTCTTCCTCCTCGACGCCGACGTCCCCGCCACCTCCGTCCCGGCCGAGCAGCGCGTCCTCACCGTCGACGTCCCGGCCACCTCCGTCCCGGCCAAGCAGCGCGTCCTCACCGCCGACGTCCCCGCCACCTCCGCCCCGGCCGAGCCGCACCTCTTCCTCCTCGACGCCGACGTCCCCGCCGCCTCCGTCCCGGCCGAGCAGCGCGTCCTCACCGCCGACGTCCCCGCCACCTCCGCCCCGGCCGAGCCGCGCTTCTTCCTCCTCGACGCCGTCCCCGCCACCTCCGTCCCGGCCGAGCCGCGCGTCCTCACCGTCGACGTCCCGGCCACCTCCGTCCCGGCCAAGCAGCGCGTCCTCACCGCCGACGTCCCCGCCACCTCCGCCCCGGCCGAGCCGCACCTCTTCCTCCTCGACGCCGACGTCCCCGCCGCCTCCGTCCCGGCCGAGCAGCGCGTCCTCACCGCCGACGTCCCCGCCACCTCCGCCCCGGCCGAGCCGCGCTTCTTCCTCCTCGACGCCGACGTCCCCGCCACCTCCGTCCCGGCCGAGCCGCGCCTCTTCCTCCTCGAAGCCGTCCCCGCCGCGCCCGGCGAGCTGCTCGCCGCCGACGCCCCGCCGGAGCCAGAAATGGCTCCGGTCTTCCCCGGGGTGGCTTGGTGGTGGGCGCTCGTCGCTGCCGGCGCCGCCGTGGTCATCTTCGCCGGCTATTTCGCCGTGAGAGCGGCGGTTAAGCTCTTCGCCGCCAAATAGGAGCCCGTACGTCGCTGGTACTGTATGAATCTCCTGTGAAACAATTGGCAGTGCCAGTGCATGAAACTTGTTGCAATCTCTGTTTGCTCAGAAAATTATTTCAAGTTCGATTGCATTTCGTCTTCTATGTGCCGATTTTGGTCGATCTCAAGCATCCGTTCCACGTTCCGCATCCAATAAACGGCCCTGTGTTGCTCGTTGTTGTATTTGCCTGCCGCGTGTTGGTTTTGCATGCCTCCCACGAACGTGTTGGTCCTCTCTCCCTCCCTCGATTTCTCTCTCTCTCTCTCTCTCTCTCTCTCTCTCTCTCTCTCTCTCTCTCTCTCTCTCTCTCTCTCTCTCTCTCTCCATTGCTAGTGTGATCCACCCTGCCCCAGGCCGGCCATCGACATGGTTTCCCGGACGGGTATCGGTGCACGCGCGGCGGCTGCAGCTCTCTTGCCGGCTGATGGGTGTTGCTTCCCGTGGCCATGAAGCTGGGATCTGGGGCCGTACGTGTGATTGTGGCTTGTGCCGTTCGATGAGACTGTATGTGGCTTGTGCCGTTCGAGGTTCGACTTAGATGTAAAAATAACCGATTTAGATCACGCGCTTAATTGTAGTTTAATTTTGTTTCTGTTTGCTGTATAGATAAATTTGTTTTACACACAAGGTACAGGGATTTAGGTTTAGTTGGAAGCCAATGTTTCGATGCTCCGTATCGTGCAGGAGAGGCGACGAATTCGTCCTCGAACCGACCTTCCGCCGTCCATCATTTCCTCATCTCCTTTCGTGTTCTTCTTTGTAATCTCCTAGTCATGATATATCTCTCCCGACTGGTCCAGCTCCTGTCCTGCTCTGTGCACAGAGAACGCGGTCGGCGTCCCAGAGTGTGCCCCCGTGGACATCATGCTCATACTCGTCGTTGTGGGCCTCTCCAAGCTCCGAATTCGTGTCCGTTAGCTCCGCATCGTCATCTTGATGGCTGTGCAAGGGCGGCACGGTGGAGGCTCCTCTTGATAATTAATAAAAAAGGTTATTTGTAAAAAAGCTGCTAGAGAAGGCTATCGAAAATAAATTAAAGGTGTTATTTGTAAAAATAATGGTCCACAACGAGCGCACGTGAGAATCACGTGACTGTACTCGGTAAACAAACAAGCAAGTGTAGAGTGCACATTTGTCCAGTTCGGTGATGGGTTCCTCAGTTTTCCGAGACGAGTGACCTAAGTGCACCCGCCGAACCACTTGAGTGGCCGCCAGTGCTATTTACTTCAGACCCAATATGTATTTATGATAGGTTTGTTCTGCTTGGGGACTTTCTGGTAGGTTTGTTACGGCTTGAGGATGAAAGTCTACATGCCTTAATTATTTCTCTTAGTCATCGGGTTGTGATTACATTTGATGTCTTGACTTGACCTGGAGAGAAAAATCTGGGGTTCCATTTGTTATTTATATGCGAACTGATTTCAATAGGCTTATACACTTACACGGAATTGATTCTTACACATATTTTGGATACATCGGTTTTATTATTGCCCAAGGCCGCATGCTTTGGTATGCTAAAAAAGTTACATTATGTTCCTTAGAGCAAGTCTAACAGACCCCTTAAAAGACCCAACCCCGTAAAATAACCGCCGAAATACGGGGTAGGGCTCTACCCGGCCGTCTAGCAGACCCCGTAAATCAGGCCCCCCGTATCAATTTTTTTCAGTTTCGCTACGGGGCGGCTCCTTGCCCCCTACTTGTGCGGGATGGGAGGGGGAATACAGGGCCAACCCACCATTTCGTTTCAGCTAGGGCGGGCTGAAATTTCGGTTTCCCTACCTGTTTTCCCCCGCGCCGCCGCCACAGCCACTCGCCCGCCGCCGCCGGAAACCTAGTCATTTGGCCCCCTCCGCCGTCCGCCGAGCCGCCCCACACTGCGTCGACGGCCGCCGCACCCCCGCCGCACCTCAGCGCCCCTCGGCGCGCCCCGCCGCACCCCGTCGCGTTCTTCTCCGCCGCCAAACCCACAGTCAGTACTCCGCCGCGTTCTTCTTCGTTTTCACCGGTACAATCAATGAGCTTGGAGGCTGATCTATGCTTCATGGTGGTAGATGACTTCGGAGGTGACTATGGAGGATTTGGTGGATTCGTCGACCGATTGGTCATCCTCGGGTTCCGATGATTCGGACCTCGACGAGCTGCTGAACGACGACGACACGGAGATGATGCTGCTCCTCTTCGGTATGGAAGAAATCGAGGACCGCGCCAAGCTGCTGGATCAGAGAAGAGGGTCCATGATGGGGCGCATGTGCATCCCGCGGAACCGCGCGCTCGGCCACGAACAGCTGATGCAAGAATATTCTGTTTTACGGGGTGGGGATACGGGGTCTGCTAGGTTGGACGAGTTTTCGGCCCGTCAAAAGCGAATACAGGGCCCTCTACTCGCGTTAATTGCAACTCTTTATTTATATTTGGCATATAAAAGTGTTGACAACAAAACTTTTGTGACACGATTAATTGCAACTCTTTATTGTTTGGGTCATGTCCATCACACCATTACTCCTAATGATATGACTCCGTTATCAAGTGACTATAACAAGTCCATAGTTAGGAAACTCTAACTATCTCTTGATCAACGAACTAGTCCTGTAGAGGCTCACTAGGGACTCCTGGTGTTTATATTCCACACATGTATTATGTTTCCATTTAATACAATTATAGCATGGATAATAAACTATTATCATAAACATGAATATGCTTAATAAACCATTCTATTATTGCCTCTAGAGCATATTCCCAACAGTCTCCCACTTGCACTAGAGTCAATAATCTAGTTTACATTTTCTCGATCTAACACCCGTGGAGTCATACTCACGAAGTCTTAGTGCTGATCATGTTTGCTTGTGGAAGAGGTTCTGTCCGTACTCTGTACTTTACAGCTCTTTATGTCCTTTGCAAAATTGTAACTGTCACCTAATTTGACATTACTTTATCATCACATGATAAACTTCCTATCATCCCATGATAAAACCCATTATCATATAATGTATATAATATTTTTGGTCATTGAGTGAGACATTCATATCCTTTTATGCCTATATGTACGATCAGTTAAATGGACTTTCTCATAGCATACGCATCCGGAACTCACTCAATCTTGAAAGAACTTTCTCAAACCAAAATATTATATCTTATTTTAATCCTTGAATTAATCATATACTCCTATATGTTGTAGACTCAACAAATCGTCAGTGTACATGTCACTTCGATATTTCTGATCATGCTTTCGCTGTGCTACTCCGATATTAAGAGATCTCCAAATTAGTCTGGCTTTATGACTTCAATCAAGTCTACTATCTTCTAAATTCATCTCAATTTCATGAAAAATGGCTCCTCATTTAACATGTTCTTACAATTAAGAACTTGGGTCATTGATCGTCAGATACAAACACATGGTTCTAATATGTTCAGACCTATATATGAACAATTCATAGTGAATTCTAACATATCCTCCAACCATCAATTTTGTACTGAGTTCTCAACTCAATGTTTCACCTATTTCTTACAAGGAGATGAACCATTCTTCTCTTGTTTTATTTTGAACTCCTTCAAAACCTGTTTAGGTTAAACATGTGACTTTAATGTTTATCAAACATATCTATCAAACCATAGATACATCCATCTCCATGGATATTTGACATTCAAACTAACTTCACAAGTTATGCATTGGTCCATGACAATGTTTACAACATTCACGAAATCTCAATTTCATTCAAACACGATGTTGTAAACTCCCACTCAAATATACACCATACACATATTAAATTGTGAAGCCACTTTGGCTCCCACTCAGAAATATGTTATCTTTATATTTGACCATGATTAACTAGTTCCCACTCAAACATATGTCACCACATATTTTGATTATGGAAATTAGTTTCTGCTCTAACTTAATATATGTCACCACATATCTTAATTAGATCCCACTCAGTTTCTTATGCACTTTCTCGGTACTTTGGAATCCTCCAAAATTTCTTAACTCTTAAAATTCGAGAACTCATATACGAAATGCCAGCACCTTGCTAGCTTTAAGTTTTATTTATTCTACACAAACTCTTTGCAAAATAAATATGTGAAACATTCTTTTCACAAAATCAAGTAACAATTACTTTGTGATTTAAACTTAACATAGGATGACTCTAAGTCACTTTCGTATTTAAAGTTTCTATTTCTCCTTTTGTAGTTTTGTAGGTATGTCTTGTTTCTCAAACATGACAAGTAAATCATGAATGTTATTTGCAACTATTGAGAAATTTCATATTCTTGAATCTTACTTCTCTTCAGATAAGCTAAACCAAAATTCAATGATCACCATCATTAAAATCTTTTATGTGTCAAGTTTTAACCAACATAGCACTTCACATATGTGCCACTTGAAACATAAACATGCAAGGTTTTAGCTTTCTAAATTTATTCCAACAATTCTTTTATCAATGAAACCATTTCACGATAAAACCACTAAAATACATAACACAACCAAACACATTGGTTTGTCCCTTTTAGTCTCACATTGTGGAATCTCTATTCATAATCTCATATGAATGTATTACAAAACTTCATTTGCTATGGCCTCTAATTATCTCATAATTATTGAAACCACTATTTCACATAACTCATATGCGAAATGCAAATCATTAAATAGATCCTTTATTTAAAACAGAGTGTTATCAAAATAAATCTATATGATACTAATAAACCCTTAATTCTAAATCCCATTTCTATGACCACATAATATCAAAATATAATGTGACTACAATACTTTAGCGTGCATCAAAACACTTTTGAATAAACTCTAAATATTGCAATTTGTGATAACACTTGTCACAAGTCTTCATATAAACCATAACTCAAATATTTTGTCTCTTTTGATCAAATCGAAAGACTCAATTATCTTGTTAACGTAATATCCTCTACTTCCATGGTCTCATCATGACATGCATAAATACTCCTATTTACTCATTCACGATGAAGAACATAAAATAATGATGTCTCTTATTCACTGAAAAATACAACCAACACTTGTGTTTATTTTCAGCTACTCATGGCATTTTCAGAAAATGGCATTTTTAATCATACTACTTGGTGATGCGCATCAGAATACTCACCAACACTATAGCACAACTAAAACAAATCTCATCATCAAGTATTGGATATTTTAGCATGTTTTATTTTATAAGTGTTTAACTAATTATCGTTTAAATCTAACAAAGGACAATAATCTCATAATCGAAACGTGATCACTAAAGAAGGATTACTCATGAAAATAGAACAACCACTTGTCTTTAACATGAATGACCGTCTCACAAACCGAGACACACTAATTTAAGATCACACTTAATTCGATTACAAAACTCATTCAAATCCTCTAATTTAAAAACGATAAATGTAGAAGTGAAATGACGCCAGCATCAACTCCTTGATTGCCATCTTCCCGCGAAATCCACTCAGTCCCTCCATGCACTTCTCAAACGGCGGGCCATGTTTTCACAAAATAGCACAAGTATCAAATACTTAGCTCACCACAAGTGTAAATGGGACATTTAAACATTTATAACTAGTATATCAAAATATACCTTCTGCATTGACTACTTCTCCTGCTATGGGTTCCACTTTGACATGACGCAGCCGGGAAATAAACTCACAGAAAGTGATCGAATCCCTTCCCATGACATAGTCCCTGACATAATTCTTATAGCTGGGGGGAAGCGAGCGCAGCACCCCATCTATTGCCATCTCGTCAGTTATCTCATGGTTCCAAACATCCACCAGAGTATAATACAGCCGGTGCATCTTACTCAGGTGTTGTTCCAAGCAAGTGTTTTCTTCCATCTTAGTTGAAAGAAATTCATCCAAGCATTCAAACCTTGCAACTCTAACTTGTGCTATGAACCTTCTTTTCAGTTCATCGACAATCTCCATTGCGCTCAAGTTTCCAAATTGTCTACCAAGGTTAGAATCCATGAAGGTGCACATCAACCACTTGACTTTCAAGTAGGTGGTCTTTTGATTGTACCACTCCATGTACTCCTCATAGTTTGCAGAAACATCAGGTCATTCTTCTAAAGGTTCATCTATCACGTAGAGCTCACTATTGGTGTGCAGGACTTCTCTCAGACGCATGTACCACTCAGCAAAGTTTGACCCATCGAGACGCAGCTCCTCAGCAAGAAACATACTACTGTAGTCAGCCATGATCTACAAGGATTTTGTAAAGACATCTTTAGGACACTTTGTTTATGATAATTTTAGTTCATCTTAATCAAATTATTATATGAACTCCCACTAAACTCAACATCTCTCTGGTTGTTTAGTGACACACGATCCAAATACACTACACCACAACCGATCATCACGTGAGATGATGTAGCTTCAATGGTGAACAACTCAGTGTTGATCATATCATTCATATGACTCGTGTTTTACCTTTCGGTTCCGTGTTCCCGAGGCAATGTCTGTACATGCTAGGCTCGTCAAGACAACCGTAGTATTTTCGCATGTGTAAATTGGCTTACACCCGTTGTATGTGAACGTTGAATCTATCACACCCGATCATCACGTGATGCTTCGAAACGACGAACTTTCGCAACGGTGCATACTAGGGGAGAACACTTAATTATCTTGATATTAACATGAGAGATCACCTTATCATGCTACCGTCGCGATCACATCTAAGCATAACAATAAGGTGCATAAAAGGATTAACATCACATGCAATTCAAAATTGTGATATGATATGGCCTTTCTTCATATGCTTTTGATCTCCATCTATAAAGCACCGGCATGATCTCCATCTCCGGCATGATCTCCATCATCTTGGCGCCATCACCATGGTTGTCCACCAACTATTGCAACTACAACTAATGCTACTCTTAGCAATAAAGTAAAGCAATTACATGGTGATTCAATGACTCGCAGGTCACATAAAATAATAGACAACCATATGGCTCCTGCCGGTTGCCGTACTCGTCGACATGCAAGTCGCGAAATATTACAAACATGATCATTGCATACATTATCACAAATCACATATTGGCCATATCACATCACATGACCCCTCTGCAAAAACAAGTTAGACGTCCTCTACTTTGTTTATGCAATTTTTACGTGGCTTGGGTCAACGAGATAGAACCGTTCTAATCTACGCAAAACCACAACGGTGATATAATAGTCGCTTATTTACTCATCCTTTTGAAAGGCCTTCCATTGAAAATTGCACCCTCACTAAAGCAAGAGAAACAGACACCCGCCAGCCACTTATGCAAAACAAGTTGCATGTCAGTCGTGGAACCGGTCTCTCGTGCGTGGACGAGTAAGGTTGGTCTGGGCCGCTTCAATCTCACAATACCGCAAAGATGCAAAGTGCACGCTAGAAGGTAGCAACATAAAATATCAACGCCCACAACTCCTTGTGTTCTAATCGCACCAACATCTACGAATAGATCTAGGCTCTCATACCACTGAAGGGGTCGCAGCATAGAAAACAAAAAAAATTCCTACGCGGCAAGCGGAATAAACCCCAAGGATCTAGATCTACGAGATGAAGATAGCGAAGGTGAGATCCAATCTCTTACCCTTGAAGATCAACAAATGTGTTTTGTCGGTGCAGGGGTTGACTAGTCGATCCCCGCAACTAGACTCGTCTAGTCGCGAGGAGATGTATTATCCTCGAGATCCAATCCGGTGAAGTGCAGCAACGGGCAGCACCTCCGCGGTGTCCACACGTACGGCTCGATGAAGACGTCAACTCCTTGATCCCGCAAGCGAGATGACGTGGCCTTGATGATCTCAGCGGCACGACGGCAGCGCTGGTGATGATGACGATCTCCACGAGCAGGGCTTCGCCAAGCCAAGAAAGAGGAGAGGGAGAGGAACAAGGCGCAGCAGCCCTAGGGCATAGGGGTGGTGCAGCTATGGTGTGGAGATGGTGGTGGCGGCAGCCCTCCGGGGAGAGAGGGGTGCGGTTAGGGTTTTAGGTGGAGGAGGTGGTGCGGTTAGGGTGCTTGGGGAGCAGCCTCTTGGGGTGCCGCACCCCCTTCCCCTCACCCCTTTATATAGGTGGAGGGGGAGCCCTAGGGCCGGCCGGCCAAGGGGTGGCTTGTCCCCCAAGCCTAGTCCCCCTAGGACTCCTCCTAGGGTTGGCCGCCCCCCCCCCTCCTAGGCCAATTCGGTTTGGCCCATGTGGGCCTTAGGTGGTGCGGCTGGCCCAAGTGGCCAGCTGCACCCCTTTGGTCCATGTGGGCCCCATACAATATCTGGTCCGACTTCTAGACCCCTCTAGAACATTCCGGAACCTTCTGGTACCCTGCAAATAATTTTCGGAACTTTTTCGAAACCTCCGGAAACAACTTTCCATATATGAATCTTATTCTCCGGACTCCTCCGGAACCTCTCGTGACGTCCGGGATCCCATCCGAGACTCCGAATCATCATTCGTTTGTTTCATCATTTAATTCATCGCAAAACCTAATTTCATCGGAGCGTTAAGTGTGTGACCCTACGGGTTCGAGAATGCATAGACATGATCACATTAATAATTAATAGCGGGACCGGGATGCCCATATTAATTCCTATACACTCAACGAAAAGCTTTTCTCGATTGTACCACGATGCCGGAGATTCAATTAATCTCATATACGATTCCCTTTGTCTCACGATATTTTACTTGCCCGAGATATAATCGTTGACATCCCCATGTCTAGTTTAATCTCGTTACCGGCAAGTTCTCTTTACTCGTCCATAATATAGGATCCCGGTGATTACAACCTAATCACATGTCTGCAGACTTTTGATGCTATATTACCGAGAAGGCCTGGAGATATCTTCTCCGTCACATGGAGGGACAAATCCCACTCTCGATTCATATCACCCAACAACCCACCATCGGAGATACCTGAAAGCCACCTTTATAATCACCTAGTTACGAAGTGACGTTTGATGTCCACAAATCATTCCTCCGGTGAACGGGAGTGATATAATCTCATGGTCTAAGGAAACTATATTTGGCATATAAAAGTGTTGACAACAAAACTTTTGTGACATGATTAATTGCAAATCTTTATTGTTTGGTTCATGTCCATCACACCATTACTCCTAATGATATGACTCCGTTATCAAGTGACTGTAACAAGTCCATAGTTAGGAAACTCTAACTATCTCTTGATCAACGAACTAGTCCTGTAGAGGCTCACTAGGGACTCCTGGTGTTTATATTCCACACATGTATTATGTTTCCATTTAATACAATTATAGCATGGATAATAAACTATTATCATAAACATGAATATGCTTAATAAACCATTTTATTATTGCCTCTAGGGCATATTCCCAACATGTCCATGCCAGTACTTTTAGTCATCACATACACACCAATTTCACGTCATTTATATTTAGTCTCTTAACATGCAAGCTATCCACATGACCCACTATCTTATCCAACCAATTATCCATGTCATCTCCATTAACACTTATTAATAATAATATTTCTTCCATGCAACCTATTCATTTTATCTAATTTTCAGCCATACAATTGTCCATGCCACTACTTTTTAGTCACCAAATACACAACAATTTCACGTCAATTATACATAGTCTCTCAACATGGAAGCTTTCCACATCACTGATACCCACAAGTATAGGGGATCGCTGAAATCTTCGTTGGGAAGTATTACCCAAATTTATAGTTCGTCTTGATGGGAACACAAGAATACCAATAAGACTTTAGCAATTGAGGCGTCATTCTCAGCCACACCTGTATATCAATAAACTTGCAGCAGTAATAGTGATGGCAGCAAGATGATTCAAACAAATAAAACAGCAGTAGTGAACAATGGTTTCCCAGTTTTCACCGGAAAAGTGAAAGTGTAACTCAGAGATTTAAAACGTAGGCATGAGGTGACAGCGGGGTGTTGTATGAATAAGATTGATCATATAATAAGATTCATATAGCAATGGGACTTACTCCGATATATGTAGGTATGTGTTCCATAATTAGTTGTGCGCACTAACCAAGAGAATTTGCACAACATCTATTGTCCTACCTGCCCATTTCACCGGGGCCAACTTGGAACTATAGGTAATTAAGGTCTACCCTTTCGAATAGCCCGGAACAACGCATTAACACTTCATGAACACATATAATCCTCAAACGAAAACATGTTCCCCTTGTTTTCCCTATATGTCACATTTAGGGTTCGCAGGTTCAACATAATAGCAGGTAATACACTTTGCAGATAAATACCAAACTCAATTATATGATGGGGAAAAATAAGTTAAGTACTGAAATCATGCCACTCGGGCCCTAGTAGCAAGCATTAAACATAGCATAAGTGTGTCAACACAATACAAGAATATCCTCAAGATAAACCCCTAAGATCCCGGACAACGGGTATCATCATATGATCAATCTCATCCAATCCCCATCCACCTCATGTGACTACAGCGGACTACTCACACATGGTGATGGTGAGGGAGCTGATGGTCTATGGAGATGAAGGCGGTGAAGATGGCGGTGAAGACGGCCTCTGGATCCCTCCTCCGGGGGAGAAATCCTGGATCAATTTGACTTCGAAAACGAAGATCGTGGTGGCGGCAGCACTCTGTTTCGCGAATGCTCCTCCCCTCCTAGGTCAGCCACTTTTTCGTATATATGAGGGGGTACGCGAAAGCCGAAGGAGAGGCGGTGCCCGAGGCCCCAGATGGGTGGGCCCATGCGGCCAAGGAATCTGGCCGCATGGGGCCCACTCTTTTGGCCCTCGGACGCTTCCTCGTGTCCATCTTTTGCACGATGCCCTTCTTTTCCATAAAAATTGACGTGGTATTTTTCTCCGATTTAATTTCCTGCAAAAACAACCAGAAAAGAGACTTTGCTAAAAACAATGTGAGATTCAGCAGTTTTTATTCAAATATGGGAAGATTCCAGAGCAAATTATGAAGCAAAGTGCTTGGAAAAGTAGATGCATTTTAGGTGCATCAATCACCCACTATATTAGCCAACCAATTGTCCATGTCATCTCCACTAACACTTATTAATAATAATATTTCTTCCATGCAATCTATTCATTTTATCTATTTTTCAGCCATACAATTGTCCATGCCACTACTTTTTAGTCATCAAATACAGAACAATTTGTCAATAATATTTAGTCTCTCAACCACTAGGACCAATTGAGGCTTGCATATTTTTGTAGACATAATATTTCATCGTCCTATACCCTTTTCATCTGCACAATAAATTCATAAAGTGATACCCGCTGCAACACGCGGGGTATTTTTCTAGTATTTTATTTATATGTGTACTCTGATTTAGCTTTGGGACATTACTTATTTTTGTGTAATCACATATATTAGATGTATGATGTGATCATAAAATATGTGATACAGAAATGTTGAACTATTTTTTATTTGGCGACATTTCATTTTTCATATTAACAATACAATAATTGAAACTTTTATGACTGATGTATGATGTGATCATAAAATATGTGATACAGAAATATTGAACTATTGTTGATTTGGTGACATTTCATTTTCCATATTAATAATACAATAATCTAAACTTTTATGACCACATCTTCAAAGTTTGAGGACATATAAAACAATATGATGACTACGTGAATCAACTGAGTGGCGCTAGAATGTCCTAGCAATGAAGAAAATCTAAAAGAGATACACATGCACAGTTTAAAATAACCAATGTCATTCTAAAACAGAGTAAATCGGAGCTCAACCACATGATAGTAACCTGTCAAGATCGAGGGATGTATAATGGGTTTTTCGGCGATGCTCCAACTCACTTCTTTTTCCTACCCCGTTCCATGCTTATGCTCGTATGGGCGCATGGTTCAATAACTCTTATGGATCGATGTATGTGGCAATCTACTTTAATTAGAATTAGGGTGGTGGTGGTGGTGTGGGGGGGGGAGGGTTGTGGGCAATCACCCCCATCCACCATGGTAAGGATGTAACAAAAATTAACATAATTTTTGTATCATGAAACTTTAAGTTGTCCAAATTAAGTAGTTAAATTTACTCAACGAGAAATTAATATATCTAACAAATTAAATATCATCAACTTTCACTCTAGTTAGTAACTCCGGTGGCTTCCACCGCCCGAGATAGCGCCGACCACTAGCTGCTGATCGGTCGCTGGGTCATGTTAGGACCCACAGCCCTAAGTCATTTTTCCTGTGGTGGTCACGACGCTGGCCATTAACGCCTTGATATTCTGGATGGTCCGCTGCCATCTCGCCTCTGCCATCTCGCGCGCGTTCGCTCGCTGATGCCGGTTGTATGCCCTGTCCCTCAATCATGTGCCATATTAGTCATGTGCCCTTTGTCTGTATGTTGTATGATGTACTCCTTGCCGGCATTATGTTGCTCCTACGTACGGACACCATGAACTGGTGAATAGAAATGTTTGAATTGACCCGAACATGAAAGATATATTGCTATATTATATTACATGAAAATAGAAAATGGTAAACTTATATGAAATGAGTTTAGATCTTGCTACATTACAAGCCTTTCAATTCAAAAACTAAAATGCAAAAAGTAGAACTGATACATACTTGCATTAATGGTTGTATAAAGAACATATCTACTTGTGGAGAAAAGGGAAATCTAGTTCGTATCAAAACCGGCCTTCTGCTACCGCTTGCCACCAAAACTCTTATTTCTAACCCCTTAAAGGAAGGGGAAACAGAGGACAAGGAAGTACACGAGAATCTCCGGGAAAGGCGAAAATGAAAATAGAAACATTTGAAGGGATCTAAGCCCTTCTTATCTTTTCCAAAATAGAAACATTTGATGGCTGGTAAAACATATACACAATTTTCCATCCAATCGGGATACACGATTCTTGCTTACATACAATATTTAATATCTACCATGTTTGTAAGTAGACAAGAAACAACCTTTTCAACCGAACAAATAAGCCTTCTTTATGGTGTACCCCACCATCAGGCACTCCGGCGGCTTGCATTCTTCCTTGGGCTTGGGCATATAGGTGAACCTCTCCAGGCGGCCACCACCGGGTCAGCGAGCATGTCCCCTCTCTTGGCTTTTCGTGTGCCCTTGATGTTGCTGACGATCCGGGGCTTGCGCCCGTTGTGGGCGATCTTAGGCTTCACCAAGCTGAAGAAGTTCCAGTTCTCGCTCTCGCCAAAAGTCCTCACTAGTTTGGTAGAAGGAGGTGAGCGTCTCGGGATTATCAGCGTACACATCCGCCTAGTGCAAGAATTTCTTGGCGGTAGCAGGGAGCGGCGATCCGACGAGTTTTGGATGGAGTTACTACATCAGGAGGTCATAGTAGTTCTGTGGGTAGAAGGAGCTTCCGAGTGCGAAATGCTGGGGAGGAGGCGGTGACCCCAAGGGGATGGATTGGAGAATTAATGTTATGATCAGATCGTGCATGTTTTCTTTATGAGATTGTTTTATTTATGTTCTTGGATGCTCTTTTATCTAAGTGGTTACTCTAGCCAAGTGGTTGCGTTAGATCTCCAAGAGGGAGTACATGCTAGATAGTGGGTCCATGCCTCCTTCATTCGTGGGCTCAAGTTGACAAAAACGACTAAGGGTAAGGATGCGATGTTGCCACTAAGGGCAAAACGGAGGTTTTGTTTCATTGTGTTATAAATTTCTTACATCATGTATGGTGCTTAAGGCGATACTATGTTGTATTCACCTTAATACTTAAAGATGCATGTTAGATATAGGTCTCAAAGTGGAGTATTAGTTATAGATGTGGTAAGGGGGTGCGGTCTATATATGTTTGACGTGTTGCCTACATGAATATGTGCCATGTACAACTTTCTCATAGTTGTTTAATTGTAATTTGTCATTGTCCAGCTGTAATTTTTTCACCCAACAATGTTATTACTACTAGTGAAACTATGACCCTCGGTCCAATCTTTAATATTGTTTACAAACTTGTTCCTCGCTTTCTCGTTTTTGCTTTTATTCGTATTCCTGTAGCTTTCCATATATACTATATTTTTAACCCCTTTGTTTTTTACGAGACGAGAAGATTGACACCCTTCCTAGAACTTTGGGAGCAAGGTGATGTAGGGCTAGGCCCGATCTTCACGGATTTGAGGGGGAAACGGGGATGAACACGAAGAACACGAGGGGAAACGAGGGAGATTCGTGGGCAAAACACAAGGATAACTAGCAAATCCTGCTAAGAACTCCACCCAACAACAAACCCTCAAAAAGGTAGCCTTTGGATCGAAGAATCAAAGCCAAACTTACTCTTGTTGAAACCGATTGCTCTTACCGGCCGGTCCACCGATCCAATAGAATCACTGCAGTGAAAGATTGGTTTGCACTACTAGAGACACCGCAGTGAAAGAGTAGCAACAACAAGATCTACCTCAATGAGGCACCCTAGCTACGAGAGAGGAGGAGCATAGCTCACACAAGTCTCAGATTCAGTCTACCCTCAAATGGGGAAAGGGACAGCTATTTATAGTCTTAGTACAAAACGAGGCAGGTAGGTGGGGAACCGGCCTGGAAACCGGCCTAGGCCGGCCTGGAGGCCGGCCGCGTCGGGTGGATGGCCGGCCTGGAAACCGGCCTAGGCCGGCCTGGAGGCCGGCGGCGTCGGGTGGAGGGCCGGCCTGGAAACCGGCCTAGGCCGGCCTGGAGGCCGGCAGCTTCGGGTGGAGGGCCGGCCTAGGGGCCGGCCTAGGCCGGCCTGGAGGCCGGCTGGCTCGGGTGGGGGTCCGGCCTGGGGGCCGGCCCAGGCCGGCCTGGAGGCCGGCTGACTCCTCCTTGAGCCTTCGCCTCCTTCTTCCTCTTCTTGCCCATCTTCTTGGAGTTCCTCTTGGCCATCTTCTTGACTCCATTGTGGGTCATCTTCCGGGTGGATCCTGAGTATGCATAAGGTAGTGGCATGAGGTAGCAAGCAATTCAAAGGAAGGTCAAGATCACACATCGAGAGGAGCGAGGTCACCTTTTCGTGAAGAGCCTTGACTCTTGATCTTGTCATTGGGCCATTTGGCATGGTGTCCATGGTGTTGTCCACATGTGGGGCTACATCATCTCCCCCCCCTTCGGAAAGAGTCGTCTTCGACTCGTCATCCTCTTGAACGCTTGCATCTCCGTGGAAAGGGGATAGGTCGGCGACGTTGAACGTGTCATGCACCAAGTACTTTGAGGTTGGTATGTCGATCTTGTATGCGTTGTCGTTGATGCGCTTGAGCACTCTGAAAGGTCCGTCACCGCGAGGAGCAAGCTTGGATTTCCTTTCATCCGGAAAACGGTCCTTGCGGAGGTGTAACCACACAAGGTCTCCTTCTTCGAATACCATGGGCCTCTTCAACTTGTTGATCTTGGTGGCTTGGCGCTTTGTGTGCTCCTCTAGAGTTGCTCGTGTTGACTCATGTAATGTCTTCATGTAGTCGGCTCTTTTGTCGACGTCCATGTCGGTGCGCTCGTGTAGCGGAAGTGGTAGGATGTCTAGGGCGGTGTTGGGGTTGAACCCATAGACAACCTCAAACGGGCTTCGCTTGGTCGCCCGGTGGGAGGCACGGTTGTAGGCGAACTCGGCGTGCGGTATGCATTCCTCCCAACCCTTGATGTTTGGCTTGATTAATGCGCGAAGGAGAGTTGATAAGCTTCGATTCACCACCTCGGTTTGGCCGTCGGTTTGTGGGTGGTAAGCGGTGGAGAAGAGGAGCTTGACTCCTAGCTTTGCCATCAATGCCTTCCAAAAGTAGCTTGTGAACTTGACATCACGGTCCGAAACAATGGTCTTCGGCACTCCATGTAGACGAACGATTTCCCTAAAGAACAAAGTTGCAATGTGTGAAGCATCGTTGGTCTTATTGCAAGGAATAAAGTGTGCCATTTTAGAGAAGCGATCGACAACAACAAATATTGAATCTTTGCCATTCTTTGTGCGAGGTAATCCTAAGACGAAATCCATGCTAATGTCGGACCAAGGTGTGTGTGGTATTGGTAAAGGCATATAAAGGCCATGAGAGTTCAACGTGGACTTAGCTTTGAGGCAAGTTGGGCAACGGCGCACCAAGCGCTCCACATCACGCGTCATCCGTGGCCAAAAGTAGTGTGTAGATAGCATGGCGAGTGTCTTGTCACGTCCAAAGTGTCCCATGAGTCCTCCACTATGTGATTCCTGTAGAAGCAACAAACGGAGCGAGGACTCGGGAATGCATAGTTTGTTAGCCTTAAACAAGAAACCCTTGTGCAAGTAGAAATCATCGCAACCTTTGTCAATTGTGTACTTGGTAAAGATAGGACCAAAGAAAGAATCGGAAGCATAGAGTTCTTTAAGGTCATCAAGACCCAAAACATTGATTTCAAGTTGGGTGAGTAAGATCATCTTGCGGGAAAGAGCATCCGCAACTATATTGTCCTTGCCTTTTTTTGTACTTCACCACATAGGGAAAAGACTCGATGAATTCAACCCATTTGGCATGCCTTTTGTTCAAATTGGCTTGGGTTTTCAAATATTTCAAAGATTCATGATCGGAGTGGATAACAAACTCTTTGGGCCAAAGGTAGTGTTGCCACACTTCCAAAACACGTACTAAGGCATAGAGTTCCTTGTCGTAGATTGGGTAGTTTAGGCGAGCACCATCAAGTTTTTCGCTATAATAGGCAACGGGACGGCCACATTGCATGAGGATGCCACCGATGCCAAGGCCACTAGCGTCACACTCAAGTTCGAAAGTTTTGGAGAAATCCGGTAAAGCAAGTAAAGGAGCTTCGGTCAATCTCTTCTTGAGTTCATTGAAAGCCGATTCTTGAGCATTGCCCCAAATGAAGGGTACATTCTTTTTGGTAAGCTCATTCAAGGGGCAAGCAATTGTGCTAAAATCTTTCACAAAGCGACGATAAAATCCAAACAAACCAAGAGCACTACGAAGTTGAGCAAGATTAGTTGGCGGTGGCCAATTTGTGATTGCCTCAACCTTAGAGGTGTCAACTTCAATCCCTTTTGACGAAACCACATAACCCAAGAATACAAGCTTGTCGGTGCAAAAGGTGCATTTCTTGAGATTGGCAAAAAGCGAAGCATTACGAAGGGCCAACAAAACTTGCTTCACATGGTCGACATGTTCATGCAAGGATTTGCTATAGACAAGGATATCATCAAAGTAGACAACCACAAACTTGCCAATGAAAGTCCGCAAGACGTGATTCATAAGACGCATAAATGTTGAAGGAGCATTTGAAAGACCAAAGGGCATGACAAGCCACTCATAAAGACCAAGTTTTGTTTTAAATGCGGTTTTCCATTCATCTCCTTCATGCATACGGATTTGGTGATAGCCACTTTTTAAATCAATTTTGGAGAAAATAGTGGCACCACTAAGCTCATCTAGCATGTCATCAAGTCGTGGGATAGGATGTCGATACCTCACCGTGATATTGTTGATGGGACGGCAATCCATGCACATTCGGAGTGTGTCGTCTTGCTTGGGGACGAGGATTACCGGAACGGCGCACGGACTCAAGCTTTCACGAACATGTCCCTTGGCGAGGAGTTCTTGAATTTGGCGCTCGATCTCCTTCGTCTCCTCGGGGTTGGTGCGGTATGGCGCTCTATTGGGTAGAGGGGCGCCGGGAATGAGGTCGATGCGATGCTCGATTCCACGTAGGGGAGGAAGTCCTTGAGGGAGCTCATCCGGAAAGACATCTTTGAATTCCTGCAAAATAGACAACATAGGCGGAGGAACTTGGGTTAAGTCGTTAGTGTCTTTGCCATCTCCTTTGCATAAGAGCACGAAGTGGAAAGTGGATGGGTTTGCTCTCACTTCTCTCATCTCACTTTTGGTGGCTAACAAGACTACGCCGGGACTCACTCTTTTCCCTCTCTCACTCATATTTGGCTTGTGGCTCTCACTCACGTGAATGTGGTTCGCTCTCTCACCACTCAACTCACTAGGGGATTGTTTTTCTTGCGCTCGTACAATTGTCTTGGCATTGTCGGCGATGATTTGGCTCGGAGTCATTGGGCGGAGCACTAGGATCTTATTGTTCCATTTGAAGCTATAGTAGTTGGTGCGCCCATCATGAGTAGCGGCCTTGTCAAATTGCCAAGGGCGGCCAAGAAGTAAGTGGCAAACCGACATTGGTACCACATCACAATCCACCGTGTCCTCGTAAGAGCCAATCTTGAAGGATACTTGAACCGTGTGTTGGATCCTCACGGTGCCGGAGTCACTAAGCCATTGCACATGGTAAGGATTGGGGTGCTTCTTGTATGTCAAGTTGAGTTTCTCACATAGCTCCTTGCTTGCCAAGTTGTGACAACTCCCACCATCAATGATTACCTTGATTGATTTGCCGTTGATGCCGGCCTTGGTTTGGAACAAGTTGCATCTTTGAGCGTCATCACCTTGGTTGATTGTAGTCAAGACTCGAGTGACAACTAGAGTGGGGTTGGGGTCACCATCACAATAGATGTAGTCATCATCGTCATCCAAGCTTTGCATCGTGGCCACCTTGTTCAATGCGTGGTACTCATCTTCACTCATGGACTCATAGTCTCCATTTTCATTGACTATCATCACCTTCTTGTTGGTGCATTCAAATGACTTGTGCCCTTGACCTCCACACTTGTAGCAAGTGATATATGACTTGACGGCTTGTGGTGAGGGCGTCGTCTTCTTGGAAGTGGTAGTGGGTTGCGGTGTAGAACTTTTGGCATTGCCTTGGGCTTGGACTTGAGTCATGGGTTGTGTTGATGATGAAGCTCTAGTGGCGAAGAAGGACTTGGCCTTGACATACTTGAGTTCTTCGGCGACTTGGCGCTCGGCCTTCATGGCTTGATGAACGAGCTCAACAAGGTTCTCATAAGGTTGGAATTCCACTATCTTCTTGATGGGGTACGTGAGGCCGTTCAAGAAACGTGCCATTGATTGTTCCTCGGACTCTACAATGTGTGCACGGGAGAGAGTGGACTCCATCTCCTTGTAGTACTCGTCGACCGTCTTGATACCTTGCTTGAGTTCTTGTAGCTTCTTGAACAAATCGCGTGCATAATGATGTGGCACAAAGCGCTTGTGCATTTCCTTCTTCATGTCATTCCATGTGTCTATTGGGTCTTCAAAGGATGCTTGGAGTTGTTCCCACCATAGTTGCGCATAGCCTTCAAACTCGAGGGATGCGAGGTCAACTCGTTTGTCTTGCGGCACCTTGTAGACTCGAAATAGTTTGGAGACCTTGGATTCCCATGCTATGTAGTCCTCCGGGTCGTTGGTGCCGTGGAACTTAGGAATGACGAGCTTGGGAGGATTGAAGCGGTTCTTGTGATCATCCTCATCATCATCATCATGGTGGCGATGGCGGTCTCGGTGACGATGCCTTGGATGGTGGTGTGGAACATAATCCTCGTCATCTTCAATATCAACATGATTGTCGGCCAATGGCACTCGGCGGGCTCGATGTGGAGGAAGATCATGACGATGATGTCGATTGTCCTCATGGCGGTGTGGGGGATCCAAATTAACATTTGGAATTGGAATTTCTTGTCGATGGCGATCTTGATGTTGGTGATGGTGTACGATCGCTTGGGGGTGCGGCTCTTCTTGACGATGTTGGTCTTGGTGTTGTTGAGGATCCATGTTCACTTGTTGATTAGGTATCTCTTGGCGATGGCGATGCCCTTGATCATTCTCACTCCGTGCGTGGCTTCTTGCGGTGGAGTGGCGAGAGCTTCGCGAACTTGACCTTGAAGAGTGTCGACGATCTCGTTCGAGGAGCTCTTGGATTTGAGCGAAGCGCTCATTGTTTTCACATTGAGCGGCTTGATGGCGCTCCTCATACCGACGGAAGTTGTCATCAATGTACCGCCTAAGGGCCTCCGCTTGTTTGCCGAAGTCGGTGTCTTGTTCTTCCCTAGCCATGATTAGACAACACAAGTGATATGTGGAAAATTTGGTGGCTAAAAACCGCTCTTACCTTTGGTTGATAATATTGGACAAGTGGGCTTGCCGCCCGAGACAATGGTGTCACAAGAGTAAAAGTGTTTGATTAGCAATCCAAAAGCGACCCACACACACACTTATGAGGAGCTTGGGTATGGTAAAGTGGCAAGAAATCAAAACGAAACCAACGAAAAGGCTATTGCAAGAAGTGGAGGATAACCACAAAGACCACGAAACAAAAGAGACTAACCACACTATCCGAGAAACAAAAGAGACTCACACGTGGAGACAAACGTGGATGGTGCGACTATAGGGAGGAGCAACTTGGACCTAACGAAGACTATGCTCGTGCCGCACCACCTCTCGAAGGACAACTAGCTCAAGTGTATGGGAAGGAGCACCCGATTTGCACAAGTGTACCCATTTATCTATTGGTAATTGGAGCTTGAGGATAACTAGGATCACGGCTCGGCTTTTCTCTTTTTTTTTTTTGAATCTTTTCTATTTCTCTTTTGCTTTTATGCTTTTGCCCGAGCCGAGTCCGCTACAACTAGATGCTCACAAGATTATGATATGGTTACTTGGTGTCACACAAGTGCAATGCTCACACTATGAAGAGCTAGCTCCTAGGAAAAAGTTTCGCGAAATGGAAAGGGATGTGTCGGAAGCTATACCTTTGATGTCGTCGAGGTAGCGATGAAGCGACACGAAGATGAAATCGGTGAATAGTCGTGCGGCGGTAGCACCGGCCGAACGGGCGGTAAGACCGATTGCGGGCGGTAGTAACGGCCGTTCGGACGGTAGTACCGCCGGCGACGAATTGCGCGGCACGCTTGGGCTTGGAGCGGAAAAGGCCTCCGGAAAAACACCAACGGAAAGTGGGGAAAAGGTCTTAAGCACGAGATCCGTGGATCAAAACCACAAATCGCTCACCAAATCGAAAGATCGAACGAAATCCATATGGGCTATTTTTTTGGAATTTTCGAAATTGGTATGGGAAAGAAAAATTTTGGTGGAAAATGGCTAATAAACGGTGGAAACACGATCCAAATCCGTGGAAACCCTTGCTCTGATACCAAATGATGTAGGGCTAGGCCCGATCTTCACGGATTTGAGGGGGAAACGGGGATGAACACGAAGAACACGAGGGGAAACGAGGGAGATTCGTGGGCAAAACACAAGGATAACTAGCAAATCCTGCTAAGAACTCCACCCAACAACAAACCCTCAAAAAGGTAGCCTTTGGATCGAAGAATCAAAGCCAAACTTACTCTTGTTGAAACCGATTGCTCTTACCGGCCGGTCCACCGATCCAATAGAATCACCGCAGTGAAAGATTGGTTTGCACTACTAGAGACACCGCAGTGAAAGAGTAGCAACAACAAGATCTACCTCAACGAGGCACCCTAGCTACGAGGGAGGAGGAGCATAGCTCTCACAAGTCTCAGATTCAGTCTAGCCCTCAAATGGGGAAAGGGACAGCTATTTATAGTCTTAGTACAAAACGAGGCAGGTAGGTGGGGAACCGGCCTGGAAACCGGCCTAGGCCGGCCTGGAGGCCGGCCGCGTCGGGTGGATGGCCGGCCTGGAAACCGGCCTAGGCCGGCCTGGAGGCCGGCGGCGTCGGGTGGAGGGCCGGCCTGGAAACCGGCCTAGGCCGGCCTGGAGGCCGGCAGCTTCGGGTGGAGGGCCGGCCTAGGCCGGCCTGGAGGCCGGCTGGCTCGGGTGGGGGTCCGGCCTGGGGGCCGGCCCAGGCCGGCCTGGAGGCCGGCTGGCTCCTCCTTGAGCCTTCGCCTCCTTCTTCCTCTTCTTGCCCATCTTCTTGGAGTTCCTCTTGGCCATCTTCTTGACTCCATTGTGGGTCATCTTCCGGGTGGATCCTGAGTATGCATAAGGTAGTGGCATGAGGTAGCAAGCAATTCAAAGGAAGGTCAAGATCACACATCGAGAGGAGCGAGGTCACCTTTTCGTGAAGAGCCTTGACTCTTGATCTTGTCATTGGGCCATTTGGCATGGTGTCCATGGTGTTGTCCACATGTGGGGCTACATCACAAGGTTGTTTTTGTGTGTTGTGTGCAGGTCCTACGCCAAACTCTGTGAACGTACATTCTCCTTGTGATTCGATAAACCTTGGTTCCTTACTGAGGGAAATTTTCTATTGTGTTACATCACCACCTTCCTCGTGGGGTGAAAAATTCAGCGTTTGACATATGCGAATTTCTGGCACCACTATGGCCATCACACTTATTATTATTCTGGTTTTTGTTGTTAGTGTAGTTATTTTGTTTAGTTGCTTTTGTCTTATGAAATAAAAAAATCCCTATTGAATTGTGCTATGAATGTGAGAGTGGAACTATCTTAAATTCCTTTTCGAGGTATCTTCATGCCAATGACACTAATCCTTGGTATCTATCTTGGATCTATTATCGTTTTTGAATCAAGGAAAATATGACATGGAGGAAAAATGCTCTGAAAGATACGAGGACAACAAATGGAGGAGGACAATGATGAAATTTAAGTGGAGGAATACATGAGTAGATACCCATCCACACCTTCCAACAATGGTAATTCTCAGTTCCCCTGGTTGGTTCCTTTGACATATGTACTAGTAATGTTGGTATGTTTGATGATGAACCTTTACTAGACAATGGATATTTTTAGGTGGGATCATCTTATGGAAAAAATTATGATTAGCGGGGCAATTTTTTCTTCAAAGAATAGCATACTATGTAGACCACGTATGACAAGATATGTTTGTATCTTATTTTTCCTGCTGTATATTTCATCAGTGCCACGGTACTATGGTTTGTTGGCTTTGATTAAACCTTGAAAAACAATTAAAAATGGAGAGAAGGTATTTAAAATTAAAACTAGTGGGTGATACTTCAATTCTGTCGAGGATACTATTACAGTAAAGCACAAGCTTAATTTTGGCGGGAATATGTACTGTTCAAAAGAAGCTCAATAGGAAATAATAATTTTATTAGATTTGTTATTCCACCACAAACTTACTAAAGAACTTAGCCATTTAGCTAAAAGCAGCCTGGTGGGCCACCAAAGGAAAACTTTGAACCTATTATCGGTGACACGTAATAACATTTCGGATGATCTGCAACAATTGGTAAGTCTGATTGTATAAGAGTGGCTTGACCATCCCGATCAACAAACTGAAGGTTGGATACAAATGCAGCAGTTTCTGATGGAAATGATCCACTGCCCATTGGAGGAGTTGGAAGACTTCTTGTGGCACGTGATTCTCCACCAAAAGCAATGGAATTTGCCTTTTCGGCTAATGTTGTAAATAAGTTTGCGGGATAGTACCCCACTGCTGTTGGAACTTCATCATTTATGCCGCAATACAACCACCAATTTTCACTGGACTTCTCCTGTGGTAAGGATTCTGGATCAGTGAAGTTTAAAACAGATAAATAAATTGGGGAAATTTAATGCAACTTAAGCGTTTGCGAAGAATGTTGAATTAGTGAACTTTAAACAGATAGGTTTTGCGCTATTCAAGGAACAAATCACAATTCCTTATTATGGAAATTGCACACACATGGTTAGCATTCTTAAATCATTATTTGATGGTTCAAAATAGTGTTCGACAAAGTGTGGTGAAAAGGTTCATCACACAATAAATTTCTTCCATTACTTATCTCCCCCGTGTATGGTCCTTTGTAGCTCCATTGTTATGATTCTTCCTTATAAGAACTATTGTGTGTTGGCACACGGAAGAAACACAAACACATTATGATTTCAAGTAATGAGGTCCATCAGTCACCGTTTTCCAAGGGTCCCCAAGCAAATGTACCTCTAAGAATCTACTTGAGTGTTGGTACAATTACCTATACTAACATAGGAAGGATTTCTAAAAATTTAATTCATTTATCTAAGAAACTTGAGAGAAACAACAAAGGAAACTTGATTATTTGCTATTATCACGTGTTAATTTCTTGACCACAAATAAATAAAACGTGTGGATCTACAAGTACCACACCCATGTCTACTCAAATATTTAAATGTTTTGCAGAAATTATATATACCCAAGAAAAATCAAAGGCCAACTGCAAAAATCATGTACGAATATATCATCATAGGTTAGCACAACCCGATGTTTCCACCATGAATGAGAGATTTTTTTTGGAGGTGCTAGCAATGCAAACCTTAACTAACGTGGGATCGCATTAATAATATGGTACATGTTTACAATATTTCCCTAAGTGTGTTTAAACTATTGGAATAATTAACTCTAGGTGTATGCATTGAAGCCACAACTATTTCCATTTTATGAGAAAAACTTTTGAAAAAATAAAGTTTAGAAACATGATATCTTCTTGAATTAAAATGGTTTTTTCTACCAAGTGACTAGTTGCTTGTTTTTGTGTCGCTTGTCAAACTATGTTGGGATCAAATACTAGCCTTACCAGTTGGGTAGTCGACATTTTACATCAAAATGTTTATGTGAAAAATACAAAAGCACTATGAGATAAATCCAAGGGTTTTGACAATTTAAGTTTGTTATCTTACTTTTCTTATGAATTCAATTGTATATAGTCAATTCATACATTACTCGTTTGCGCATATTTATGTGATCTCCCTTAGAAATTGGTACCACTTTATGGAATATCTTATAGGGTTGATTTCTTTGTCCTTGTGAAACACTATTTTCAACTACAAAAACAAGATGTATACAAAATTATAGTTCCTACAGAAACTAAAATAATAAGCCTTAAATAATTCTCAAATTTAAGAATCAACATATTGAAGTGAGTCTAGCTCACTTGGTTAGGGAAGTGGATGTACAACCCAGCCACCCAGGTTCAAGTCCTCACGGACGCATATTTGATGCAGATTTCGGTTCTTATTATTTCAAAAATAAAAATCACTGTAGGGGCTTCCCCTACCGTATTCCTTTCAAAAAAAAAAAGAATCAACATATTGATAAAATTGGATACAGTTATCATACCTTAAACACTTTTAATGTAATAGTGTGACTAGATCCACCAGTAGAACTATTTATAATAGCACCTGGAATTATTTTTGATCCACTTTCTAATTGGAAACCAGGGCATTCCATGTTGTAGCACCCGCTTCTGCCATATCCATCACTCTGTTTAGAAGTATATATTGTTAATGTCATCAAACGGAAACTGTAGAGTTAGATACTATAGAGAAATATGGAAACTTACTGTCCAGTGAGTGTAGAAATGAGTATGGGAATCTCCATATATATCAGGAGAAACCTATAATACAAAAAGTTAGCAAGTAGCAAGAACAACAATGTGCTAACTATGGTGATTATATTAGGAAAAAAATTCATTTACACCTCACTAGACATAAATTTGTTATTAGAGCACTTTCGATAGAAAAAGACTAGTCAATACATGTGATGGTCGTGGCCATTACATGAGAAAGTGACGACCCGTGACAGCTTAGTGCATATATTTGTGCATGCATGTTGTAGCTGTATGGGGCAATAGTGTCGAAGCGCCTCGTGGGACCGAGGAGTTCCGACCGTCTTTCTAAGCTCCTTAAGAGAACATTTAGTCTCGGTAGTTGCAGATTAACATGCACATACCTAAGTCTTGCGCTATTGCACGTGATCATGACCTCACTTTATATATGTGGTGTGTTATGACCTTGAGATAAGAACTTTTAACATATTCACAAGCTTCATTTATTATTTTAAGTATTAGTATTTACTAACAAGGTATGGTGATCCAACTCCAGGCATATGACACAAAATATTTATGTGGGCATCAATCACGTATCCATTGAAAAGTAGGATGAACAAAAAGGTCACAACGCCATTGGCGAATGATCTATTGGATATAATGAGGGCGAATGCTGCTGTAAGTTTTAGCTTTTGAGGAATATAGGATAGTGAAATAAAAAGGAATATTTGGAGTAGAATAGAAAGCGAGGATATGTACTATGAAAAGTATAATGGAATCTATGTCAATAACATAGCAATTCATAGTTCTTGCAAAATAGAAAGTAACTACCAATACTAGAGTTAAATAATTGAACTTGTCAATTCATATAGACATTTATGGGATCTTGAAACCTCTCGACATAAACAATTTTCTGCATGTGAGAAAGCATTGCATATACATATAGAGCATTACTTACCATCCAACCAACCCGAATAGAATTGTAGCTTTCTTTTGACCAATTTCCAACATCAGCAACCCATACCGTAGATGCACTAAGTTGGCCACGACTTATGTTATAACCATACACATCGATGGTTGCAACAAATCCATAGTACTCGTCATAGGGTTTTCCAGGAAGTGATGCATGTGCTGCAAACTGCGGAGTGAGAGAAAATAATTAGGCTTGTATGCATTGCAAGTACAATGTGTTCATTCAGCAACTATAGTTATTATAATATTTATTTATTTTCTTTTTAATATATTTAATTAACTATATATAAGTTCCCTACACTTTTCATATTCTCTTCAGAATAAAGAAAATCAAGAAAAATGTGTCGACTTGGGAGATATATCACTTAACAAATAGGGTATAAAGCTGAAGTGTGATGTTTGATTATTATTGCGAGGAAGGGTATCATGTATTAAAGGGTTATTCTGGTTTAAGGACCCATCTAGGACCAAGAGCTGAATCATCTTGCCATTGTATGAATTTTGTGGGATAACACAAGTCCTCACATTAGTTAGTTAACTGAATATACTACTAAAGAATGAGGTGGTATCTTAAATGAAACACGTCTTTGGTATCTTACAACCCACTAAACAGTTAGAATCCTTTGGAAACCCAAATGGGTTCTCTTGGCAATATATGGAGCACTGGTCCCATAAACTAGGGAGTAGTTTTTTTTGGAAATGCATGCTCTTTTTTGCAAGAGAGGATGGTTAAAAGTAGTGGAAACGGTCCTAATTTAATCTCTCTATCTCATCAATGAATTTACTTGATATTACACACAAATACCCCCAAACTCAATTCAAATGTTTATGTAGAACTTTGTCCCTCAATTATTTAAAAAGATGAGGCAAAACATGGTCATGGCCACCACCTTCTGATGTGTATAGGCATGTCCAGTTGAAAATTGAAAATAACCAAGGTACACGTCCTTAATTATTATCCAATTTTCATCTTTCTACGTGAAAGTCCCCATTCAATAAAAATAAATCCTCAAACCACATACAAATTAACATAATATATCTTGCTTAATGCAAATAATCTATATAAATTTAGTAGATCATAAAGTGCAATTAATTACACCAAATTTATGTTGGCAATGCTTCAATAGCACACAAACAACATGGCACAAACTTCACAAAGTTTGCACTTACCTCTTCAGTTATGAGACACTATTGACATGCTTATTTTTGTAGGGAGATTATTAATGGTGACAAAAACTATACATAACAAAGTAATTATCAACATTACAGAATATTTAAAAAAATATTGAAGGATATCGTTTCCACACAAGAATTTAATGTGCATGAGAATTAAAAATATATATGAGATAAAGGTGTAAACTAAATCAATGCTTGATGGATCCAATAATGTTCCAAATATGAAAAAAATAAGTTCCAATAAATTAAAACTTATTTTTTCATGTATGATATATGCATGCAAAAATTAAAACAGGATATAGAACTCTTCGCTAGCGGTCATAATCCAAATAAAATATCTCGATTTGGAAATACAATTGAATGCAAAATAAATTTGAAAAGGTAGAAGATAGAAAAATGGGTGTAAAAATGAATACAGGCAATACAGCTACAAGAAACAAGCTAACATATGGCTCAAATGTCACCATAGTTGTCCTTATACTCGACCCATGACATTTTGTGACCAAATACAAGTGGTCAAAAGTGGAGTGTCATTAATGGACTATAGTGATATACCCGATTTTATATCCTATATATCTATAATCAATAATCAAATCATATAATATTTGAAGAGAATTATCGGCATATACCTTGTCATTGAACTACATTGAATCTCACATGGCGTGTCCGAGTTTTACTATGGATCGTACATGGCCATGTTCAATTACAGATCCTTATCGCTATATATTTTAAACAACATGGTCCAGTTTGGAATCTATGTGGGTCCACAAAAATAATTTGGCCGGCAAACATTTGGACTCAAGAGTAAACATGAAATGCTTCAAGCTTAAACTTAGAATTCTATTTAGTATTCATAGTATGTTAGATACTTAAGAAAATAAAATTGGCCCCAAAAGTGAAACTCAGGTAGTCCACGACATCACTACCACCTTCTGATCCATAGGTGTGTCCAGTTGATGCCTGAAAACAACAAAGTAACTTTCCTAAATGATTATCCCCATGGTTCACCTTTATATATGTCTTGTCAATAAATATATCAATCTGAAATTTTATAAATTAACAAAATACGAGAGAATTACACAAATCTTATGCATGATACTAGTGGTTAAACATGACAACTTTAGGAATTTTCAACAAAGTTTTTGCTTACCTCCTTAGTCATATGACAATGTAGACATGCCTCATTTTCACAAGGGAAATTTGAAATGGTGATAAGAACTAGATATAGAAAACTAAGTCTCGACATCACGCAATCTCCAAAAGCAATTGTGATTTTTCTATGAGCACATTCTCTATATATAGAACTTCAAAGGAAACATACAAAGACATGTCTCATGGTAAGGGTCATTTATGTTGAGATTACAATCCAAGAACAAAGATATGCATGGAAATCTTTTCCACATAAAAAATTAATGTGATTGAAGTATGCACGAATGGAACTAATAATGTTGCAAATATATTACTATTCAATATGTTATTGAAGTATTCAAAAAACCAAATCTTATTTGTACATATATCATCTATATAAATGTACAAAAGATATGGTACTAATGTAATAATCGTATATTTACTAGTATAATCCAAGAGAAAAGATATTATTTACAAACAATTTAGTATGGACATTAATTTTTTACTAATGGCATGAACAACATTAATGCTTGAAGTAATGTTGTGATATAGCTTACATGCTCGCGGTCAAAGTGGTCCCTTTTTGTGGAAACCATTAGGAGTTGTATATGGGCCATTGTGGGCCCGAGGGAGAATGGAATGGTATACTACCCTCTTGTGCTATCGATTCGAAGCACCTTCTGGGGCGCGGGTAAATAGTAGTTATCAGCTTCGTGTATTCTGGTATGTGTCTGCTCTTGGTGGGCCATATTGGCATGTGGAAATGTGGGCCCACTTTTGATGGTTATTTCCTATGATGTAATAATAGATCCAGCTCTCCGGAGTTGGTGGATACTGCGGATCGTTAAAGCCTTTTGGCTAGGAGTTCTTCCGTCTCCAGGGTTCGCCGTCGACGGCGGCTTCTTCGCAGGCGTTCGTGTTGGTGGAGGGTCGGGTCGATGGCGTGAGGTTGATGATGATGTTGGCCCTCTGGGGTTCACCTCCTGTATCCGTTCCATGTACTCTTGTATTTCTACACATATGTGTGCTGTATCCTTGCTACTGTTTGTTGAATACAAGTTGTTTACTTTCAAAAAAAAAAAATAGTAGAAGGAATTATGGGTATGTCTCGATATGCAACATGACTCCCATATGTAAAAGTTATATTGACTTTGGGTTGGACCAAAATTTCTAGTCACCTAGCAGTAATTCCATCAATCATATAACTTTTCATATGTAAGGAAATCAATAAAACCATTAATAACATTAAGAGCTTGTGTTTCCCCACACTTAAGAAAATCTCCTCCTACCATAACATCCAAAGCATGCTTGCAAGAATCAAAAATACCAAAGTAAAAGCATCTAAGCAGAATACTCATGGCTAGCATAGGTTGTATTTTTTTACGAGCTTCCAAAATTCGTTTCCAAGCATCCTTTAAATCTTCCTCACATATTTGTTGGAAGGTCAAGACCTCAGCCTCGGGTGACACAACTAAAGGAGTAAAGCTAGACATACTAGTAAACCGAACAGCAAAACATAAAGTAAAAGCAGGAATAAAGAATGTTGATATTCGCAAGAGTCAGTATGATGCATATCGTGAGAGGCAACACATCATCTCCAGGCTCCCACGCCTTCCTTCTGACCCGCCTGCGAGTGATCCTCTTTCCTATGAACAATGGAATGTCGGTGCTCAGACCCCCTGGGTTCAAATGGAGAAGGATTATCTCGAGTCAGTTCCCTCAGCCTCTTCACGTCCTTCTTACACACGTGCTCCCTCTTATGACGAGGAATATGAAGACTCAGAGGCTGAATCCGATAACCCTGAGGATGAGTCTGAGGGTGATGAGGACGTGTCTGGGGAGTCTGATGAAGAGTCTGAGGCTTCAGACTGATCTTCTTGGGTTGTAGCATCACTTTTTCTCCCTTTTTGGTGTCTCGATGCCAATGGGGGAGAATTAGTTCTATGTAGGTTACGAGATTTGCATGGGTTCGGGCACAAGCATATGCGTTTATCATTTCATCTTGTGTCCATTTATTGCCAGTTCGAACTTATTTGCTATTTGTGATCTTTGAACTATGTGTGATTTAAATTATTGTATGAAACATATGGATTTCGGGTTTAATCTATGATCAAGACTATATGGTATGTCATCTTAGAACCTAGTTCATTTTGTGCAAATAAATGCTAGTGCCCATATCATGTTGTTATATATCTTTTTGAAAATTCTTATCTTAACATGTGTGTATTTGCATTGCAAAGCATACTTATACACACACATTTAGGGGGAGCCTTTTTCACTTCAATTAAAAACATGCTCTTACTCTAAAAATTTATTGAAAATCCTAATGTTGTCATCTAACACCAAAAAGGGGGAGATTGAAAGAACATTATTCATCTCTTGTGTTTTGTGTGTTAGTTAACAACATTAGCGAACTATTTAACTCGATGTTAAGTGATGCAGGTTTTAGATGATTAGAACATATATGTTTCAACACCAAAAAAGTGAGAAGGAATGAATTGCAACTTCCTGATAGTCACCGGATATTTCCAGGCACCGGAATATCCGGTCGGAGGCGAAATTCTGCTAAGGACCAGAACTCGGAGGTACTGGTTGTCACCGGATATTTGCTACCGGATATTTCCAGGCACCAGAATATCCGGTCGGAGGCGAAATTCTGCTAAGGACCAGAACTCGGAGATACCGGTAGTCACCGGATATTTGGCACCGGTGATTTCAACAGGGCACCGGAATATCCGGTTCCTCTGCTTCTCCAACGGGCAGAATTTTGGAGGGGTATAAATACCCCTCCCCCTACCTCCAGCCAACTACCACGACCAGAACAAGAACACCATCATTGTTGCAAAGCTCCAAATCAATAGATCTCCCTCTCTAGCCACTCAATCACTTATCCCTTTGGGGATTTGAGAGAGGAGACCTAGATCTACACTTCCACCAAACCGATTTGATTTCCCCCTTGATTTGTGAGAGGGGGCTTGTTACTCTTTGTGTTCATTGGAACACTAAGAGGTTGTGGTGCTTCGGAGCTTTGGTAGCTACGAAGACATTGCCGGGAACCACCAATTGAGTTGTGGTGTGTGCCCCGACCTTGGGCATCGAGTCTTGGCGGCTCGGTGCATTTGGTAAAAACCCTCCAACTTGTGAAGTGTGCTTCGTCCTTATAAAGGTTCTAGTTGTCAACCTCAACGGCAACATAGTGACAAGTGCCTCGCCACATCGGTGGTAAGACACAACGGAGATACGATGTGCCATATCAAGGCTACTCGGTGTTTCACTTTGGTGAACACCGCGTCGCTCCAACGGAGATTAGCTTATATTGGGAAGTGAACTTCGGGATAAATCTTCGCATCAACTTGTTGGTTATTCCTCAACTTACCTTTACTAATTGCTACTAGCTTATTTCATTATATATCTTGTGCTAGTAGTAGTTTGCTCGACATATAGGGTTTTTCATCTAGTTGCATAATCTAGAGAACTTATATTTGAGCAATACTCAATTAAAATGAAAAAGAAGTAAAATTTGTAGTTAACCTATTCACCCCCTCTAGTTAACCTCATCGATCCTTTCAGACTCGTCTAACATATTATCACATAACACAAACATTTTTAAACTTAAAATTCAAACCACGCATAAAGATGTAAGAAATTCCGTAAAAAACATTGCATTGCATATTCCGGAATAGTTTAATCCCATTTCGATGACTAATTTATTAATTAATCTTTGCTGATGCTTCTAGTTGTCTAATTTTCTAGTTATATGTTATTCTTTCAGATCTCCTAGGTAGCAACTACAGGAGTCAGAATTTGTTTTAATCCATATCATTGTTCTGAAGCTATTGTCTGCTTCGTAGCTTATAGAATCCATTCTTACACAAGAGCAATGTTTTTATACATGCTTTCAGGTGTCTATAGTTTTCATAGTACCAATTGCATGCGTTAGACATTTCTGGGTGCTCTTGTCATAATGATCGATTTTCTATCACATCTACCATTCCTATTTCATTGATATGTAATCAATATATCAAAAAGAAAAACCTACTAGTCAAGAGTTGAACAATAAGGCAGCTATTGCAACATTGTACTCCCTCCGATCCATAAAAAGTATCGTTCATTTTGTACTAAGTTAGTATAAACTTTATACTAAGTGGGCGACACTTTTTATGGATCGGAAGGAGTACTTTATTTCCTTCTTTATAACTGAAAGCCTAGATATATATATGTATATTTACCGTTCTTTTAAATATTTTCTCCATCAAGTTATTATAATCAAGACTAATGTGCTTCACATCTTTCACTAGCCCAACAAATCGTACATGGTGGAGGACTACGTACCGTTTCCCATGACACCGCTCTTACAGGCTGTAAATGCTTCATCAGTGGAATGCGTGAAGCTCCTGGTTGAGGTATTGTACCTTTGTCTTAGCTAATAGCATTGCACTGGGGTTGCTTTTATTTTACTTCAATATTTTTCCAACACTTAAGTTTGGAAACCTTCAACTTCTTTAGTTATTCACCATATAAAATGTGACATTCCTTTTATGTGATAGGCTGGTGCTGTTCCCACTCCAGATTGTGTCACAAATGTTTCACTTGATCCTACAATGGGAAATGACAGCTCAACCGAGTGCTTAGATTTCTTAATGAAGGCTTGTGCTAGGCGTCATGCCCTAATGATGTAAGATTTACCCCTTTGCCACTAGTAACCACAAGCGTATTATAATTGCCACTGTTCAAGACTTAAGCTGCGGAGCATAAGTGTCTTGTAAATGGCTTTTGTTTTGACGAAAACTGCCAGCGCTGCTTCATTATATTAAGAAGAATCCGGGACAAATGCCGGTTTGGATTACAGGGAGTTACAGACAGAAAGAAGAAAGAAAAGCAAGAGCTACAACAAGGAAGAAGAACTACAAGACACTAAGCAACAGCCCCGCAGGGAAGGCCTTCAACTCTCATCATCTTCCGGTTACCGTTGGACACCAGTGCACCAGAATCTTCACCGCCATAGACGAAAAGTTTCAATCTGCCGAGATGAGCCACGATGGTGTTGGAGCAGCCGAAGGGCAGCACATTGCCGAGTCCACACCCGGACGAAGGGCCATGTGTCGCCGAGGCTTTACACAATAGCCAACAGAGTAATCGAATGGCATCATGCAGCCGAGTCGACACCCGGGAATCTTCACCGCCACTAGCCCGACCGTTAACCGGCATCAGAGGAGAGACTCCAGCCCCTCCGAAGAAGCTCGCATCGTGGGCATGGGGAGACAACACCAAGAGGAGAGCAAGAAGAGGAACCACCACCACCAAAGTCACATGTCCCCCAGCCAAATCCTGCTCCAAAGCGGTGCCCTCAAGAGGGAGCACGACACAGAGTGCCGTCACCGCCGGATCCGGTAGAGCCGGGTCGGGGGTTTCCCCTGGAGCATGCGAGAAGAACACGAGACCACCCTCGACGACGCCTTCAGGAAGGTGATGACGCCCATGGACGTCACCGTCGTCGGCCGATCGAGGTCGAGCCATGCTTTCGCCGGCGGCTGCACTGTTCTGCATGCTAGACTGGCTGTCCACACCAAGCTTCCACCACCACACCGCGCACCAGGGCCGCCCCATAGCTCGTAGTAGCAAAAACAAAAGCCGTCGTCCCGGGACCGTCGTCCCGGCGTCCACCGCGCCGGCATGAGGCGCGAGCAAAGGGAGGCCGTGCTGTAGACCCCGCACACACAGCTGCACGGCAGCTTCGGGCAGCACCAGGGCACACCGCGGCGGAAAACCACCATGGACGGCCGCGTCCCGCCAAGCCCATCAGGGCCCAGATTGGGCCCTGGTAGCCACCGCCGTCACCTGCCGCGCCGGGGGGCACCGCCGCCACAGGCCGCACCTCCCATCGCCGCCACCACTCGCCGGCCGCCAAGAGCACCGTCGCCCAGCGCCGCCCAGTCGGAGCCGACGGAGGCGAGACGCAGGCCAGCACAGTACGCGCGTCCACCGCGGGATCCCACCATTTTGGAGGCGGGAGCCGCCGCCACCGCGGCGAGGCCAGCGGTAGTGGCGGAGGAGAGGAGGCGGGGGGCTGGCGGCGGCGTGCACTAGGGTTCCCCCGAGTCGCCCGCTGCGGGCGACGCGAGGGACGGGTGGGGATGACTAATTAGCTAGCTACTTGGCATTAGCAGATGCTCGCTTTTCATGCTACTTATTTCCTGACCATAGCTTGTACTCCCTCCGTTCCATATTAGATGATTTCCAAATAAATGCATCTAGATGTAAAAATATGTCTAGATACATCCATTTAGAAGTCATCTAATATGGAACGGAGGGAGTAGTTGCTTACTACGAAACCTTGCACTCCCCATCTGTCATTCTTGAATTACTGAGCCACCTTGAATTACTGAGCCACCTTGTAGAATTTTACCAGTGCCAGTACGTATGTCTAATAGACGTACACAATTAGCTAATTAGCAATATTTAAGCCCAAAATCGTGTAGCTTTGTGCATACATCGAAGCCCAGCACAACAAAAACAGCCCATATAGCTGTGTGTCCAACTACATGATCGTGGACCTGATCTTTGCCAGCTATCGATCGATCAGATCTCGCTAAGATATCACGAGTTCACGGCGCCTGCCGGCGGCGGCACACCATGGATCTGGTTAGCGGCTCGTCCAGGCAGCCGACTAGAAGCGAATGCTGCTGCTGCGGCTGCTCGCTTTCCGTATGTCCGCACCATTGTCAAGGTATGTACATAGTATACTATATATAAGTATTTGTAATCTGATCTGAACCAACCCTTGGTTGGATGGTTAGTGGGTGGTTGTATTTCCAGCCCAACAGAGTTCAAATCCCAGGTTTGACACTGGTGTTTCTCATATTTGGCGGAATATTCTTCAGTGGGAGGCGATGTTCCCGTCGATAGCGAGGCGCCCGTGGTGCGCCCGTGGTGACTTCGTCAATCTGAAGACCTGACCCGCCAGCTCAGTATTTCGGAGGTGCTCATAGGGGTAGGGTGTGCGTGTGTGCGTTCATAGGGGTGAGTGTATGCGCGTGGATGTGAGCGACTGTGTTGTACTGTGTTTCGCAAAAAAAAAATTCCCCATTGTCTTGGGTTTAGCTATTTGTTAGTTGAAAAAAAAGAGAAAGCATAGTTTTTCCACGCAAATTGTTTCGTTAGTGAATCTGGTGACCTAATGTTGTTTGGATGAAGTTGTTTGCAAATGGTGATAGAAGCCTATTTCTAAACTTGGGAAATGTAGACCAAAAATATCGGTTTCTTACAATTTAAAGTATTTTAGGCCATTTATATTCGTATAATGTTATTGGCTTATCCTCAAACATACGATAATAACTTGATATGCTATTTTGTTTTGAACTTGTTGTCTTGATATACTATACAACACATGTGATCATCATCACCCGGCCCCCCCATGTTCAAATCCTGGCTCCGCCCCTGCATGTGAGCATGCAGATTTCAAACATGCTTTTAGCTATGCTTAAGCCGCCAAATGGCAAGGCCTAGTTATTGAAAAGGAAACTTGGTCAGTGGCAATTCACATTATATTTTCACCCCTACAAGCACCAGCTAATTCCTTCTGAGCCTTTGTGTGTGACGTTTTTGTTGTGGAACGTCCTTCTTGGGCTGGCTTAGGTCGAGTAATTGTTGGAACTTCCTTCTTGAATTGACCCGAACAGGAAAAAAGGATATTGCTATATTATGTTACAGGAAAAGAGAAAATGGTGGACTTATAAAAAAGAATTTAAATCGTGCTATATTACAAGCCTTCCAATCCAAAAACTTAAATGCAAAAAGTATACAATGAGCGGGAAGAACTGATAAATACTTTCATTAGTGGCTGCACAAAGAACATATGTACTTGTTGAGAAAAGGGAAATCTAGTTGGTACGAAAAACGGTCTTCTGCTACCGCTTGCCACTGCAGCTCTAATTTCTAACCCCTTGAAGGAAGGGAAAACAGAGGACGGGGAGGTACGCGAGAATCTCAGGGAAGGCAAAAACGAAAATAGAAATACTTGAGGGAATATAAGCCCTTCTTATCTTATTTTGTAGTTTTAACCAAGGGGGGCAGTGCCCCCCCCCCCCCCCCCCCCCACACACACACACATCCCCTCTCCCCAGTAACCTCCTCCATTGCATATACATAAATACATAATATCTGACCATTGATAACAATGTATACAATTGCCATCCAATCTAGATACAGGATTCCTTGTTACATATAGTATTTAATATCTACCACGTTTGAAAAATTCATGGTAGACAAATAATAATGTTTTCAAAATTCAAACATTTTAATTCCAAACATTTTTTTTGAAATTTGAACATTTTAATATCTTAACATTTAAAAATATAAAACAAAAGGAAAAAACAAAAATTTGTATGAACCGAAAATTAGTAGTGAACCAAAAATATTGGTAAATCAAAAATAATAGTGAACCAAAAATGTCGGTGAAACAAAAATAATAGTGAAAAAATGCCGGTGAACAGAAAATAGTAGTGAACCTAAAAGAACCAAAATTCAGGTAAACCAAAAATAATAGTGAACGAAAATTTGGGTGAACAAAAAATAATAGTGAACCAAAAATGCGAGTGAACTGAAAATAATAGTGAACTCAAAAGGACCCAAAATTCAGATAAACCAAAAATAATAGTGAACAAAAAATTCGGGTGAATCGAAGAGTGATATTGAATCAAGTAATCGGGAGAACCGAAAATAATAGTGAACCAAAAATAATTTTGAAAATGGTTCATATCTCAAAATTGTTCATATTTGAAATTGGTTCATATTTGAAAATTGTTCATTTTGAAAATGGTTCATATTTGAAAAAAATTCATTCTCAAAAAGTGTTCTTTTTTTTGAAAAATGGTTCAGATTTGAAAATTATTTATTTTTGTAAAAGAAACAAAGAAGAAGAAATGAAAACAGGAAAAAGAAAAAACATGAACGCGCAAGCACCTTACTGCGCCGGCCCATCCGCTCCGTCAAGCATGCGAGTCCGAGTTAGGACTCGCGGCGGGCGAGATATAGGGATTGCGCAATTGTTGGTCCAGAAACAAAAGCAATCGCCGTGATAGTTGGGCTTCCAATACACGAACGGACCTCCAAAACCCTAACCCCCAGTTCCAGTACCAGCAACCTCCCAGCTCTTCTGAAAGAAAAAAAGCAACCTCCCAGCTCTCACCCCCCAAAAAAAAAAATGGCATCCGTCGCGACGGCGCCGCCGGCGGGGAAGCGGCCGGCGTCGGGCGGGCGGGAGGGCGACCAGATGGTGATCACGCCGCTCGGCGCCGGCAGCGAGGTCGGCCGCTCCTGCGTCCACATGACCTTCAAGGGCCGCACCGTCCTCGTACATACCCCTCCAAACCCTACCTCCCCCTCCCCCTCAGCTCCGGTAGAATCTGACTGACTCCATGCTCTTGGTTGGTTGGTTCAGTTCGACTGCGGCATCCACCCGGCCTACACCGGCATGGCGGCGCTGCCCTACTTCGACGAGATCGACCCCTCGGCCATCGACGTCCTCCTCGTCACCCAGTAAACTCATCCCCCACTCCTTCTTCTTCTTCTTCTCCCCTCGCAACATTTGCGTTTGCCCTGCTTAAAAATCCGGTCCTCGATTCAAATTGCAGCTTCCACTTGGACCACGCCGCGTCGCTGCCCTACTTCCTGGAGAAGGTAAGAATTGCTCGGCTGCTTGCTAATTCTCTAGATTGGAAGTGCGGTGTCTCATGCCTGAATTCTGCTCTGCTCTGCTTCGCAGACCACTTTCAAGGGCCGCGTCTTCATGACCCACGCCACCAAGGCCATCTACAGGCTGCTGCTCCAGGATTATGTCAAGGTGAGCAAGGTCTCCGTGGAGGACATGCTGTTCGACGAGCAGGACATTATGCGCTCCATGGACAAGATCGAGGTGCGCTCGGGTTTTATCTTTCTCTTTTTCAGCAGATGTAGATGGAATAGATGAGGACATGGCTATAGTCCATTTCGTTCGTTACGAAATATTTGTTGCTGATAAGATGGTGATAGGTAATGTCTGGACAATAAAACAAATTGGAACATTCTTAAAGGAAAAATAGAGCGATAGGATCAGAACAAAGAAGGATACTAATTGTGTAATGTAAAAAAACTGGAGTCATGACCTATATGTCTGGTTGAAATTTTAGACTGAACTTAGATTCACTTTCCCCCGTCTTGCTAGCTCCTGCTTGCCGCCTTTTCGAATGCTTAGTGTTGGTACAGTTAAGAATAGTCAAGACATTTAAATGTCATCGGACCGTTGGTTAAATTAAGAACCCTACAATATCCGGGCATTGCTTTCCAAATACCATCATTTCGTTTTCCTCTACAGCTAATGCATGATTCTGCTTTATCTCTTTTCTTTGTTGGTGGTTTTAAGTGGAACATGTGCGAATGATTTGAGTCCTTTTTCGTTTGATACGAAATTTTTGTTGCTAATAAGATGGTGATAGATAATGGCTGGTCGATAAAACAAATCGGAGCACTTTTTAAGTAGGAACAAAAGAAGAAGAAGATGGATACCATCGGAACAAAGAAATACCAACCGTGTTGTTTAAGAAATTCGAGTCATTGCCTATATGTCTGGTTGAAACTTTAAAGTAAAGTTTGATTTCAGTTCCCCCCATCTCACTAACTCCTCCTGCTAGCGGCCTTTACAAATTCTTATGTCCTGGTACAATTCTGAATAGTCAAAACATTTAAATGTGATCAGACTGTTGGTTAAAATTAACAACCCTACATTATCTGGGCATTGCTTTCCAAATACCATGATTTTGTTTTCCTTTACAGCTAATGCGTGATTCTGCTTGTGAGTGAGGATTGGGAGTCTTAACTTATGAAAGAAGAATGTACATTGTGTTAAAATATATTAATTGTCATGCAGGTCATAGACTTCCACCAGACACTGGAAGTAAATGGCATACGCTTCTGGTGCTATACTGCTGGCCATGTACTTGGTGCTGCCATGTTCATGGTGGATATTGCTGGTGTTCGCATTCTTTACACTGGTGACTACTCCCGTGAAGAAGACCGGCACTTGAAAGCTGCTGAGATCCCCCAGTTCTCCCCTGATATTTGCATTATCGAGTCAACTTATGGTGTGCAGCAACACCAACCCCGCCATGTCAGAGAGAAGCGCTTCACTGATGCCATCCACAACACTGTTTCTCAAGGGGGTCGTGTCCTTATCCCGGCATTTGCTCTTGGCAGAGCGCAGGAACTGTTGCTTATCCTGGATGAGTATTGGTCTAACCACCCAGAACTCCATAAGATTCCAATCTATTATGCATCCCCTCTCGCGAAGAAGTGCATGTCTGTCTACCAGACATACATAAACTCCATGAACGAAAGGATCAGGAACCAGTTTGCACTGTCCAACCCCTTCCATTTCAAGCATATTGAGCCTTTGAACAGCATAGACAACTTCCATGATGTGGGCCCGTCAGTTGTGATGGCAAGTCCAGGTAGCCTCCAAAGTGGTCTCTCCAGGCAGCTCTTTGACAAGTGGTGCGGAGATAAGAAGAACACATGTGTCATTCCAGGTTATGCTATGGAAGGCTCCCTTGCAAAGACCATTATCAACGAGCCGAGAGAAGTGACGTTGGCAAATGGACTCACTGCTCCGCTTCATATGCAGATCTTCTACATCTCCTTTTCAGCCCACGCTGATTTCCCACAGACAAGCGGGTTCTTGGGCGAGCTTCACCCACCCAACATTATTCTCGTGCACGGAGAAGCAAACGAGATGGGGAGGCTTAAGCAGAAACTCATCACTCAGTTCGACGGAACAAACACGAAGATCGTGACTCCCAAGAACTGCCAATCGGTGGAGATGTACTTCAGCTCTGAGAAAATGGCCAAGACAATTGGCAGGTTGGCAGAAAAGGTGCCGGAAGCGGAAGAATGCGTCAGCGGCTTGCTCGTGAAGAAAGGCTTCACGTACCAGATCATGGCTCCCGAGGATCTCCGTGTGTACACGCAGCTATCTACTGCTAACATTACTCAGCGGATTGCTGTCCCTTATTCTGGTTCTTTCGAAGTCATCAAGTACAGGCTGAAGCAGATCTACGAGAGCGTGGAACCATCAACTGAGGAACCCGACGATGTTCCAATGCTGATCGTCCATGAGCGAGTGACCATCCGCCTGGACTCGGAGAGCTACGTCACGCTGCAGTGGTCCTCCGACCCGATCAGCGACATGGTCTCCGACTCTGTGGTGGCCATGATCCTGAACATCGGCCGCGAGGGCCCCAAGGTCGTCCCGGTTGAGGAGGCCGCCAAGACGGAGGAAGAGACGGAGAAGGTGGCGCGCAAGGTGGTGTACGCCCTGATGGTGTCTCTCTTCGGTGACGTCAAGGTCGGCGAGGAAGGGAAGCTTGTCATATCCGTGGACGGCGACGTCGCACATTTGGATGGCAGGAGCGGGGATGTGGAGTGCGACAACACCGCACTGAAGGAGAGGATCAGGACCGCATTCCGCCGTATCCAGGGCGCGGTGAGGCCGATCCCGCTCTCGGCCGCTTGAGGCTGGAGGGGTAATGGGATTGTGCGTTTAACCCGTTGGTTGTTTACTATCATTAGGTGGAATACTTAGCAGGTGGCGTTGCTTGGCTGGTACTTTTGTTAAGCAGCTGTTTTAACTCTTTTTTTTTGTACCAGATATGTAATGCTGCTGCTTCTGTTGTTGTTTTAGATGAGTTATCGATGTTCTCTGGTGGGATTGTTCACTGCCTCTGAAACATGAGCCTGTAACATTGTAGTTCATCTGTAGCAGTTTTGTGAACAAACTTCCAGTAGAAGTACAACTGATCTGGGCTAAACTCGTTGTATATTTGAGCCTAGTTTATTTCTCCTGTTTATCAGTTTCATTGCATGTTCCTTAGTTTCTGTTCTTACAGAAAACTTGTCAATCTGTCGAACCGCTTTTTTCCGCTTTCCAGCTTGCTTTACTTGGCTTGAAGTCATGTTCTGTTTATTCCACAGGAAATAATTCCTAAGCTTTTGAGATGTATTCCCTCCGTTTCTAAATAAAGATGTTTTAGCTTTTACAAAATAGAGATGTATGTACCGTATCTAGCACATTTTAGTGTAAATTCACTTATTTCAGTTCGTTTTCAATGTAAAAATGTCTAAAACATCTTATATTTAGAAAACGGAGGATGTACTTACTAGCACTGAGATTTGGGTTTGTTTGGTTACCTGCATACCCACATTTCGCCTTCTCTGCAACTTTTGGCCCGTCTAGTTTTTTTGGGCTGTCTCAAGTTTTTGCACAGTGCGAACCTGAAAACATCCTTGAGCCGGTCCATGGAGGAACGGCCGTTTCTGTGGAGCTGGTTTTAGGCAGACTATATCCGAACACGGTTGCATGCTTTTTCTAATCTGCATAACTATATTTCGATTCAAAATGATATGTGCGCGTGAGTAGATTCCATTCTCGTGTTCGGTTTCGAGTTTTGTCGCCTTTAATTTTGATCCGATGTTTGCCTCCTTTTGGACGAAATGACTTCTTTGATAAAAGACTTATTTTTAGCACCAATTATTTTTGTCCTTTTACATGGACCACACAAAATTCGGTTTTTTCATGAAATGACTTCGTAAACATACATGGCGTCAAAATCTACGCGCAAATATTTTTTAGAATTTTTTAATATTTTAAAACATGTACTACCTCTGTCCCAAAAAGGATGTTGTAGATTTGTTCAAATTTGAATGTACCTATACGCTAAATCATGTCTAGGTACATCAAAATTTGGACAAACTTATGACATATTTTTTTTTGGGACGGAGGGAATATAAAATGTTTTTAAATACCGAATGCATTTACAGCCGGGAGGCAAAACGCCGTCTTTTTTCGGAGCAAGGACCCGGGGAGCCAGCCGACCCGCGTACGCCTCTGTTTTCCCCTCTCCGGATTGATTTCATTCAAAAATCAATCACCGCCGCCTCCTCTTCTCCCCCACACCACACCACATTCCCCAAACCCCTCCCCCTCCCCCTCCGGAACCAATCCGCCATGGCGCCTCGCCGACCGCCGCGTCGCTTCTCCGTCTACCATGGCGACAGTAAGCCCCTCCATCCCGCGCCCCCCCTCTCTCTCTCGAAACCAAACCCTAAACCCGTTCACTTCGTCTTTTTGTGTATGTGTGTGTGCAGTCTCAGAGTTCGCCGACTTGGTGCGGGACAGAATCCTCACCGCGGCGCAGAACGGCGACCTCAGCCTCCTCAAGCGTACGTACTCTCAGACTTCCCAAGTCAGTCTCCCCAGCGCGGCGCACCTCCAGATGGGGATTTCGCGTTCTTCGATAGGGATTCTGATTTTATTTTTCCGGTGGGTGGGGGCGGGCTTGCATTGCAGACGTGGTGTGGGTGATGGACGAGGCAGTCGGCCGCCCGAGGGCCGTGGTGGAGGCGGCCAGGTCCGACGGCGGCCTCTGGGCGCTCACGGTCGCCGCCGGCAACGGGCGGATGGAGGTGTGCAGGTACCTCGTCCAGGTGCTGCGCGTGGATGTGAACGCCCCCGATGACAAGGGTCCGTTCCTTTTCCAACTTTCTCATACGTCCTTAATTTTTGCGCTAGGTCTTAGATACTATGATTGATGAGTTTCGCAGGACAATACCATTAGGCTGTTCTGCTCCTCACAAAGCAAAACACCAAGATGATAAGCATCACTTGTTCAGCAAGTGAAATGGTAGTGCCTATGAGGCGTAAACATGTAAAACTGATTGAGGGGGAAGTTACTATTTTTTTTTTTTGGATTCTTTGGATAGCTGCTCTTACAAAAACGCCCGAAAGGATTTTTTGGTGCAATAAATACTTCAGTTTCATCTCACAGGGACCGAAAATCGAAAATTCTGCATATATATACCTATGAGGCTGCTAAAACTTCTAAAAGTGAAATAATCAGTCTTGTTTGCCTCAGGCACCTCCACATTCTACTTAATGCCATACCTCATTTTTACGTATCCTTGGTTCTATGCTTTATAGTCTTGCTAATCGTATTTCAAAATGTCATGCTCAGTGAACAGCTTTCAGATGTACATTTCTTTTCTGCTCCTGAATTGATTTACATAAATAAGTCCACTGGTCTCCGTGCTATGCAGGTTATACACCTCTGTTTCATGCTGTGCACCAGCAGCGCAACGAAAATGCTGCTGTTGTCAAATATCTTCTTGAGCATGGTGCTGATCCAGACAAAGCTAGCGAGGGCGGGATAACTCCTCTACATTCTGCTACTGGACAAGGTCCCCTTTCTATTCATATGTATCTCTGTTTTGCGCGTGTGCACCACACCTTTTCTTTTTCTTGTAATATATTTTGTGTCCGTATTATGTACTTACTAAGGTTTATTTGACCTCGTTCCCAGGCCATTTATATTTCTTTTTCTTAGGCTAGTATGGAAATAGATTATCTTCAAATTTGATAGTTAAATTCTGCTGACCTATCATTTACAACATACCTAAACATCATATGTATGTCAAGTTGTATATTCTCTGAAATTGCTTTTACAAATATGTCCACATCCAAATGTATCCCTTTGCTTTATTTCAACAGTTTTTTTTTTTGCCAGGCGAGTAGGTGTTGTTCTTGTTTCTATGGAACGGTGAACCTCTTTAGCATCTTCTTTGTACCCTATATTCATTTAGAACTGAGGTCTGCCAGGAGCCAGATACAAATAAATAAAAGGATTGACAATCAGTACATCCATATTGCTTCTTTTATGCAGGAGATTGTAAAATCATAGAACTGTTGCTTGCAAAGGGAGCATATGTTGACCCGATAGCTGATGACATGGGGACACCACTGATTCTCGCTTCTAGATTACGACAAGTCGGTGCTATGAAGACTTTATTGGAACATAAGGCAGATGTAAGCTTAACTTCATGCTACTCCTGCTTTAAGTTGCATGTTCAACTCTAAACAAAAATAAAGTTTGAATTGTTTTCTTTTCTCCATTTATTTGTTAATTGTATTGCTCTCATCCTCCATTCTATTTATTGTTTGGTAGTTTGTTCCCTTGATGCTGTTTTGTTCTTTTGGTGCTATGTAAGATGCGATCCTGGCTCTTTGAGGCACAATTAAATCTCCAAATGTTTGTTTACCTTTTTCTTTGCTGATGCTTCTAGTTGTCTAATTTTCTAGTAATATGTTATTCTTCCAGATCTCCTTGGTAGCAACTACAGGAGTCAGAATTTGTTTTAATCCATATCATTGCTCTCAAGCTATTGTCTGCTTTGTAGCTTATAGTCTCCATTCTTACACAAGAGCAATGTTTAATGTTCGATTGGAATCACCAGTGATTTCTTTCTGTGGAAGTCTATTATGCATGCTTTCATGTGTCTATAGTTTTCATAGTACCAATTGCATGTGTTGGACATTTCTGGGTGCTCTTGTCCTAATCATCGATTTTCTATCACGTCTACCATTCTTATTTCAGTGCTATAGCCTATATGTAATCAATCTAACAAAAAGAAAAGCCTACTTGTCAAGAGTTGACCAATAAGGCAGCTATTGCAACATTGTACTTTGTTTCCTTCTTTTTAACTGAAAGCATAGATATATATGTATATTTACCGTTCTTTTAAATATTTTCTCCACAAGTTATTATAATCAAGACTAATGTGCTTCACATCTTTCACTAGCCCAACAAATCGTACATGGTGGAGGACTACGTACCGTTTCCCATGACACCCCTCTTACAGGCTGTAAATGCTTCATCAGTGGAATGCGTGAAGCTCCTGGTTGAGGTATTGTACCTTTGTCTTAGCTTTGTCAAATCATAGCATTGCACTGGGGTTGCTTTTATTTTACTTCAATAATTTTCCAACACTTAAGTTTGGAAACCTTCAACTTCTTTAGTTATTCACCATATAAAATGTGACATTCCTTTTATGTGATAGGCTGGTGCTTTTCCCACTTCAGATTGTCTCACAAATGTTTCACTTGATCCTACAATGGGAAATGACAGCTCAACCGAGTGCTTAGATTTCTTAATGGAGGCTTGTGCCAGGCGTCATGCCCCTAATGATGTAAGATTTACGCCTTCGCCACTAGTAACCACAAGCGTATTATAATTGCCACTGTTCAAGACTTAAGCTGTGGAGCATAAGTGTCTTGTAAATGGATTTTCATGCTACTTATTTCCTGTCCATAGCTTGTAGTTGCTTTACTATGAAACCTTGCACTCCCCATCTGTCATTCTTGAATTACTGAGCCACCTTGTAGATGAGGTATGTGGCTCCATGATTTCATGCTATCTGTTCTTTTCTTTTTGTAGGATATATAAACATACGGTACATGTGGTATGAGATGTTTAGAATATTGATGTTTGTTGAAATATCGATTCTTGTTTGTGCAAACTTGCCTATTTTTCTTGTTTAAGTTACACAGTAATAGGCTGTCACAGAATGATTCAATATTGTTATTTTTGCTCTAGTTAGTTTCTTTGCATGTTCTGAGTTATTTGAAATGTTGCACATCTACCTTCAGTAAATAAGTTAATGTACATGTGAAAGGGAGAGGATTATGTTGTTTCTCTATTATTATAGATTTTTCCATTCATTTCTCATGTCTCTATCTTATTTGTTATTATTTGTGGTGCAGGATGTGAATGCATGGAAAATAGAACAGTTGAAGTCATTCGGGAGTCAAGCAGTCCAGAGAAAAGATTACTTTTCAGCATCCGTGTTTTACACCAAGGTTTGGTACATTTTGTGATCCTCTTTTCATGCTTCTAATTATTTGAGGAAAAAGAATGCATGTGAGCATGCAGATTTCAAACAGGCTTCTAGCTATGCTTGAGCCGCCAAATGGCAAGGCCTAGTTATTGAAAAGGAAACTTGGTCGGTGACATTGTCAATGTATAACTACCTTAAAAAATATGGCATCCTGTGAGCATGTAGAGAAATATCATGAACAAAGATGAAACGCCAGGTTGCAAACTTGGGTAAACAAGCTAGGAAAACCAATTCAGAAAAGCAAGGCTTTTAAAAAAAGTTTCTTAGGTTGACGTTCTTTTCAAGAAAATTAAGGCATTCGTATGATTCATTAATAATATTGCAATAATACTAGTCGGATTTCCAAATCAAATGCTCACACACTTGCATCTGTTTTTTCATCACTCACCGAATATTGCTCCAACTTTTTGGATGCAGGCAATTGATCTTGACCCTCGTGACGCGACCTTGTTCTCAAACAGGAGCCTCTGCTCACTCTGCCAGGGCGATGGACAGAAGGCTTTGGTGGATGCTCTTGAATGCAGAGAGCTGCGGCCTGACTGGCCAAAGGCCTGCTACCGTCATGGTGCCGCTCTTCTGTCACTGAAGGTGGGGCCCAAAGATCCCGTCGGCTATACTTTATTGACCAATGCAGATTGTTTTTTATTGTAAATTCATGAGCTTTTGCTCGTCAGGACTACGGGAGCGCGTGCCAAGCACTTTTGGATGGACTTAAGTTGGACCCGAAGAATGGCGAGATGGCGCGTGCATTGTGGTATCCACCCTACCCCTTTTTTTGTATCGTTGTGGCACATGTCACTGTTTTTGCAGTCTTGAATGAGTAGTTTCCCCATGTGACCATTTTCCGACACTGGCTTGATTGTGCCTGTGGATGTGCAGGGAAGCCATGGAATCTTTGAAGACATCTAAAGGCACCACCAGGGCAAGATGAGCTTGCACTTGTGTTGAAGGTAGATAGATAGATAGATGAAGACACTTCTCCTGAAAAACATCCTCTTTTCAAGACGAGTAATGGCCGCTGGAAGTCTTTAAAAAAATACTCCCTCCGTCCCAAAATAAGTGTCTCAAGTTTGTTAAAATTTGGATGTATCTAGACATAAAAATTAGTCTAGATACATTCATATTTTCACAAACTTGAGACACTTATTTTAGGATGGAGGGAGTAGTACCTTATGGGACAGAGGAAGTATATATTGCCAAGTTGCTTTTGTGAACTCTGGAGCCACACCAATGTGTTTGGGTCCTCCTGGAGATTGAAGTGCTCTGTTGCCACTGGTACTCGTTTGTTAATGTCTTTACTGAGACCGGTTTATAATGTTAGTTTGAAACAATGTTTCTGGCTTGCTTTTTCTCTGTGAAACATCTGCGTGAATAAATCATTGGTACCATACATATGCAGCCAAGACATCTGTATCTGCAAAACCAGCCTAACTCAAAGTTACACAAATTAGGGCGATGAAGCATGCAGGTTTTTGTCGTTGGTAAAACAGAATACCTATCTGCCAGTACTATATTGTCCTAAATATGGAGCGTAGTCCAACTTTAAAACCTTTGACAACTAGCAAGCATTTGGCATGACATTGACACTAACGGATTTGTCATGAAAAATGCTTGTCCACCATTTTGATGCCCTCAACAAGTAAAAGACACTAAATGTGGTACCAAAATCGTCGAGTTTTTGTAGTAGAGTATAATTGAACTTCATGGGTGAAGTAACAGAGTTCAACTTCTATCTATGACCTAGCTGGCAGGGCTAGGCGATCGCTCTTCCACCTGATCTCCACCAGCAAGCGTGATGGTCCCCTCTCCCTCCGCCTGCTGCTCCGGCGGCGGGAGGGAGGGGGGATCCGGTTCCTCCGCTATGTAGTCAGTGTTTGTTTTTGTAGGTCATAGTGCGTCGTTGGGGTGGTGGGAGCGGCGTCCGGGCAAATAAATCTGCCTCAACTCTACTCCCACACCGACGTTGTCCTCCATGGCAGCGTCTCGGAGTTGCTGGCATTGTGTGCTTGCCGATATTTCAGATCGGTGGCTGTAGGGTTCATGGATGGTGTCGGCGAGGCGGTGGCAGCGGCAGCGACTCCATCAGATGGGTTTTTCCTCCTGCTCTGTCCCCGTTGCTGCGGCGTTGTCTTCGACGCCATGGTGGAGCACAGAGGATTCGTCCAGGAGTACATGCAAACGGTGGTCTGCACTGGTGATAGCTGGAAGATGGTGTGCCTGACAGCAATGGCAAAGCTCCGCCTTTGTTGTGAATCTTTTTTTTTATTAATTTTACCAAGATCGAGACTTTTAAACATATCTCGTTCAATATAGAGCACTATCAAATTATTGAGGCAATCATCGGATGTCTTACGACATCTCCAATACTCGGCGCGCTCCATTTTTGTCGGTTTGGGAAAAAAGTCACGACCCAACGCGCCGGCATAAATGGACCGACGTCCACTTTTTTGTTGCGAAGCCGAAAAAGGAGCTTGGTATGGGAAGAAGCAAAAATGGTTTAATTGTGTGTTGTCCTTAAACTATAGCTGGGGCAAACGGAACTTCGTACGATTCTTTTGGGTACTACTATGTTGAATGTCCGCAAGACATATATTATGTTGCTACTATTTGTATTGGCTAGATTTATTTACAAGTTCTGTACTATGAACATTGCATTGCCTATAAATAACGGCCATGACCTCCGTTGGATGCAGTGGTCAGGAAAGGTCAAGCATGGGTCGGAACCTTCCGTTTTGTAATTCAAATGGATGAAAAACGAACCCAATTCTCATCCATTCGAGTCGGCGTGTTGAAGATACCTTATTACACAACTTAATTTAAAGCTATTATTATCCCTAGCAACGGACACAAAGTAGGGAGGAGGCGAGCAGTGGTGGCACCTGGCGCCGGCGGCTGTGTCGACCAGAGGAGACGAGGAGGCTGCGAAGCGATGCGCTCGTCTCGTCTCGAGGTTAGCTTCTCTCGTGCCAGCCTGCCAGGAGCCCAGGAGGTCATCCCAGGTTCTCCCAGCGCGGCCCAAAAAGGCCCAGGTAGGCTATGGCTGCTAGTAATTGGCCCAATTGGTCTTCTTTGCCTTTGTTTTTGTTTTTTGCAGAACGTGTAGAAAATTGCTATTTGAGTATACTCATAGAAAAGTGCCTACATATATGTAATTTTTTTTTTTTTTTGCAAAAAATCAAGGTAGGGCGGCCGCTCTACCTTGCCATAAGGGGAGCCTTCGCCCCTATGTAAATGCCACAAGAAACAGTAATGCTTAGCAGTTTGGAGACACAAACATATATACTCAGCTAGCTTAACTCGCAGCAAGGTTTTATGCGTTAAGTGTCGCAGAATCCTCAACATAGTAGTGTTACATTGTCATCATCAGTTAATTGAAGGTAAGTTCTGAAATACAACGGATCATCCAACCCTAATCCCAGCAGCTCTCATACTTGTCCTCCAGGGCCTCATCATAGACGAGTCCATCGTCGTCAACGGAAGAGGAATAACTTCCTTACATGAAGGGAAATACCGTATCTGGACTGCCCCTGTCAAACGCACCTATCACAAGATGCTTCAAATCATCCATCCGTTGGTTCTTGCATGCATAACAATCACCTATATGAAGAATAAAAAGAAGGGCAAGATGTTGGCTAGCGCAAAATAAAAAATGTTGTTGCTCGCCGATATTGGCTTCATTAATACATACCATTTTCATACGGCTTGAGAGGGTAGAAAAAGTAGATTTTTCGTCTCAATATTTCCTTTACATCGGCGAAGTGAAGTGTAGATGACGAGATTCGGACTCGGCAAATCCCTAGGTTGAGCACCCCGGGTTGATTGAGGGGGAGAGAGGTGAGCGCTGGTGATCACGACGGCTAACAGGCGAGGTTTTACCCAGGTTCAGGCTCCCGGAGGATAACACCCTACTTCCTGCTTGTCTGGTATTGATGTTGAGCGTGGCTTACAATGGCGAGATGGCAATCTCGCTAGGGTTTAAGGTGGCGGCTATGGCGTGTATGAGGCTTGCTGGTTGTTTGCTTACCCTAGACGAGAAACCCTCCCAGCCTTTATATGATAGGCTGGGTCTCGGGTGAACGGTGCAGATAGCACTTACAGGATGATCAAGGGCTAAGACCTATCGTCGACTACCTTGGGCCGCACGACGTCCTCCTTGGGCCTTCCTTGGGCCCTCGCCATAGGGCTGTTGGACTTGGCGTGACCCAGGTACCACCACCGTGGGTTACCCGAAAGGTAGCCCCACAACAGTAGCCCCCGAGTGCTTAGTCGAATCGTAGAGTCGGGTAAAGGACTCCTTCCTTCTGGGCACGCCACCAGGTTCCTGAAAGGAACAAATAAAATAGTCGACTCCGGCCGTTCAGGGCTTATGGAGGATTCCTTAGTCGAAATATCAACTACAGGGAAAAAACTGCGAGTATCGCTTTGGTCGGTGATTTTTCGACTGCGATTATTCTCAGTCATTCGGGTGCGCGAACAGCGCTCCCGATGGGAGTAGCCCCCGAGATTAAGCTGAATTGCTTGCAATTGAGGTTAAACTCAATATTTCTTCAGTCGAAAAGCCCGCTCCCGATGGGAGTAAAGAAGAGACTCAAGCTGTCTGAGTCGCAACTGGTTTTGCTTGACCTACTTTGTACTCAGCCGGTATGGCTTACTGACTTGAGTTTTGCTCAGCTCATGGAGCTTACTGTATTTCTTTTTCACTCGAATGGACTTATCGAGTATACTCAGCTCTTAAAGCTTACTGACTTTCTTTTTGCACTCGAATGCATTATCCGGGTGTTCCGTCAGCCCGTTGGCTTACTTGCTACGCTTCCGCCAGTGACGTCAGTGCTGACGTTTCCTGACGCTCTCTGCGTCCGATGGGACATGACGGAGTGGGCCCACTGTCACAATGGCCGCCGCTGAATTTGGACCGTTGGGCGCGAAACTTTCGCGGGATGATGATGACACCTTGATTCCCGTGCGTAGTGGGCGGCGTGGCCGGCGACGGTTGCCCTCTCCGTGCGGCACGTGGACGGCCGGATGTTGTCCTCGATTACCGTTCCACGGAGGACGGCCTAGATGAACCGTCCCCACGGTACATATTTTCCACCGCGACGGTGAAACAGTTCACTCCATTTTCATTCTCTCGGCATCTCCGCAATCTTCTCCGCCATTGCTGCCCTTGCGCCCAGTTCTCCCGAGCTTTCTCCACTCTCTCGAGCGAAGACCACCGAGGGCGCCGCCGCCGCCGCCGATGCAGGCATTAAGAAGGTGGAAGGCGACTGGGTGAAGTCGTCGGTGAAGAAGGCCGATCTTGAGAGCCTCCGCGCACAGGGGCTGCTGCCGCCGGCGGGCCAGGCGGCCGTGCGCGCTCCGGGAAAAGAGGTACTCCCCTCTCCTCGCGATGGGGAACGCGTTTGCTTTGTGGAGTTCCTTCCACGGGGTTTCGGGTTCCCCATCCATGATTTTGTTCGTGGTCTCATGTTCGCTTATGGGATTCAGATCCACGATCTGACTCCCAATAGCGTCTTGAGCATCGCGAGCTTTATCGTGCTCTGCGAGTGCTTTTTGGGAATCTCCCCCAACTGGCTTCTCTGGAAGTCTCTGTTCCTCGTTCGCAAGAACGTTGGGAAGTCGAAGCAGGTCTACCCAGTCGGCGGCTTCGGCATCCAAGTGCGTGGCGACACCACGTTCTTCCAGATGAAGAAATCCGACTCCGTCCAGAATTGGCGGAGGAAGTGGTTCTACGTCAGGTGCGACCAAGAAGGCCTTCCCGACTTCGCGGCTGACCGCGCGTTGCAGAAGACGAAGGCGTGGGCGCACCCGCTGTCCAAGGAAGATAGGGAGGCGACCAAGCCGCTGCTAGCGCTCCTCCGCGAACTTCTGAAGACCCTTGGTCGCGAGTCGGGTGGGGTGCACCTCATCGCGACCTTCTTCAGGCTCCGAGTGCAGCCGCTCCGCCGCCGCGCCCAGCCAATGTGGGCGCGTGAATCCGGCGATGAACTTGATGACGAAGAAGTCGAGTCGAAGGTGAGGAGCATCACCAGCCTCCGAGCCGCAGACACATGCAGCGTCAAGTGCTCGGTGCAGCCATATGGCCCCGACAATCCTGTGCCTGAGGTAAGTGTCTTGAACCTTGCTCGTGTTGAGTTTTCTTCAGTCGAATCTTCTTGCTTGACTCGAATTTTTTGACAGGGTCGTTCCAGCTTTGTTAGCCTTCCTCCGCTGATGGAGAACGGTAATCACGCTGAAGCAGAGGTCCTGAAGGAGAACGAGGAGGATGACGACGAACTTCCCTCCGCCACCTCTCCAAGTGAAGAGGTAGAGGAGGACGATGAAGATGAAGAGCCTCTGCCGAAGCGACAGAAGCGAAAAAGTGGCGAGTCTGCCTCGGTGTCCTCGCTCTTGAAGGAAACAGCCGTAGAGGACAAGGAAGAGACGAGCGAGTCGTCCTCGGGTGCGAGTGAGCCGGTGGAGCCTCTTGTTGTGCCTCCCCTCAGCTCCGCAGCGCCGATTGGGTTCGCAAGGATGCCCTCCGTGTCCTTGGGCAGCGAAGATGATGCGGATGTCACCAGGTTAGTTGCGTGACCATTGCCTTGCTTGTTACCGGTTGTGCTTTTTGCCTTGCGAGTACTTGAATTGGTTTATCTTGTCACAGTAACCACACTGGTGCTGTCGACTCCTCGCTTCCTAAGATGGAACACAACTCTGATGCTGTCTTCGAGCGAGCCGCGGAGGCGGTTGAAGAAGAGCAGGATGCGGGTGTTGCGTTGACGTTAAAGGCTTCGACCTCCTCCAGACCAGAAAAGGCTGCGAATGCGAGTCCGGGGGACGCTGAGCTGCTTGAACATGTAAGTGTCCCTTGTCTTAGTCCGTAGAACCTGTATCGGGTGCGCGAACAGCGCTCCCGATGGGAGTAGCCCCCGAAGATGTGCGTGACTAGAATAGTCGGGCGCAGATTGATGCTTTGTTCTTTCCACAGCCGTTTTATCGCCAACTGGTGGAGGGAGGCGCAGCCTTTGTGCGAATGGAGAAGGAGAGGGATCGACTCCTCACTGCTCTGGAAAGGGCGAACAGTGAGTACTAGCCCTTGCGTTCGAGAGGTGCTTCGACTGGGTTTGTTGATGACGTTGCTCCTTTTATCCGCAGGCGAGAAGGAGGGCATGACGAAGCGGGTCGCCGAGCTGGAGAAGTCTCTGGCTGAAGCCCAAGGTCGTGAGCTGGCCCGGGGTGAACTGGAGAAGACCCAGGTTGAGCACCTGCTCACACTCGCCGATTCTATTGGGAGTAAGTATCTCGGCTCATTGCCTACTTTGCTTTAGTCGGCTGCGGGAGCCTTATGGGTGTGGATTTCTTTTGGAGCAGAAACTTGCGGAGGTGCTCCACTAGAAGGAACCTCCAGTGACGATGTCGATCTGGAAAAAGCTGTTGGCTTTGTTGACCGCGCCTGCGCGTATGCCTCGGCAGCGCTGCAGAAGTCGACAGGTGCCTTGGCGGCTGTGCACCGGAACATCTTCCCCAGCCAAGCACCGCCGGTCGCTGTCGACGCGCTTGCGGCTCCGTTTGAAGGCGACGCGACCATCATGGCGGACTACACGCGTGCGCAGACGGTACGCGGCTCAGAGCTTACTTTCCAGCTCCTACTTGGTCACCAAGTCGCAGGTGATTTCGAGAGGGTGGTCAGCGACTTCCCCTGGAAGCCTGATGGCAGAACCGCATCCCTGAGTGGTGTGAAGGCGCGGGCGAGTCAGCTGGCCGCAACGCTGGTAGCCACCTTCGAGAAGAAAATTGCCAAGGCTAAGGAGATGGCTGCTAGGAAAGGCCGTTCCCAGTCGGAATCTGCGATGTAGACTCTGTTCCTCTAGGATTCTGCTTTTTATTTGGCCTGTAATGAACTTGTGTATTTTGCGGGTCCCTTGGCCGTGAACATGGTGATGTTGAAATGTGAATATGCGCCTTCGAGTCTTCTGCCATTTTTATGCTTGAATGTGCCTTTTTTCCTTGTTTGACATTGTCGAACTTGACAGTCTGAGGTGGGCGAGGCTCCTGAGGTTGCTGGAGCTACATGTGCGGGTGAGGATGAGGACACCTCTTCGGCTGCACCTACTCGCACCCATCGTCAAGCTCCGCCAGTCCCTGTGCGAAGCGTGAATGATCAACGAGTGATGACCTATATGAGGAACAAGATTGTTGAGCTCGAGTCGAAGCTGAAGGTTGCCGAGTCAGAGCTGGAACGTTTGAAGTCGCAGGCTGCTGCGCCGTTCTCCCCGCGTGAGGAGTTCCTTCTTGGCCAGATTGACTTGATCAGTCGACAGCTGCAAGGTTGGATTTCTGGCGCTTTGCTTTGACTTCTTCATGCTCTCGCTGTTCTAAGTGCTGAGTCTTGATGCAGATGTGAATCCTGATTGGAAGGCCGAGCAGAGTCGAGTAGATGAGCGGGTGGAAAGAGAGGCCACCGGTGACTCACTCGAAGCGCGTACATTTTGGTCGAACAGATCCAAAGGCAGTATACTGGCTAGGATGCTGGATCGAACCTGGCGGGCTGCTTTGCTCTTGGAAGATTGTAGGAGAACCCTCATGCAGATCAACAAAGTGTACTTTCCGCACAACGAGCAGCCTACTGGACTGGCTGCGCTGCTGGAGATGTACCGTGAGGGCAAGGCGATGAAAGAGGTCGTACTTGCTCAACTTGTTGGCGGAGCGAACGTGGCGCTGGCGTACGTTCGAATGCACCGACCTCATCTTCCCTTGGACAGGGTGCTTGATGGTTTGCCTGGAGCAGATGACTACGCCGATACTCTTGCAGCGGCGCGTCGGATGATTCAACATGTCCTGAGTTATAGTGAGCATCTTGTAGGGCCACTCGATGCGCCAAAGGATGAGCCTGTAGAATAGGACTGGCAAACTGTTGTTGTGCAGCATTAGCTTGTAAAAAGGAATTTTCCCAAGTGGGAGCATAAGTGTATGTATGCTAAGGTGGAGTTAGCCTCCGAGTGAATAAATTGTGTCTTGTAGACTTCTGTAAACCTGTATGGCGCAGCCCCCGAGCGGATCGAGTGCGGCCTAGGTGTGTCGCGTTAGGCCTGTGTGGCGCAGCCCCCGAGTGATTCGAGTGCGGCCGAGGCGTTTTCGAGTCAGACCTGTGCGGCGCAGCCCCCGAGTGCGTCGGGTGCGGCCGAGGCGTTTTTGAGTCAGACCTGTGCGGCGCAGCCCCCGAGTGCGTCGGGTGGCGGCCTAGGCTTTGACTTAGATCTGTGCGGCGCAGCCCCCGAGTGATTCGAGTGCGGCCGAGGCGTTTTCGAGTCAGACCTGTGCGGCGCAGCCCCCGAGTGCGTCGGGTGGCGGCCTAGGCTTTGACTTAGACCTGTGCGGCGCAGCCCCCGAGTGATTCGAGTGCGGCCGAGGCATTTGTCGAGTAGAACCTGTGCGGCGCAGCCCCCGAGTGCGTCGGGTGGCGGCCTAGGCTTTGACTTAGACCTGTGCGGCGCAGCCCCCGAGTGGTTCGGGTGGCGGCCGAGGACTTTCGAGTGAGACCTGTATGGCGCAGCCCCCGAGTGCGTCGGGTGGCGGCCTAGGTTTTGACTTAGACCTGTGCGGCGCAGCCCCCGAGTGGTTCGGGTGGCGGCCGAGGATTTTCGAGTAGAACCTGTGCGGCGCAGCCCCCGAGTGTGTCGAGTGGCGGCCTAGGCTTTGACTTAGACCTGTGCGGCGCAGCCCCCGAGTGGTTCGGGTGGCGGCCGAGGATTTTCGAGTGAGACCTGTATGGCGCAGCCCCCGAGTGCGTCGGGTGGCGGCCTAGGTTTTGACTTAGACCTGTGCGGCGCAGCCCCCGAGTGGTTCGGGTGGCGGCCGAGGACTTTCGAGTGAGACCTGTATGGCGCAGCCCCCGAGTGCGTCGGGTGGCGGCCTAGGTTTTGACTTAGACCTGTGCGGCGCAGCCCCCGAGTGGTTCGGGTGGCGGCCGAGGATTTTCGAGTAGAACCTGTGCGGCGCAGCCCCCGAGTGTGTCGAGTGGCGGCCTAGGCTTTGACTTAGACCTGTGCGGCGCAGCCCCCGAGTGGTTCGGGTGGCGGCCGAGGATTTTCGAGTGAGACCTGTATGGCGCAGCCCCCGAGTGCGTCGGGTGGCGGCCTAGGTCTGTGTTGCTTGCTGGTAAAAGTAAAGGGGAGAGCTTGTTCCTCAAATCACTTTATTAATTTTTGCGAGCAGGCCGCCTCATTAAAACCCTTCCAGTCCCCTCAGGTACCCTGGCGAGGGAAAGAGTGCGTCTGAAACCTGCCGCTTCCTCACATTGTACAATGTTACAAATTGGGGTCGATCACGCGTAGAAACGGCGCAGTTGCGCAACGTTCCACGGGTTGCTGCAGACTGTCCCTGTCTTCGAGTCCTTCAGGCGGTAAGCTCCGTCGCCGATTTCCTCTGTCACAATGTATGGACCCTCCCAAGGGGAGGCGAGTTTGTGCACCTTCTTCTGTTTGAGGCGAAGGACAAGATCACCAGGGACGAACGCTCTGGGCCGCAGTCGCCGCCCGTGGTAGTTGCGTAGGTCTTGCTGATACACGGCTGTGCGGGTAAGGGCTATGTCGCGTGCCTCGTCCAAGGTGTCCATGTCGTCCTCGAGTGCTTCTTCTGCATCGGACTCATCGTAGGCCACCACTCGGGGGGCGTCGAACTTGATGTCGCAGGGTAGGACTGCTTCGGCGCCGTACACCATGAAGAATGGCGTGTACTGGGTAGATCTGTTTGGCGTGGTGCGCAGACTTCATAGCACAGATGGCAGCTCTTCGACCCAGGCGCCTGCAGCACGCCTCAATGGTACTCGCAGGCGCTTCTTGATGCCCTTGCAGACTAAGCCATTGGCCTTTTCGACCTGTCCATTGGATTGCGGGTGCGAGACAGATGCGTAGCTGAGCTTGATGCCTTGTTCGGAGCAGAAGTCCTTGAACTCTTCGGCTGTGAAGTTTGTGCCGTTGTCGGTGATGATGCTGTGTGGCACTCCGAACCTGAATATGATCGATCTGATGAAATTAACTGCCGAGGAGGCAGTCGAACTTGTGATGGGCACGGCTTCGATCCACTTCGTGAATTTGTCTACTGCGACCAGGAGATGAGTGTGTCCGCCCGGAGAAGACTTCTTGAGTGGACCCACCATGTCGAGCCCCCATTGAGCGAAGGGCCATGCGAGTGGTATGGTCTTCAGTGCTGATGCCGGTGCGTGCGGCTTGTTGGCGAACTCCTGGCAGCCGACGCATTTCCTCACGAGTTCTTCTGCGTCTTGCATTGCGGTGGGCCAGTAGAACCCTGCTCGTAGGGCTTTGGCCACCAAGGGTCGACTGCTGGTGTGGTGTCCACAGATGCCGGCGTGGATCTCGAGTAAGATGGCCTGACCATCGGCTGGGTCGATGCACCTTTGGAGGACTCCTGAGATGCTTCGCTTGTAGAGTTCACCGTTGATGACGGTGAAGGCCTTGGAGCGGCGGATGACGCGCTTGGCTTCGACTGGGTTCGTTGGCACCCGCTGATGCAGTATGTAGGCCAAGTATGGGCTTGTCCATGTTGGTTCGACCAGCATTACCTCCATGGATTCCTTCTCTGTGCTGGGCGGGTTGGTGGTGCTCGTTGTCGGTGTAGAGGATCCCGGCGCAGTCCGGAGCTTGATGGAGCATTGCGTGATGCACTCGAGGAAGACTCCGGGTGGCACTGGTGCTTTGTCTGAGCCTAGGTTAGCGAGGGCGTCGGCTTCCTCGTTGCTCTCGCGGCCGATGTGCCGCAGCTCGCAGCCGTCGAAGGTGCCTTCCAGCTGGTTGTATAGGTCCCTGTAGGCTATCATGTTGTCGGCGATGGCGTCACATTGCTTCATGGTTTGCTGCACGACAAGGTAGGAGTCTCCGTAGATCATGAGGTGAGTGGCGCCGCAGTTTTTGGTCATCCGCATGCCGTGGATTAGGGCTTCGTACTCTGCCTCGTTGTTGGAGGGTGTCGGGAAGTTCATCTGCAGCACAAACTTCAGTTTGTCGCCTTTGGGTGAGATGAGGACGACTCCGGCCCCTGCTGATCTGAACTTCTTGGACCCGTCGAAGTACATTGTCCATGCGTTGGACAAGTCGGGTACGTCTGGCAGCTGGGCCTCTATCCACTCTGTGGTGAATTCTGGAAGAACCTGAGCCTTGATTGCCTTCGGGTGCGCATACTTCAGCCCCCAGGGTCCCACCTCGACAACCCACTTGGCGACTCGTCCTGTCGCTGCTTGGTTGGTGAGGATGTCGGAGAGCCCGGAGGAGCTTACCATCATGATGGAGTGCTCGGAGAAGTAGTGGACAATCTTCCTTGATGTCATGAAGACTCCGTAGGCGAGCTTCTGATAGTGCGGGTACCGCTGCTTGGACGAGGTTAGCACCTCGCTGAGGAAGTAGACGGGCCGCTGAACAGGGTGACTGTGCCCTTCTTCTCCTCGTTCGACGACGAGTACAGTGCTGACCACTCTGTTCGTGGCTGACACATAGAGGTACAACGGCTCGTTCTCCAGTGGCGCCACCAGTACTGGAGGAGTCGTGAGGGTTTTCTTGAGCTTGTCGAATGCGTCTTGTGCTTCTTCTGTCCACTCGAATTTGTCAGTCTTTTTCATCAGTTGGTAGAAAGGCAAGGCCTTTTCTCCCAACTTACTAATGAACCGACTGAGAGCTGCGACTCGGCCGGCTAGGCGTTGCACTTCATGAAGCTTGGTCGGTGCTGGCATTGCGAGTATGTTCTGCACCTTCTCAGGGTTGGCTTCGATTCCTCTTACAGAGACGAGGTACCCGAGCAGTTCTCCGGCTGGCACGCCGAAAACACACTTTTTCGGGTTCAGCTTGATCTGATACTCGTTGAGTGCGGCGAAGACTTTGCGGAGGTCAGCGATTAAGCTGTCCTCCGTTCGAGTGGTGACAACGATGTCGTCGACGTAGACTTGGACAATTTTTCCAATTAGCTCCTTCAGGCAGGCTTGCATCGTGCGCTGGTATGTGGCTCCAGCGTTCTTCAACCCGAAGGGCATCATCTGGTAGCAGAACACACCATGGGGTGTAATAAATGCAGTCTTCTCTTCATCTTCGACTTTCATCCTGATCTGCTGGTACCCGGAGTAAGCGTCCAGGAAGGATAGGCGCGCGCAGCCTGCAGTCGAATCGATGATCTGGTCTATCCGCGGGAGCGGGAAGTGGTCCTTGGGGCCGCACTTGTTGATGGCGGTGAAGTCGACGCACATGCGGAGTTTCTTCGTCTTCTTCGTCTCCACCAGGACCGGGTTCGCAACCCAGTCCGAGTCCTTGATCTCTCGAATGAATCCGGCGTGAAGCAGCCGGTCGATCTCCTTGCTGATGGCATCTCGTTTGGGACCCGAAAAGCGTCGCATGGTCTGCTTGACGGGTCTGGCGTCCTTGTGGACGCGTAAGGAGTGCTCGGCGAGTTCCCTGGGTATGCCTGGCATGTCAGAAGGTTGCCAGGCGAAGATCTCCCAGTTTTCCCGTAGGAACTCGACGAGCGCGCCTTCCTATGCGATAGGCAGGCTTGACGACACCATGACTGTCTTGCTTGCGTCCGTCGGGTGGACTTGGTGGGTTCTTGTGTCGTCGTTCGTGTTGAAGCTGGAGTCCTTGGCTGGCTTCTTACACGGAGGGAAGATGGTTTTGTCGTTGTCGGCTGCCATTGCCACAAAGTGCTCCTCCATTCCGAAGAACTCAGAAATCCTGCTGAATTCGCGGTCGCAGCTGTTGGAGCGTTCGAAGTCGCCATACACCGTGATGACGCCCTTGGGTCCAGGCATCTTGAGCATAAGGTAGGCGTAGTGAGGTATCGCCATGAATCGGGCAAAACTTGGGCGCCCAAGTATCGCATGGTACTGTGACTTCCAGTCGACTACCTCGAAGTCGATTGCCTCCCTCCGGAAGTTGTCGGGTGTGCCGAAGATGACGTCGAGTGTGATTTTTCCCATGGGCGTGACTGCTTGCCCTGGTACAATGCCGTGGAATGTGGTCTCTGATGGCGTCAGGTTTGTCAGTGGGCTGTTCATCTTTCTGAGTGTGTCAGCGAAGATAATGTTGATGCCGCTGCCTCCATCCATGAACACCTTTTTCAAGGTGTAATCCCCGATCTGAGCTTCGACCACCAGAGCAGCATGCCCGGGTCGTGGTACCGCAGGCAGGTGATCTGCTCTGGAGAATGTGATCGTAGTTTCTGACCCTCTCAGGTATTCGGGTACTGCAGGTGGACAGGTGACAGCCTGGTAGACTTGGCGGGTGATGGTCTTCTGGGTCCTGTTTGAAGGGCACCCCTTCTGTATCATGTTGATCTGCCCGCGTGCCGCTGGGTATACGTCAGGGGCCTCTTGCTGCGGCGGCTGCTGCTGATAGAAAGCTCCCGCTGCCTGTGCTGGATTAGCGACTGCAGGTGGGGGTGCGGGTGCTGCTTGGATTGCCAGCTGCGCGACTGGCTGCGCGGCGGGTGCTGCCTGGAGAGCCGGCTGCGTGGCTTGCGGAGGGACTATCTTCTGCATTGCTTGGTAAATCCTGCGCGCCTTTTTGCAGTCCTTCAATAGGTGGCGGGATCCCCACTTACCCGTTTCTGGGTTTCTAAACATGTGGTGCTTGCAGGGTTGCTCCAGCTCTTCCTCCGGAGTCAGTGTTCGCCTCTGAAACTCTCGTTTGCGACTCCCGTCGCCACGGTAGCCGCTGCCACTGCTTCGGTTGAACTGCCCTTGATTGTATTGGCGACTTTGATCATCGCCGCTTCGACTGTACCGCCTTTCATCCTCACGGGGGGTTTCGAATCCCGCCGCTACTAACTCTATCGAGTCATTGCCGTGGTAACGCGGCTTCTTCTTCTGGCGTCCTTCCCGCCAGTTGCTTGGTCCGGATTCGTTTTTTGGAGAGTAACGTGAAGTGTCGCGGACCGAGTCCTCTCCGTCTGCCCACTGGTTGGCTATCTTCATGAGCTCAATCATGTTTCTCGGCTGGAGCCTACCAAACTCCTCGCGGAGGTCGCGGCGGTAAACGCCATGTATGAAGGCATCCATCACTCGGTCTTCCGATGTGGCTTCCATGGTGTTGCAGAGCAGGGTCCATCGCTGGATATACGACCGGAGCGGCTCTTCTCGTCCTTGCTTGCATGCCTGGAGCTCGACAAAAGTTGTTGGCCTCGAGTATGTCCCTAGGAAGCTTTTGACGAAGGCATCCTAGAACTCCTCCCACGTACTGAAGGCGTCCTTGGGTTGGGTGTTGAGCCACCCGTGTGCAGATCCTGTGAGCATCAGCTGGATATATTGCATGGCCGTAGTCGACGTACCGCCCTGGCAACTGCAGGCTATGAGGTAGTCGTCCAGCCAATCTCTCGGGTCCTGCTTTCCATCGTAGTTGGGTGTCTCTGCTGTGAGCTTGAAGCCTTTGGGCATTCTTGTGTCGCGGATGTTGAAACTAAAGCATGCGGCGCCGCGTGGCTCAAAGTCGCCGTCGTCGCGGTCGTCAGTGTTGGGCGTTCTGATCGTCCGCTGGGTGCGACTGCGGTCTACCGTCCTCTATGTGATGATGTTGCGGAGGTCTTCGCCTGGCTGCGGCTGTCGCGGTTGTCTTGGAGTTGGCGCTGCGAGTGCTGCGGGTTCGCGATCGCGGCGACTCCGATTGTCTTGCGCCCTTTCTGTTGGCGCCTTGTTCGTCAGAGCTTCTTCGACTGCCTTGATGGACATGATCTGTTGCCTGTGGAGGAGAGCACGGGCGTCACCCTCAGGCGGCTGCGTCAGTCGAAGGTATGTTTCGAGTGCCATGAGGGCAGCTCCAGGTGTCTTGGGGACGGGTATCCCGTCCGCATCTTCAGTCATGTATGACGATTCCAGGTTGCGGGTGATTCCGGCGCATTCGGCCTCTGTCATCCGGGGCACGCGGGGCCTGTGGCGTCTCGCTCCTGACGAGACCTCTGTCGAGGCAGCGGTGAATGAGTAAGCGGCCCTCCTGGCACTCGCTGCGTCGGCTTCCTCCTTGCGCCGGCGTAGCTCGGCCTTCTCTGCGCGGAGTCGTTCGCTTTCCTTCCACAGCATATACTGGACCGCCATAAGGTCCTCTCGGGGTGCGTCTGGTGGGGGGTACGTGCCCTCCTCAACGTGCTTCAGGGCTCTGATTGCCATGTCGCGGGTGATGGTGAGCCGCGTCACCTGGTCTGGCATGACCACCTCCAGTAGGTACACGGGTTCGGCGCTGTTGGCCCGTGACGGGCCGGCCATGTAGACTTGTGCGGGGTAGATGTGGGGAGTGGGGGTGATGCTTCCATTGCTGCTTCCTTCGTCCGAGTTGTGCTCGGAGTCGAAAATTGGACAGACGTGGTCGGTACCACAGTCGCCATTGAGGATCTTGTCGTAGAGTGTCACGACCTTCACCGCGGGCGCGAGTAACGAGGTCGCTATTGGCTTGCGGGCGATCTCGCGGCGCGAAGGCGCGGCTGACGTGATCGGAGTCGGTGTAGATCTTGGTTTTGGCCGCCGCGCGATCAAGGTAGTCGAAGTAGACTTGACCCGCGCAGGTGTCGCGGTCGTGTTGGGCGTGCTCTTTGCCATGGAGGCAGTTGGTGTGGTCGAGGTAGGCGCGATCTTCGCGGCAGTCGAAGATGCGATCGTCGCAGTCGCGGCAGATGCGATCGCGGCAGATGACGACGTGGTCGTTGTAGTCGTGGCAGATCCGATCTTCGCGGCAGCTGAAGTCGCGTCCGCTGCAGTCGCAGCAGATGCGATCTCCGCGGCGGGTGAAGGCGTGGTCGACGTAGTCGATGCAGACGCGATCTTCGCGGCAGGTGAAGGCGCGGCCGACGTAGTCGATGCAGATGCGGGTGTCGCCTCCGCGCGTAGCGCGGCCACCGTAGATCTGAGTGTCCCGTAGCTGTTTACAAGGTATTGCATGGTGTCGAAGGTGATCCACGTACCTTCACTCAGTTCAGCGTACGCCAAGCGATGAGCCGGCGGGTGGCTGACGTACTCGAGGGAGGCGGACCGGGTGGGCTTCCTGGTGCCGGCGTCGGTCTTCAAGGTTGATGGAGCCGGAGCGACCATGGTTCCAATGCTCGTTCTTTCCCACAGACGGCGCCAATTGACGAGGTTCGGACTCGGCAAATCCCTGGGTTGAGCACCCCGGGTTGATTGAGGGGGAGAGAGGTGAGCGCTGGTGATCACGACGGCTAACAGGCGAGGTTTTACCCAGGTTCAGGCTCCCGAAGGATAACACCCTACTTCCTGCTTGTCTGGTATTGATGTTGAGCGTGGCTTACAATGGCGAGATGGCAATCTCTCTAGGGTTTAAGGTGGCGGCTATGGCGTGTATGAGGCTTGCTGGTTGCTTGCTTACCCTAGACGAGAAACCCTCCCAGACTTTATATGATAGGCTGGGTCTCGGGTGAACGGTGCAGATAGCACTTACAGGATGATCAAGGGCTAAGACCTATCGTCGACTACCTTGGGCCGCACGACGTCCTCCTTGGGCCTTCCTTGGGCCCTCGCCATAGGGCTGTTGGACTTGGCGTGACCCAGGTACCACCACCGTGGGTTACCCGAAAGGTAGCCCCACAACAGTCGAGGTCCAATCGCTTGAACCAGCTTCCTTCAAGTTGACAGTAAAGTTGAAGTGGTGGAAGATCTTGTACTCCCTCCGATCCATAAAAAGTGTCGCCCACTTTTGTACTAACTTGGTACAAAATGAGCGACACTTTTTATGGATCGGAGGGAGTAGTAATTTTCCACATGAAAACAGTGGCGGCCCATTTGGCGCATTTTTTCAGCTTTTTTTTCTTCTTTGTTTTCTTTTCTGTTTGTTTCACTTTTTTGTGACTATATGATTTAAAAATATTAGTTTTGAAAAATTGTTAAAATTTAAAAAATTCAAATTTTAAAATTGTTCAGTTTTGAAAATGTTCAAGTTTGAACTTTGTTCAAATTAAAAAAATTCAGATTTGATAATTATTCAAGCTTAAAAAATGTTTAGATTTGGAAAATGTCACTTGAAAATTGTTCAGTTTTAAAAATGTTCAAATTTGAAATTTATTCACGTTTTAAAAACATCCAGATTTGAAAAAAATGTTTCAGATTTGAAAAATGTTCAATTTTGAAAAATTCAAGCTTTCAAAAAAATGTTTCATATTTGAATTTGTTCATATTTAAAAATATTTAGATTGAAAACATTCTAAAAACGCAAAAATAAAAAAACTGTGTTTTTTCTACTCGGTCGCTCCAAAAGCGGCCCATGAAGCCTCTGCTTCAGGCGACCTTGGCAAATGGCATCGCCTAAAGGCGACATATAGGAGCTCCCGGTGCCCTGGGCAAGGTCGGACGGCGAGGCAGCAAGGGAGTGGGCTGCCCGCGGACATCAGGGTTAGGCGGTTAGGCGAGCAGAATCCCCAAATACAGGGAATATGAGGGGAGTTGGGGCAATGATAATTTTGTCATTATGCAGTCGAGAAACAACCGCGTCGTCGCTTCCGTAGTAGGTGACCACCAATTAGCTTCCCTTTTTCAAACACAAGTTATAAATTTCTCTAGCTTATGTTCATGTTATCATGTTTGTATAGTCGCCTTAGTAATGGAGAGGAACCTGTGGCATAGAGTGCAACACCTACGGATCCGAAAAACCGTAGGAGGCAACATGTTAATGATCGGTATGCACGTATGCATAAACGGATAGATGTAAGAAATAAGAACTAAATAAGAAACATGATGATTCGTTTACATGTGTCACCCATTGCAAAGAACGGGCATTTAACTAGTAATATCAGAAACCTAGATATTAGACCCATGTGGAGCCTATCGTCATGATTTAACATTTTATTTAGACTTTTATTTTATCGGTCCACTTTGTCACGTGTTTTGTACTTAAAAATTTAAATGGTCATATCCTAGTTTCCAAAAACAAATGTAAAAATGAAGTTTTAACTAGAGTATGTATTTACAATGTCAATGTCAACATTGTATGGCCGCGCGTATAACCCTCTATACCGGGGAGAGGACATGTAAGAGCAACTCCAGCCGCCCCCCGAGAGCCCCCCCCCACAGGACCGCCTTTTTGACGCCGGCGGGCCATTTTCCTCCCAGTCGCCCCTCGGGTCTCGTTTTTCGCCGGTTTTGGCCCAAAACTAATCCGGCGTTCCTAGGCCGAACCCACCGCATTGGGTTCCGCCTGGGTGTACCGACGAAAGGGAAAAGCCGCGCGGGCCAGCCCTGTCGGTGAGACAAACCTGATTCCCTCTGTTTTTAAGCTCCCTCCATATTTTCTTCTCCATATCCCTCCATCTCCCGTCATTTCCCGTCGCGCGCGCCAGAACACGCCTCCAAATGGCACCAAAGAAATTCAACAACCCCTGGTCGGCCGGCGAAGACCAGCTGCCGCCGCCGAAGAAGAGGGCGGGGAGGGCGCGGCCGCCGGGCCTGAGCAACGCCGAGTGGGCGACGGAACTCGACCGAAGAAAGACATGATCATTGCATACATTATCACAAATCACATCTTGGCCATACCACATCACAGAACCCTGCAAAAACAAGTTAGACGTCCTCTACTTTGTTTATGCAATTTTTACCTGGCTTCTATGGGTCATGAGATAGAACGGTTCTAATCTACGCAAAAACCACAACGGTGATATAAAAGTTGATTACTTTATATCCTTTTTAAAGGCCTCCCATTGCGGATCGCATCTCACTATAGCTAGAGAAACAAACACCCGCCAACCACTTATGCAATACAAGTTGCATGTCAATCGTGGAACCGGTCTCTCGTATGCGGACAAGTAAAGTTGGTCCGGGCCGCTTCAATCAAGCTATCCCGCAAGATACAAAATACGCGTGGGAAGGTAGCAACAAAAACATCAACGCCCACAACTCCTTGTGTTCTAATCGTACCAACATCTACGAATAAATCTAGTCTCTGATACCACTGAAGGGTTCGTAGCATAGAAAAAAAAAATTTCCAACGCAACAAGGCGGAAGAATCCCAAACAAGATCACGATCTACTAGATGGAGGTAGAAAGAAGGAGATCCGATCTCACCCTCAAAGAAAACCAAGCGTGTTTTGTCGAGGCAGGGGTTGGCTAGTCGATCCCCGCAACTAGACTCGTCTAGTCACGAGGAAATGTATTATCCGATCCGAAGCACCGCACGAGCAGCACCTCCATGGTATCCACATGTACAGCTTGATGAAGACTCCTCGATCTTGATCCCGCATGAGGTGAAGGAGAGGCTCGCGAGATCTCAGCAGTACGACGACGGTGTGGTGGTGGATATGGTGGAGATCCAGCAGGGCTTCGCCTAAGCAGCCGCGGGAGAGGAGGGAGGTAGAGGGAGAAGCAGGGGGCGGCGGCGGCCAGGGTGTGTGGAGGGCAGCCCCTGCACCCTAGGCCCTCCTTATATAGGTGGAAGGCCAAGGGGTGCGCCCCCTCATCTCCTAGGGCTGGCGGCCAAGGGGGGATGCCTTGCCCCCCAAGGAGCCCCCTAGGGTTAGGGTTGGCCCCGCCCTGCCTTAGCCGCATGGGCCTTGGGGCTGATGCGGCCAGCCCATGTGGGATGCTACACCACCCCTTGGTCCATGTGGACCCCACACGTCAGGTGGGCCCACTTATAGAACCTTCTAGAAACTTCTGATACCCTGTCGGGAAATTCCCAAATTTTTCCGATGCCTCCAGAAACCACTTTCCTTATATGAATTTTATTTTGCAGACTCTTCTGGATCTCCTCGTGATGTCTAGGATCTCATCCGAGACTCCGAATCAATATTCATTCACACCATCAATTATCCCAAGCCCTAACTACATCGAAGTATTAAGTGTGTGACCCTACGGGTTCGATAACATGTAGACATGATCAAATGAATAATCAATATCGGGACCGGGATGCCCATATTGGTTCCTACATATTCAACGAAGTACTTTATCGGTTGAACCACATTGTCCGGGATTCAATTAATCCATATATGATTCCTTTTGTCTCACGATATATTACTTGCTCGAGACCTAATCACCGATATCTCCATATCTGATTAATCTCGTTTCCTACAAGTTCTCTGTACTCATTCCATAGGATAGGATCCTTATGACTAGCTACTTAGTCATATGCTTGCAAGCTTTTGGATGCTATGCTACCGAGAGGGCCCAGAGATATCTATCCACTACTTGGACGGACAAATCCCAATCTTGATTCATGTAACCCAACAACCTACCATTGGAGATACCTGAAAGACACCTTTATAATCACCCAGTTACGAAGTGATGTTTGATGTCCACAAAGTATTTCTCTGATAGACGGGAGTGACATAATCTCATGGTTTAAGGAAACTATATTTGACATCTACTAAAAAGGGTCTGTCCATTATATCATCTCCTATGATATAACTACGTTTATCAAGTGAGTCATAAATCCATTCTTAGGAAACTTCTAACCAACACTTGATCAAACGAACTAGTTATGAGAGGCTTACTAGGGACACTTTGTCGTTTATATTCCACACATGTGTTTTTTTCTGGTTAATACAATTATAGCATGGATAATAAACATTTATCATGAACGGAAAATATGATAATTAATAATCTTTATCATTGCCTCTTGGCATATCTCCAACAGTCTCCCACTTGCACTAGAGTCAATAATCTAGTTTACATTTGTAGCAATCTAACACCCATGGCCTCCTGGTGCTGATCATGTTTTGCTCGTGGAAGAGGTTTAGTCAACGGGTCTGCCACATTCAGATCCGTATGCACCTTGCAAATCTCTATGTCTCCATCTCGGACATTCTCATGCAAATTGTGAAAGTGGCGCTTGATATGTTTTGTGTTCCCGTGTGAAGTTGGTTCTTTGGCAAGAGCAATTGCACCTGTATTATCACAATACAGAGCTAGAGGCCTTGATGCACTTGGAACCCCACACCCAGCTCAGAGAGGAACTCTTTCATCCAGACTGCTTCACTTGCTGCCGAAGAGGCTGCCACATATTCCGCTTCAGTTGAAGATTTCGCCACCACGCTCTGCTTGGAACTCCTCCAGCTCACAGCACCACAATTTAGAATAAACACGTATCCAGACTGAGACTTTGAATCATCCGGATCAGTATCCCAACTAGCATCGACGTAACCCTTTACGACGAGCTCTTGGTTACCTCCATAAACGAGAAACATTTCCTTAGTTCTTTTAGATACTTAAGGATATTTTTAACTGTTGTCCAGTGTTCCACTCCTGGATCACTCTGGTACCTGCTGGTCAGACTAACAACATGGCACATATCAGGTCTAGTACACAGCATGGCATACATGATAGAGCGTATGGTTGAGGCATAGGGAATATTGTTCATCTTCTCTCTATCTTCTGCCGTGACTAGACATTGAGTCTTACTCAACGTCTTACCTTGCAACATTGGTAAGAACCCCTTATTCGAATCTTCCATTCTGAACTTCTTCAGAACTTTGTCAAGGTATATACTCTGTGAAAGCCCTATTAGGTGTCTTGATCTATCTCTATAGATTTTAATGCCTAAAATATATGCTGCTTCGCCAAGGTCTTTCATTTAAAAACTCTTATTCAAGTAAGACTTTACACTTTCAAGTAATTCTATATCATTTCCAATCAACAATATGTCATCCACATACAGTATCAGAAAAGCTACAGAACTCCCACTCACTTTCTTGTAAATACAGGCCTCTCCATAAGTTTGGACAAATCCAAACCCTTTGATCACTTCATCAAACTGGAGATTCCAACTCTGTGATGCTTGCTTCAGTCCATAAATAGATCTCTGAAGTTTGCACACTTTGTCAGCATTCTTAGGATCGACAAAACCTTTGGGCTGTACCATGTACAACTCTTTCTTAATGTGACCATTAAGGAACGCAGTCTTTACATCCATTTTCCAAATTTCATAATCATGAATTGCAGCAATTGCTAACATTATCCGAACATATTTTAACATCGCTACGGGTGAGAAAGCCTCATCGTAGTCAACTCATTGAATATGTCGGAAACCTTTTGCGACAAGTCGTGCTTTGTATATGGTGACATTACCGTCAGCATCTGTTTTTATTTTGAATATCTATTTCTTCTCAACGGTCTTGCGGTCGTTCGGTAAGTCCACCAAAGTCCATAATTGGTTTTCATACATGGATTCCATTTTGGATTCATGGCACCTAGCCATTTCTCAGAGTTATGGCTCATAATCACTTCCTCATAATTCGCAGGTTCATCATTGTCCAACAACATGACATTCATGATGGGGTTGTACCAGTCAGGGGTGGTGCGTTCCCTTGTCAACCTGCGAGGTTCAGTAGCAGCTTCGTTCAGAGCATTTTGATCATTATCATTTGCTTCTTCTTCAGGTGGCGAAGGCTGCTCCGGAACATCTTCCAGTGCCACGCTACTCGGCATCTTAAGACTAGGTTCGATAACCTCGTCAAGCTCTACTTTCCTCCCACTCACTTCTTTCGAGAGAAACTCCTTCTCCAGAAAGGAACCGTTCTTGCCAACAAAGATCTTGCCTTCAATTCTGTGGTAGAAGGTATACCCTATAGTTTCCTTAGGATATCCTATGAAGACGTATTTTTCCGATTTGGGTTCGAGCTTATCAGGTTGAAGTATTTTCACATAAGCTTCGCTACCCTAAACTTTAAGAAACAATTACTTCGGCTTCTGGCCAAACCACAGCTCGTATGGGGTCGTCTCAACGGATTTTGATGGTGCCCTATTTAAAGTGAATGCGGCTGTCTCTAATGTGTAGCTCCAAAACGATAGTGGCAGGTCGGTAAGAGACATCATAGATCGCACCATATCTAGTAAAGTATGATTACGACCTTCAGACACACCATTGCGCTGTGGTGTTCCGGGTGGCGTGAGTTGTGAAACAATTCCACATGTCTTTAAGTGCATACCAAACTCTTAACTCAATTACTCACCTCCATGATCAGATCGGAGAAATTTGATTTTCTTGTTACACTGATTCTCTACTTCACTCTGAAATTTTTTGAACTTTTCAAATGTTTCAGACTAGTGCTTCATTGAATAAATATACCCATATCTACTTAAATCATCTGTGAAGGTCAATAAATAACGATATCCACCGCGTGCTGCAACACTCATTGGACCGGACACATCAGTATGTATAATTTCCAACAAGTCTGTTGCTCTCTCCATTGTGCCGGAGAATGGTGTTCGAGTCATCTTGCCCATAAGGCATGGTTCACATGTTTCAAATGATTCGAAATCAAGTGAATCCAAAAGTCCATCGGAATGGAGTTTCTTCATGCGCTTTACACCAATATGACCTAAACGGTAGTGCCACAAGTATGTGGGATTATCATCATTCAATTTACATCATTTGGCATCAATACTATGAACATGTGTATCACTACTATCGAGATTCAACAGAAATAAACCATTCACATCAGGTGCATGATGATAAAAGATATTATTCATATAAATAGAAACACCAAGGTTCTCTGATTTAAACGAATAACCTTCTCGCAATAAACAAGATCCAGATATAATGTTCATGCTCAACGCAGGCATGAAATAACAATTATTAAGGTTTAAAACTAATCCCGAGGTAGACGTAGAGGGAGCGTGCCGATGGCAATGACATCAACTTTTGATCCATTTCCAACGCGCATCGTCACGTCGTCCCTTGCCAAGCGCCGTTTATTCCGTAGCTCCTGTTTCGAGTTACATATGTTAGCAACTGAACCAGTATCAAATATCCAGGTGTTACTATGTGCACTTGTGAGATAAACATCAATAACGTGTATATCACATATACCTTGTTTGACGTTGCCAACCTTCTTATTCGCCAGATACTTTGGGCAGTTGCGCTTCTAGTGTCCAAATCCCTTGCAGTAGAAGCACTCAGTGTCATACTTAGGGCCATTCTTGGTCTTCTTCATAGGCGCGGCAGCTGACTTGCCACCCTTCTTGAAGTGACCCTTCTTGCCCTTAGCTTTCTTGAAACTGGTGGTCTTGTTGACCATCAACACTTGATGCTCCTTCTTGATTTCCACCTCCGCTTTTAATAACATAGCAAAGAGCTTAGGAAGAGTCTTAGTCATCCCTTGCATGTTATAGTTCATCACAAAGCCTTTGTAGCTCGGTGGTAGTGACTGGAGAACACGGTCAATCCCCAACTCATTGGAAATCGAGACACCCAGCTGGTTCAGACGATCAGTGTACCCAGACATTTTGAGCACGTGTTCACTGACGGAGCTATTCTCTTCCATCATGCAGCTAAAGAACCTGGAGGAGGCCGCATACCTCTCCACCTTGGCTTGAGTCTCATACATAGCTTTCAGCTCAACAATTATCTCATAAGCGCCATGGTGCTCAAAATGCTTTTGAAGGTTTGGTCCAATGCCATAAAGGAGTCCGCACTTAACTATCTCGTGGTCCTCAGAACGTGTCGCCGAGATGTTCATAGCATCTTGAGGCGATCTCTTTGCGGGAGCCTAGCATAGCGTTGCATCGAGGACATAAACTTTCTTGGCAGCAGTGAGGATAATCTTTAGATTCATGAACCAATCTGAGAAGTTGCTTCCATCGTCTTTCAGTTTATCTTTCTCTAGGAACGCGTTGAAATTCATGGTGGTGGTGGGACAGACCATTGATCTACAACATATTTGCAAAGGTGTTCAGACTATGTTCATGATAATTTGGTTCAAATTAATCTAAATTACAAATTGAACTCCCACAAAACTTAACATATCTCTGGTGGTTTAGTGGCACACAATCCAAATTCACTACACCAAATCCGATCATTACGTGATAAGATGTAGCTTCAATGGTGAACATCGCCATGTTGATCATATCATCCATATGACTCGTGTTTAACCTTTCGGTTCCCATGTTCTAAGGCAATGTTTATACATGCTAGGCTCATCAAGGTAACCGTAGTACTTTCGCGTGTGTAAATCTGGCTTACACCCATTGTATGTGGATGTAGAGTTTATCACACCCGATCATCACATGGTTCTTCAACACGACGAACTTTCGCAACGGTGCATACTAGGGGAGAACATTTATCTTGATATTAACATGAGAGATCACCTTATCATGCTACCGTCGCAATCAGATCTAAGCAAGCAATAAGGTGCATAAAAGGATAAACATCACATGCAATTAAATTTGTGACATGGTATAGCCTTTTCTTGTGCCTTTGATCTCCATTCCAAAGCACCGGCATGATCTCCATCACCACCAGCATGACGTCGGCGTCTCATGATTGCCTCCACCAACTATTGCAACTACAACTATTGCTACTGTTAGAGATAAAGTAAAGAAATTACATGGTGTTAATATTTGGCACGCAGGCCATACAATAATAATGAGACAATCATAAGGCTCCTGCCGGTTGCCGTACTCATCGAAATGCAAGTCATGAAAGATTACAAAACATGATCATTGCATACATTATCACAAATCACAGCTTGGCCATACCACATCACAAAACCTTGCAAAAACAAGTTAGACGTCCTCTACTTTGTTTATGCAATTTTTACGTGGCTTCTTTGGGTCATGAGATAGAACCGTTCTAATCTACGCAAAAACCACAACGGTGATATAAAAGTTGCTTATTTTATATCCTTTTAAAAGGCCTCCCATTACATATCGCATCTCACTATAGCTAGAGAAACAGACACCCACCAGCCACTTATGCAATACAAGTTGCATGCCAATCGTGAAATTGGTCTCTCATACGCGAATGAGTAAAGTTGGTCCGGGCCGCTTCAATCAAGCTATCCCGCAAGATACAAAATACACATGGGGAGATAGCAACAAAACATCAACACCCACAATTTCTTATGTTCTAATCGCACCAATATCTATGAATAGATCTAGGCTCTGATACCACTGAAGGGTTCATAGCATAGAAAACAAAAAATTTCCTACGCAACAAGGCGGAAGAAACCCAAACAAGATCACGATCTACTAGATGGAGGTAGCAGAAGGAGATCCAATCTCACCCTCGAAGAAAACCAAGCGTGTTTTGTCGAGGCAGGGGTTGGCTAGTCGATCCCCGCAACTAGACTTGTCTAGTCACGAGGAGATGTATTACACGATCCGAAGCGCCACACGAGCATCACCTCCGTGGTATCCACATGTACAGCTTGATGAAGACTCCTCGATCTTGATCCCGCAAGAGGTGAAGGAGAGGCTCGCGAGATCTCAGCAGCATGACGACGGTGTGGTGGTGGATATGGTGGAGATCCAGTAGGGCTTCGCCTAAGCAGCTGCGGGAGAGGAGGGAGGTAGAGGGAGGAGCAGGGGCGGCAGCGGCCAGGGTGTGTGAAGGGAAGCCATTGCACCCTAGGCCCTACTTATATAGATGGAGGGCCAAGGGGTGCGCCCCCTCATCTCCTAGGGCCGGCGGCCAAGGGGGAATGCCTTGCCCCCCAAGACGCCCCCTAAGGTTAGAGTTGGCCCCGCCTTGCCTTAGCCTCATGGGCCTTGGGGCTGGTGCGGCCATCTCATGTGGGCTGCTGCACCACCCCTTTTTCCATGTGGACCCCACATGTCAGGTGGGCCCACTTCTGGAACCTTCTAGAAAGTTCCGGTAACCTACCGAAAAATTCCCGAACTTTTCCCACGTCTCCGGAACCCACTTTCCTCATATGAAATTTATTCTCCGGACTCTTCCGGAGCTCCTCATGATGTCTCGAATCTCATCCGAGACTTTGAATCAATATTCGTTCACACCATCAATTATCTCAAGCCCTAACTACATCGAAGCATTAAGTGTGTGACTCTACGGGTTCGAGAACATGCAGACATGATCAAATCAATAATCAATAGCGGGACCGGGATGTCCATATTGATTCGTACATATTCAACAAAGTACTTTATCGGTTGAACCACATTGTCCGGGATTCAATTAATCCATATATGATTCCTTTTGTCTCACGATATATTACTTGCCCGAGACCTAATCATCGATATCTCCATATCTGCTTAGTCTAGTTTCCAACAAGTTCTCTTTACTTGTTCCATAGGATAGGACCCTTATGACTAGCTACTTAGTCATATGCTTGCAACCTTTTGGATGCTATGCTACCGAGAGGGCCTAGAGATATCTATCCACTGCTTGGACGGACAAATCCCAATCTTGATTCATGTGACCCAACAACCTACCATTGGAGATATATGAAAGGCACCTTTATAATCACCTTGTTATAAAGTGACATTTGATGTCCACAAAGTATTCCTCTGATAGACGGGAGTGACATAATATAATGGTCTAAGGAAACTATATTTGACATCTATTAAAAAGGGTTTGTCCATTATATCATCTCCTATGATATAACTCCGTTTATCAATTGATTCATAAATCCATGCTTAGGAAACTTCTAACCAACACTTGATCAAACGAACTAGTTATGAGAGGCTTACTAGGGACACTTTGTCGTTTATATTCCACACATGTATTTGTTTCCGGTTAATACAATTATAGCATGGATAATAAACATTTATCATGAACGGGAAATATGATAATTAATAATCCTTATTTATTGCCTCTTGGGCATATCTCCAGCAGAAAGCAATGGCGAACCATTGGGCGATCATCCAGGCAGCCCGGAGAGCCCGTTGAGCATCAGGTAAGGCCGTTTTTGGCAGCGCTATGTCTTTTGCTCGCGTTCGGCTGACAATTTTCTTGTTGCATGCCGGCAGATGGTCCAGATGTTCGAGATGTACCGGCATGATAACAAAGACGCCGACTTCAAGCTCCTCCACGTGTTCACCCAAATCAAATTGTGCAAGAAGTGGAGGGAGGTTCGCGTGAACCTCGGCAAGGGGAATGATCCCTACAACCCTTACGCGCCAGGAACGGTAGCCGCAGATGGATGCCCAGATGGGGACAAGAAAGCGAAGTCGGCGAAGGCGACTGCACCGGTGACCAAACGGCTACATTCGTTGATCGAGCGTTGCATCGCTGATGCCAAGACGCATGCCGTCCAGAGGGAGGAGAAGTGCGACGCGAGGTGGTCGCAGCTGCAGGAGAAGCAGGATGTCAAGATTGATCTCCTCAAGACTACCGTCGTGGACAAGAAGAGGAACACAGATCTGGCATTCCTTATGGGCGCCAACCCAACGACGATGGACGACAAGGTGAAGGCGTGGTACATGGGGCAGCGCGACCTCATCTTGAACAAGATACCAGCACGACACCGACGCCTACCCCAACGCTGATGCCTACCCCGACATGGACATCGACTCCGACCCCGACCTCGATTCCGACTCCGACCCCGTCTTCAAGTGCCACCACACAAGGATCAACACCAGGATTGGCTACATCGTCGGCATCCATGTCATCGAGCCATGCACCAACATCGGACGACCCTGCCGTGGTGGAAGTGGATGACGACGAGCCGGCTGTTTGAGTAACAACGTCGTCCCGTTCGACGACCGATTTGTGGCTGCTTTTGATCCTCGATTTGTGGCCACTTTGATCGCCAAACTTGTGGCATTTTTGTCCGCCAAACTTCTGGCTATCGATCACCGAACTTGATCGTCGATTTGTAGCGGGAACATTCAGTTGCAAAAAATACCGGCCTGGGGGCGAAAACTGGGGGGGGGGGGGGGCGACTAGGAACCTGAGCCTCCCCAAACGTCGCGCAGCACCGGCAGAAGGGCCAAAAGGCCTTCGTCGGATATTCTGGGGGGGGGGGAGAGGGGGGCAATGGCTGGAGTTTCTCTAAGGCCCTATGACCAGTCCGATGGTTGGGTAGCCTCTTGGGATCGTCGGGCATCCTAGAAGTCCTTTTATCTGAACACCTTTCAATACGTATATATAGATTTTTATTTCCTATTATTATATCCAAATAAGGTTATGCTAGACATCGTGGAGCTGCGATCAATCCTCAATCGAGAAGCGGGCGGGATTAGAATTACACTTTTGGATGATGTGGATGACGAAGTAGAAGAGGTTCCCGCTTTCCATCTGTTTTCGTGTGAGATGTCCAAGTATGTTGTTGTTTGCAAGCTCAACCCCTACCGCTTTCATGAGAAAACCAGCACCGATCGCCTTGCTTTTTGGACCTTGACTCAAGTCAAGCTTTAGGATGAAGTGTACCGTGGGTTGGAGGATCCAATTGTCACTCCCACTGCTATCGACATGGAGTGGTACAACCAAAATGTATCAACTGATTTTGCTTATGTGGATGCCGCTTTGAAGAAGATGAATATATATGGCCTTATCACTATCAAACAAGACTTCGTGCCGACATAGTTCGTCAGTTTTTCTGCACAATTTTCTTTCATGACGATCCGGATAGATCCTTCACTTGGATGTCTGGCGAAGACCAGTTTACTTCTGATTTTGCCACTTTTGCTGCTAGCCTTGGTTATGGTGGAAATCGTCGTGGTGGTTTCTGCATTCACTCAGAGAAGCCCATGCCTGTTCGTGACATCTCTTTCACACTTGTTCCTGGTGCAACAAATGCTCTGCCTCTCATCACTGACATGTACTACTTCTACCACACCTTGGCCCGTGTTTTCCGTGATAATATTGTGAGCAAGCCTAGGAATCTTGTGAATGTTCGTCGCCACAATGTGAATTTGCTCTATTATAGTCATCCTGATCAGCAGCCAAAGATTGATGTGTGTGACTACATATTTTGTGAGATGAAGAGGAATGTTCTCTCACGGATGACCCCCAGCTATTGAGCTTTTGTGCAGCGTTTCCTCACTCATGTGCTACCCACTGGATTTAAGTTTGGCAGAAAGACACCCCAGCCTACTCTGTGCCTGCCTCTTCGCTATGATCGCTTGGATCTTCCTGAAATGATGCCTGTTGAAGACTCTGATATTCCTGATCATACCACTCGCACTATTCCTTCCTCTAGCCACGTTCCCGGGTTCTCACGGCCAAATAAGAAAGGTGGGGCTGCTAAGTTTTGCACCTCCCTGTTTACCATGTGCCGGAAAAGCTATGTTATCAGCCATAATTCCTATGAGATGGCCAAGGATACCCGCTGAAGGCAAAATGAGGATTTTCCCAATCGTGGCATTCCAGCTCCTGATGGTGAAGATTTGGCACCTACTCCGTTCGTTGACTTCAAGATGCCACCTATTAGCAACTATGGCTTATATGGGTATTTTGATGGTGGCTCCACTAGTTATGAAGGTACCGGCAAGGCACCAGTTGATGTTGCTAATGATGGTGATGATGCTGAAGAGTCTGAAGACGAAGATGGGGAGTAGTTGGTTTGTGCTAGCATCGCCTACCTCCTTTTCCCCTTTTTGGTGTTTCGATGCCAAAGGGGGAGAAGGTGTAGAGCTCTATTAGGTTGTACGTGTGCTCCTACGGGTTCTTGCTATCTATCACAAGCCTCGTTCTTTTATTTGGTTTTTATTGGCTAGTGTGTATCTTCCTTTCGTATCAGTTGAACTATTTTATCTTGTGTGTTGTACAAGTTTGCTTATCCTAGTGGACCATGGATTATGCTATGCTTATGTTGTATCTTAGATATATCCATGTGTCATGCCTTATTCTTTTTCCTAAAGATATAGGGGGAGCTCCTCATTATTTCAATGTTTCCGCACTTTGCATTCAAAAGCAAGTATTATCTAAGTGCACACATTTAGGGGGAGCTTGGCCTATATCTTTGTGGAAACTCATGAGCATATCATATCATTTATTGTATGAGCTCTAACTCGATTGTCATATTCAACCAAAAAGGGGGTGATTGAAAGGGCAATGTCTCCAATTATTTTGGTTAAAGATGACACTCGAGTTAGAATGGACAAATATTATTTGTCAAGTGTGTACTCAGGTTTTAGTCCATGTATGGGTGATGATCGAAGATGGATGGAGGCCCCTCATTTTCTATTGATCAAGTTTCGGTGGTTTTTCTCTAGTTATTCTTTGTATTTATTCTTGAGTCAATAGGATCACCACACTATGAAGGGGGGCATACTCGATGTTCTTAATGGGTTTGATATAGTAAGCTTTCTCTTGCCACTAATACTCCATATACATCTCCACCATATCTAGCCAGAGAAAAAAGCCTTTTCGGAAAATCCACTTTTGGAGCCTTTTCCTGGTGGTCGGTTGAACAGAAGTTGTTTTCGGTTTGTGGGCCGGTCTGGATCTGGTTTGGCCGGCCGGCGTCGGTCTGCCGCCGGTCCAGCAGTCGGTGCAACAGAAGACCGTTTTGGTCTGGTGCCCGGTCTGGATCCGGTTGACCGACCGACGTCGGTTTAGCCGCCGGTCAAACAGAAGGTCGTTTCGGCTTGTGGGCCGGTCTGACCGGGCTCGGCCGGTTCCACGGGCGGTTTGCCGACTTTCAAACTAACGGGACCAGAAAACTGCTCCAACGCCCGGATTTTCATGACCCCCTATAAATACCCATCTTCTTCCACCTTGAGAGGGTGACCCTTGCTCAGATTCATTTCATATCTTGCTCCCTCTCACCTCCATTGTTGAAGAACACCAAAAGCTTGAGATCTCCCATTCTCTCCAACCAAATTTAAATCCCTTCGAGAGAAAGGAAGAAGAGGTCCGGATCTACGTTTCCACCAAGCCAAAAGTGATTTCCCCTTGAGTTCATCGAGTTGCTTGTTACTCTTGGGTTCGTTGGGAAACCCTAGGTGGTTAGGGTCGCCCGGAAGCTTCCGGGTTGTGGATTGTGCTTCGGGAAGTTTGTAAAGGTTCGGAGGTCGCCTCAAGACCTACCAATAGTGGATTGAGCTCCTACTTTGTGTGGGAGGCTCAAGGAGAAGATGGCGAGTCTTCGTGACATCGGGTCCTTCGTGGGCTCGCACCTCTCCAACATGACATACTCCTCTCCCAACAGGAGGAACACGGGATTACATCTTCGTCTCCGCGTGCCTCGGTTATTTCTATCTAAGCTCTTTCATTATTGTATTTATATTATTGCATCATATAGGGTGTTTCACTTAGTTGTTAGGCTCACCTTATTTATCCGCATAGCCTAAAACTTGTGAAAAGAAAAGAAAATTTGTAGAAACCTATTCACCCCCCCTAGGTTACCATCTCTATCCTTTCAGTAGTCGCCCGTCGACTCCGTCCGTCGTGTCGACTCCTTCCGGCTAAAATGCCGCGCGGCTCCGCCTTCGACACTCGGGGGCTGCGCCGCAAAAAGGCACACAATTCGCCTCAGCGGCACCCGATACTCGAGGGCTATGCTATACAGGCCATACAACTACATCGCCTCAGCGGCACCCGATACTCGGGGGGCTACGCCATACAGGCCGTACATCTACATCGCCTCAACGGCACCCGATACTCGAGGGCTACGCTGTACAAGCCCTATAACTACATCGCCTCGGCGGGACCCAATACTCGAGGGCTATGCTGTACAGGCCTTAAAACTACATCGTCTCAGCGGCACCCGATACTCAGGAGCTACGTTGTACATGCCTTACAACCACATCACCTTAGCGACACCCGATACATGAAGGAGCCAACAGGCACTCGAATTGGTTTCGACTCCCTCAGTCGGCCAATTCCATATAAACAACAAGTACAGACTCCCGAGTTGCACCAGCTGCAAATAATCTCAAATGCTGCACCTAATCGTGCAAAGGTAAGACCCACCGATCCGTTGTGTAGGGTCAGGGCCCGTACCAGCTATGGCAACCCTGTATATTTTCACGCCAACAGGCGTGATGAAAAATCCCGACGGACGCGTTGGGTGCCCTTTTCTAAAGCTGGAGTTTGACTCTGTAAGACCTCAGCGGCCTGAGTCGAACTTCCCCAGCTTCCAGGTTCGAGTCTGGGGACTCGAGGTTGATGTAGGTTAGTAAGGTTTTTGCCAAGAGCATTTAACTGGTCCCAATCCGTCGAGCGAACCAGGCCTACTATACCACCATCCCTAGGCGGTGTTACAATAAACCCAGAAATACGGGTTCGAATATAAACTCATGCACTATCAGATGATGGTCTTCATTGAAATGCTTTTGACTATGAGTCCCTGCCAAATTCTTCGAGTCTGCCAGATTCTTCGAGTCTACCAGGCCCTCGGGGCCTACTCGACGTACTACCGGGTTGGAAGCACCCGACAACACAACATAGATGCAGACTCTACGAGTCGAGTCCTACACTCCTCGGGAGGGCACTCGCGAAGTTCTCGGCTACGACCAGAAGCAAAACAAATTGAGCCTATGCCCAACTATAAATAGTTGAACATATCCTCGGGGGCTACTCCCATCGGGAGCGCTGGGCGTGCACCCGACGAGAATTGACTATATTAGCCCGCATCGGATTTTTTAAAGTCGGGTTCTCTATAACCCGCATTCGGATTTCTTAAACTCGGGTTCTCTATAGCCCGCATGGGATTTCTTTAAGTCGGGTTTTTCTCTATAGCCCGCACCGGATTTTTCAAAGTCGGGTTCTCTATAGCCCGCACCGGATTTCTCAAAGTTAGTACTCTATAGCCCGCATCGGATTTATAAAAGTTGGGTTCCTTACACCCGCATCAGATTATTATTATCTGGTTTCTTACACCCGCACTGGATTTCTTGGAAATGATTCGACTCTCAAAACATGGTTAATATTGTCATCACAAGGTCATCAACGTACCCAACGCATCAACTACGCCTACTCGACATGCTGCTCTTAGTCTCTTCCCGATTCTTCGAATAGACCAGACACTCGGGGGCTACTGACGTGGGCATATCCTCCGGGCACCCCACCATTGGTGTACCCGATGCGGCCTAGCTGAAGACATATTTGGAGGCTCACCTGACGACCCAACTAAGCCCAAGAAGCTACTGACAATTTCTTGTACCATAAGACATGTAAACCCTACCTGGCTCATATATATAGCCAGGCAGGGCGCCCTTTAGAGATAGAAGGCATACGGGACACACCATAGCATCCTGGCGACATTGTAACACCATCTTCAATATAATCAGACAAGCAGAATGTAGGTCTTTACCTCACAATGAGGGGCCAAACCTGGGTAAATCCTTTCTTGTCAGCCGTCCGATACTACCAGCGCGTCATCTTCCTCCCTCATACGAAACCCTAGGTATCTCACTATATATGGGATTTGCCGTGGTAACCCCACGTCATTAGTCGTGGTGTGTTGTGTAGTGGGATTTTTTTTTAACTGTAAGTGTAGTGGGATTTTACAAGGTGCGGTGCCGACCTGCGTGTTGAAAGCGGCCTTGGAAGATTGTAACTCAAACACTGTTTTCTGATTAATATACAACACATTTTCAAAAAAAAGTAATCTTGTATTTATTTCCAGTAAGTGATGGCTTTCTTTGCCAAGTTATTTCAGAGAGTATCATCGATATTATGGTGTTTAAAGGAGTTGTTCTATTTTCTCCACCATGCATGTTCAGGAAAATGCAGGGTTGCGGAACCAGCAGGTATTTACATTTAAGAGCACACGTAGAGTTCAATGTAACTTCTTTGAACAATCGCCGAGCCACGAATACAGATAAAACACAGATCAAAACCTTACGAGCCATGCGATAATCGCAGCTTCAGATAGCTAGGAGCAGGACTACAAACGAAACACATTCTTACATAACTAAATCCCTTGCAGAAGCAGGAGGAACAGCTCCTTTCGTAGCTGCAGAGGCAACATTCATTATCATGAGAAGGTTTCCGGTAGAGGCCTGCCTTGTAGAAATGCCCTGAAGAGCACGAGAGAGCGTTCTGGCTGCGAGAATGGCGCCTCGTGTGAAGCCCCTCTGATGGTGGCGAAGGAGAGCATGTCACCATATACCTGAGTCCATCCACCCACCTGCAGATGAAGACCGTTCAGTTACTGGAAAAAATGCTAAGTACTTATCTTTTTCTTCAGTTTTCCTATATGTCTGTGTTGTCACCTGCTTCCCTTCGAACCAAACTCGATAAGGGATGGTCGCCTTGAGGCCTAGATCGCGCGCTAGATTCTGCACAAGCGTCCTGCTCCCCGTTAAAGGGATCACCGAGTCTTGATCGCCGCTGCATTTGGAAGGAAACAAATGCTACATGTTACATCAGTTCTGGCTAAGCTTTGTGCTTCACCAAAGTTGAGAGGATCCTCCAAAAGAAAAGGTTCAGGTACCAATTTCTATCATGATAAAGGTGGCAAAGTACATGTTCTAAAACAATATGTAAAGTGACAACTCCATAGATTTTCCTTTCCACCACTTTCTTTCATTTTCTACAAGTAATCTAACAGGGTTGCATACCAGATTACTGAGTATTATTTTATAGCCCCCACAAAAGTAAGTTCAGGTGTTTTTATACCATTTTAAAGGTACCAAAGTACATAGGTTTATGCCTGGTACTTAGATTCAGTTTTCTAATCTTCTTTTTCCTATCGAGATATTCCTGACTTCTATGATGCATCTTTTATACTTTTATACCTGTAAACTAGTACTCTGATGCCGGACTTGACAAGTGAACCCACTATATTGATTGTTGGAATCTTCAAGTTGAGGAGCTCGTACTCAAGAACACTGTTACAAATCAAATACACGATAAACAGTGGTCAGATCTAACAGATACAAATATACAAAAGTATCTGTACATACGCTTATTAATCTGTTGATAAAATACCTGCTGCAAACTGCCCAAGTTTTTACACCGATGAGCTTCGCATGGAGTGCTTGCTGAACATCCTTCCTGTTCAAGTAGTTCACCGTCTCGTCTTCCACACAAACATCGATGCGCTGCCCGACCTGCCTCTGCCGAACACAACCGCAATGGTGCTATATCAGATAAGAGACTACTACACTATGATACTGAATATGATCGGCACTGAGCATACATGAGGGGAGAGGATCATTGACTGGGAGAGGACTGATGACAAGCACACGTCAAGAGTCACATCGTACTTGTCTACGAACCGGCTAGCCTCACGGGTTACTTGGTTCATCACCCGTGCACAAAGCGGGCTAAGCGATCCGCTATAGTACTCGCTGACATAGCGGGAATAGTTGCAAACCGAGGTAAAAATCCTGTATGTTGAGTCTGAAATAAGGCCATGAGACCAGAAGTACTCTGCCCTCGAGTTGAAGTCAGTGGTGAACTCAAGAACAGGATTGCCCAACTGCCAAGAGAAAATGAGATTGCAGTCAGAAACAACTAGAATGCATCATCACTGATATTTTTCTTTAGAACTGACAGAGGTTTACTTACAGCAAGTCCTTTGAGGTTAAAAATCATCTTGTTCTTATTGAACTCAACCATGACCTCGGCAAGTTGTGGAATGTAGTGTCCTGATACATGCAAAGGACAGTTGAAGATTCAGAGAGTGCTTAGAGTGGTTTATTAGTGGTTAATAAGATGTAAAATCAAACTTTTTTATATGCGTACCTGCATAGCTTTCTCCAGAAATGTATAGCTCTCTGCCCTTGTACTGTGGGAACTTTTCAAGCCACCTTTGCATGAACACCATATTGTCCATTGCTTCATTCATTCAGTAAAGAAATGTCAGAGCTCATCTTAACCCTGAAACATGCTTTTCTTTAGAGGTTAAGACTTACTACATGCAAATAGATCAGAAACAGAACTGTTAAGAAAGTGAGCAGAACTTATTTCTCATAAAAGGCAGTCCCTTATATTCCATAAATCTTCCAGTAAAAAAGGCACAACTCTGTAACATATAGAGAAAACGTTGGAAATAAAGAAATAAGAACAAAAAAATAGAAACATCAGTACCTGTCATCTTGTCATCCACGCCCTGGTAGTAGGCAGCATCAGCAGAGTAGGAGTAGCCAACACCAGCTGGTGTCTCCAGGTAAATCACATTTGCCTCTGCAGGGTAACACCAAAACAGTGAGGCATGTGCAACTTTCTTGGGCCAACAAAAGGCTCAAGAAATGGGAATTACTCCCAACGAGTTTACGGAGTACGAGCTCGTACTCAAGTAGCATGCAAAGTTGCAGAAAAAGGTACCTTTGTTCCAGCTGTACTCATTCTTCACTAGCACCTGCCCACTAGGCCTGAAAGGCCCATTCTCCGAGAAGGCGCCTACCCCAAGTGAAGAACACCCAGGTCCTACAGGGAAAAAATCCCATTCAACCAAATGATTGTTGTCCCGCTCTCTCTAAGAGTAAGTTTAATAATACAGCCAACAGCCGGCTATAAGGATATTGCCATGTCATCTATAGCCACCATATAGCCAACATGTATAGTAATTAGTTATAAAAATGTGTTACTTTATGAGGATATGGCCCACATCACACTCTCACAAAGCACCTAGGAGCACGTGCTGCAGCTGGCTCTTACATGAGAGCCCGCTTCCCTTCTCTCTCCTCTTCTCTCTTTTCCATATCATCACAAATATATTATTTTATCTCTTATAGCCAGCTGACATAAACTTATTGTACTTGCTCTAAGCTAGCTAGAATGCTTTCACGAACACACACACGGATGTGATCATGTGAAGGAGATGGAAATCACGTACTACCACACTAGCTCAGATAGACACACATGAGTGGAGGCACTAGAGACTGAGCACGCACACAAGTGAAGCTTGATGGCTTTTCTCATATACGGCCTTCGACTCGTTACTAGTACAAGGTTTGTTTATTCTAGCTAGCTCCTTGCTTAGCTAATAAGCTACGGCACTGCTGCCGACTTTGGCTGATATTTTTACCACAATATGATGTGAGGGTGACGCACAAGATTACGTCAACAATGATATCTCAAGAAACCCGGTCCATTTTGAACCCAACAAATGTATTACTGAAAGCAATATTTCCATGAAGGACATATTTTAGTTCGGTGGAGCTGAAGAAAGGAGCTAAAAGATACCCAACGAGTTCAGGGAAACCAACAGGATATACATTTAGCCCACTTTAGCCCAAGGCAAACAAAAACAAAAATATAGTAAAACAGATATGCAGCTCACTCACCTCCATTGAGCCACATAACAAGAGGCTTAGTGGAAGGATCAAGCTCTGCCTCCACAAAGTAGTAGAAGAGAGCCCTGCTTCCCTTTCCATCCACCCCAATGTAGCCCGAGTACTGCCCAAAGCTCACCTCAGGCTGCCCAGGGAGCCTTGTGATCCTGTCTCCGCCATTACAAGAACACAGATGACACAGTGCAGCAGCAATGAGTAGCAGCATCACCATGGCCAATGGCCTGAAGCAGCACAATAGAGTTGGCATTGCCTTCAAGGAAGGTAGTGAGAGAGAGTTTGGCCGGAGAGAGAGGAAGGGATTGGATGGTGACGGAGGAGGAAGAGTCAAGTGTGCTCTTTTCGATTGAGAGGAGAGCAAAGGAAGGAAATAAAAAATAATCAAAAGATGAATGATTCAGTGAGAGGAGTGAGAGAGAGAGAGAGAGTGCACTGACAGATGCAGAAGCAAGACGACAACTGGGGCGGCATTAGAATATATAGGACGGAAAAGGGTATGAAAAGGTACATTTTGTTAGGGCTATAGGCATGTCTGCGAGGCTTCATTAATTACTATGCATGTTAAAGGACCAGGTTTGGACTAATAGTCCTTAATTACTTCTGAAAATCAGTTGGTTCTAATAGCTACTCTCATGCATTAAAAGTTTAGAACTACAGCATGCCAAGACCTCAGATTAGCACTACTTTGTGCAAAAGATAAGTTGCTTCTGAGTTTGTCCACTGTTAGTGGGCGATGAACTACAAAAGTTGCTTCTAAGGGATTGCTGCATGTGCACGTTAGGGCCAACAACACAATGACAAACAGTAGATAGACATGTATGCACTAGGCACACTATATTAAAGTGCTTGCAGTATATTAAAGTGCTTATGTTGGACCAGAATAGGATCAAGATGACCTAAATAATTCTCTAATCTCAAGATAATGTTGATTGATCCAGCTTCCAGAACAAATTATTATTAGGGAAAAGGTTCACATCGCCAAAACAGAGCATGGATGTGAATAAACCAATTAAATTACCAGCCGAAAGTATGTCACATAGACCTACTAAACCGTCACATGCTAGTCACAGGATTGAGGAGTTAGCTACTGCTAATGCGGCCAGATTGACAATAAACAGCAAAAAGGCACTTGGTTCGCACAAAATGACAGCAGATGGGATGGTTATTCATGCAGAGCGACTATTTCAGCTATCTATTAGGCCTATGGAAAGCACATCACTATGTTTAATTACCAATTTCACCTTTCAAAGCCGCTTTAGTAAATAGCAACTTTTTTGAATGCAAGTTATGTACACAAATAAATCAATGAACTTTTCTGGAGCTGGAACTCGTAACTCCAAACCAAAACCAGAGTGCATGGGAGCGATCCATGGTGGCCGCTTGTTAAGAATTGAGTCTCCTAGGTCAGATTGTCCTCCGCATCAGACAATTCACCGTTGGTATCAGACAATTCACCTTTGGCCCCGTTCACCTCCTGGCGGGAGAATTCCCACAGCAGTTGTTCGATTCCCAGCTTCCTCAGCTCATGTATTCCTTGTTCAACTATAACAAAATGTATTTCAAGAGTGGGAAAAACGGAATGCAGATTGGAAAAAACGTGTTGTGTTGAAATTAATGACATCAACATGGATGGAGACCACTTAATAGATTGTGTAGTCCCAACATTAGCTATTTGAATGTAAATGTCCCACCTAATAAACAGTTAATCTTCTACGTGAAGAAAGTAAACTTTAAAATCTAAAGGTTCATTCTAGTGCTACTGTGCATCCCAATCAGCTCGTTGCAAGGCTAGTCTGAGTTGTGATTTTAAGATAATGGGATGTGCACTGCAATCTGTAAATTATGTATGACTTGATTATGCAAATTCATGTAATCGCATTTCGTGCCAGCCTGCATGTTTTGTAGCAAATGAAACCTAACAAAATCTTAAGTGGGCAATGTATAGCCAGTTGGCACATACCATCTACAGCATCATGTGAAGTTGGTTGCTGGTCATGTCGATCAATCCACATCTGCAACCGTTCCTCCGCGATATCTTCCTCCACATTATGTTATTTAGCCCTTCTCCAGAAATAGATGAGCCAAGCGTGAGTAGTTCCAAAGTGAAGGGTCACTTCTATACACAAAGTGAAGAGACACTTCTATACGCAAAATAACATCACGGGGAACAAAAAAAATTGGAAGATAAATAGTCAATATTGCAACTAATTTTCTGGGTTCCTCTGGCTTCCCTAGTTCAATCGAATGCAACCTGTACATTTGTTTCTCATCTTCCTCTTAATAACCAGAAAAGGGAATTTGCATTTTGCATACTCTGGCTTATGGTTTCTTCTTGCACATCAAATTGTAATCAGGATGCATCAAGAATTGGTAACTGTACTTAGCTGTTCTAAATCGTGATATTAGTACTTAATACCTTGGTTAATAATCAAGAGCTAAGACTTAAAACAAAAACGATGGTGGTCCACAAGAACAGGGAGCACATGTAAATTTACTTAGAAGAAAATTGTAACACAACAGAGATGTTAGAAGATATGTTCATCTAAGTTGGCCAGATGTTGCTTGCTCGACTTAAACCGACTGTTCATCTTTTAAAAACTAAATGAGTACCAGTGCCATTCCACATTGTTTGGTATGACTAGCACCCAATGAACTACTTGACCAACCATGCCAATCTGATCACATATCAATACAAGTGTTTTTACTGTAAAAGTGATGTTAAGCCAGGCAAACTATAGGAGGTTAACAAAAAAGTATTGAAGTAAGTTACCCAGCAATGATACTGTGACTAGCAGCCCTTAAAATATTTAAGTTTGTTCGCTGGAGCCTATTCCAGCATATACTTTTAACCATGCCATAAGTTTGCAGCTTCGAAAAATGTCAATGGGTATCTGGGTGGCATTTGAAACTGGACCCACATGTCATTGTCACAGGTAGTGGCAACTTTGCAGCAGCAATATATTTTGTACAAATTAATTGGAAGAGTCCAAATTACTAAAAGCAGTTTAAAAACTTGGTCAAGTGATTCTAAAGAAGATGGGCTTGATTCAACTTCCTTAGCTTAAGTGTCACATATTTTACCCTATAAGCTAGTATTGTTATAAGCAACTTCATTGTACGAACCTAAAATTACTACCCGGACGGGCTAGGATCAGTCATGTGATAAATCACCTAAAATAATGGTTATGGTACCTCAAACAACCTTGCTACACACAAGCAAAGCAATATTGAACCAAATGACATGTTGATCATGGAGAAATATTAGGATGCTCTCACACACAATCAATCAATTAACACTAGTGGAAAACGGGGCAGTAGTCCCGGTTCCAGACGACCTCTAGTCCCGGCTGGGCAACCCGGACTACCAAATCGGGACTAGAGCCCCCCCCCCCCCCCCTATAGTCCCGGTTGGCTACGAACCGGGATTAGAGTGCCTCCCACGTGGCCACGGGCGAGCCCGCGGGCTGGATTTCTTTAGTCCCGGTCCGTAACACGGACCGGGACTACCATTAGGCCTTTTTTTTTCTTTTATAATTTTTTTCAGAATTGCACGGACCGGGTGTCGTGTGTGTTTAGTGCCGGGGTTTTGGATAGTTTCGGAAACACGTCGATACGTCGATATAAATTATATTGTACTATGATCACACGTTGATGCATATATATAACACACTTACAAATTAATTGTAACACATGAATTTGTCGTCACGTTTCCGTATACAAAGTACTCAAATGCATTAATTATACATGCATGAAATCATAGTACATTTATATATGTAGATAATAGTGCTATGAATTTTCAGGTATGACATCATCAAGAAGAAATCCCGCCAGCTCCTCCCCAATTGCTCTTATACGGTCATCTGGTAGGAGGCCGGCCCGCTTCCTTACAATCTTTAAAAGAAGGAGAAAATTAAACAATTATGAATGAAACTCCACACAATTGATATGCATATTATTTTGTCAAAAAAAAACTTGTGAACAATGTATAATTACGTACCTCTGCGTTTCTTCGATTTTCGAATTTTTCATAAGTCATCCTATGAATGTACTCGCAAACATAGTACCCACATAAGAGGGTCCCTTCTGGCTGTTCCAGACACCACTGTTCGAGAATAGAATTCAACACATTAAGTTTGGTAATGGTATTGCAAACTACATTAATTCATGGATATAGGTATAGTACTACTTACTTGGTTCAGAGTCCATACCAGCTTCTCGTGCCATTTACCGGGTACTTCCTTGACGAATGTCTGCCATGCTCTACTCGACAAAGAAAGAACAAAACATCTGTTATTAATTAATTACTTGATATCACGAAATGAATGAAATAGAGGTCGGTATAGTAATGTGATAAGAATTTAAATTACTCTTTCATGACATCAAACAAGCTCTTGTACTCTCTAGGATCTCTCCTTAATGAGTCGTAGACTTCAATTATTCCCTGGTGATATCTAATGACCACGAGAATAAAGTGGTAGCTGCAAATTTACATACAGAGGCATGCGCATATAACTCATCAATTAGACTTAAGATACCGGGTGAGCAAAAATAGAATGTGTACAAGCAATTAGTAACACTTACCTGAAGTTGTAAGGAAGAAATATTTCTTTTTTGTCTTGGTGTCGCTTGAAAGCCTCTATCATTACTCCCTTTACAACTTGTGGTTTCTTCCTTATGCTCACTTCATGAATAACATTAGGGTCCATGAAACCAATCTCCACCGGTTTTATTATTTCCCTTTTGTAGTCGATCATCTTCTTTCTGCACAAATAGCGTACCAAAATTAGAATGTGCTGTGAGCTATATATATATAAAGACTTAATTAAATTACAAAAATAAATAACTTACAGACAAAAGATACTGATGATTGCTTTATCGAGGGGTAAACCATTGTATAATTGGAAAAGTTCGGAGAAATCAATTTGCACACCGTAGTCATCATAGAAGTGTTCCTCCTTTCTAACTTTTGCCATGATACCTATTATACCTTTCTTTGCGACTTTCATGTACCATGAATTCAACTGACGCATCCTTGTTGGTAGTAACTTGGCCACCTCAGTTGTGACCAAAGACTTGCCTTGAACATATCGATAAGGCACCCTATAAGGTTTCTCAGGGAAGTGGCGGACACTTCCCTGAGGTACCATACGGTGGGCGTCTTTGTCGGTAAGTACCTTAAGCGGAGGGAGCGATTGCGTAGCTTGTTGTCCCAGCTGGGCTATCTGTTTCCTGCATTTCCGGTTCTCCAACACCGAGTCGTATGACTTTTCAATAGAGCGCTCATAGTCTGATGACGGTCTTGGTGGAAGGTTGTATAAGCACCTAATAGTGTGATGTAGTTTGTCACAAGGAAGCCCTTTGATGCTGGGTAGTTCTTCCGGGGGCGGTTTCTTTGTAAAATGGGCTTTAACCTCGGCCCTCCTGATGGCTTCGGATTCCTCGACAGTCCTCTCGTAAGGTAACTTCTCAGGAGTCTTCACTTTTTGCGGCTTTTTCTGTCTCTTCTTAGGAGGCGAACCATTAACGGCCCTCTTCGCATCAAACCACTTATAAGGCGGAGACCGCTGGACTGGCTCTGGAGATGGAGACCGCTGGACTGGCTCTGGAGATGGAGACCGCTGGACTGGCTCTGGAGATGGAGACCGTGCTGGTGTAGCTGGAGATGGAGACCGTACTGGTGTAGCTGGAGATGGAGACGGACTCGCGCTGGGGTCCCTCTGGGGTAGGAAGGGTGGACTTGTAGGTGGTGGACTTCTACTTGGAGGAGTCGGTGGCCTTGGTGCTGAGCCTGGAAGCACGATGTATTTCTTGTTCCATAGAACGAAACCGTGCTTGACTTGTCCCAGTGTCGTCTCATCGTCACCTCCAGGATAGTCAAGCTCAAGTGCCTCAAATCCCGGTATAATAGCATCCACCCCGACACGAGCATAGCCAGCTGGAATCTGACCAAGATGGTAGCTTGCTCCAGGTTCGTTTGGTAACGCATAGCCGACCGCCACCTTGAAGGATATGTTCTTCATTAACATATGAAGCTCACACTCCGTCTTCTCCGTGATATCATCCACGGGGTAGTGAGCCGCCGGCTGTTCTATTATTGCGGCAGATACTTGTAGCGGCGTGGAACCCACGCTGCTTCTTCGCGGTTCTTGGACGACGTCGACTTGTTGCTGCTGTTGATCAGGTGCCCGGTGCTGGCTGATTGAGTCAATCTGACAGCGCAGTCCGGAAACCATGCGCTCCAATTCTGATAAACGGTCTAACTCCTTCTGCTTCTTTCTCCCACGGCTTCTATAACTGTCAGCACAGTCCGGAAACCCTTCCTTCAAGTTGGTACCGCCGGGAAAGCCTCGTAATCGTCCGTTGTGTTCGGGATTCCCCAGTGCGAGTGTCAGCTCGTCGTTCTCTCTCTCGGGATGGTACTCTCCCTTTCGAACTTTATCTATTGCGTCAATAAGCAACGGAACGATTGTTTCAACCTTTTTCTTCCATTTTCCCTTTGCAACAATCAACCCCGTCTCTGGGTCCAACACTGCGCCATGCGCGAACAACCAAAACTTGGCCCTCTCGGGCCAGTTCAAAGTCTGTGGAGTGATCCCTTTAGCAACCAGTTCCGCTTCAAAGGCTAACCATTTGGGAATGGCAGACTTGTAGCCACCTGTACCCAACCTATGGTGGTATTCCTTCTTCCCAGCATTTCTCTTATTTACGACCGATCGAGCCACGGCAGTAGAGGAATTCTTGTACGCCTTGAATGCGGGCCAGGAATGTTTTATCTTCTCGAGTGCTCCGGTGAAATTAGCTGGATCTTCATCTTCATACTTTCTCTATAGTGTTTTCTTCCAGCTCTGGAATTGTGTGGCCATCTTCTTAAGAGTCCACTCCTTCACTTTCTCCGTCTTGCCTTCTGGTATGTTGAAATGTATCATGAGCGTATCGAAAAGCAATTCTTTCGTATGATCATGGACATAACAAGCATCATCCTCATCCACACCCTTCGGCTTATGCCATTCTGCAATGGTGATCGGGAGAATGTCCCTAACAATGACTCCAGCTTGATTTACAAATTTACGACAGGTCGCTATGGGTGCCAGCGGTTCGCCACTCTGAGAAACTTCCTCTATCGTTAGCCTCGGAGCATCGCTGGCCATCCTCTTCGTCAGGCCTCGAGGAGGAACATTATTTACAGATTTGCTCGATCCAGAGGGCTGGAAAATGAATCGTTAATTAACACGTGCAATTAACAAATGCATATATATACATGATCGATCGATCAATTGTCAGCCTATATAATATATGTATATACCTCGCCGGAGTTTGTCGTTAAGGGCGCTTCATCGTCAAACAGAAGTCCCTCACCGCAGTCGTTCAGAAATTGTGAGCTGAAATCATCATCTTCATCGCCTTGTCGTCCATCATCTTCTCCACCGCCTTGTTGTCCATCATCATCTCCACCGCCTTCTTCACGGGCACTCGCATAGATTATTCGTTGCATTTTATCTTCATGCTCCTCGTCTCTAATTAAGGGAATGTCCGCCATAGCTCAATGTACCTGCAATCAATTATATGTGTTTGTAATTTTTTTGACATAGAATTACACATAAATGACACCCCAAAATAATTAGGGGTGGCATTGTGCAACTTGTCACATAAAATGACAGCCCTTGGTCCTGAAAAAAAAATAGGGCCAGGCACCTGGCTAGCGGCTGGTCCTTTAGAAAAATTAGCACCCTGATCCTTTAAAAAATATGTGGCCCGGCACCTGGCCAGTAGCGGCTGGTCCCTTAGAAAAATCCAGCCCCCGCGTCCACCCACTGGCCAGTAGCGCGTGGTCAAGGCTAGCCCACCAGCCAGCGACCCGGCGACCCCGCCACCCAACCGCCGCGCGGTCAGCCCACTCGGCCACGTCGCGCGTGGGAACCGCCACCCGGCCGCCACGTTCCCTCGTCTCCCCCGCCACCCAACCGTCCGAGCCCCGCAGTCAATGCTCCTGGCCCACCTGCCAGCGACTGGACGGCCTCCTCGGCTTCCCGTCCCGCAGTCAATGCTGGCCACGGTGGACGCGGCCCCCGTCCTTTTTAAACCCCGGCCGTGCGCGATGGCGACCTCACACAGCCCCGCCGCCCTCCCCACACTCCATCGAACGTGCCCTAGCCCTAGCCCTAGTCCTAGCCCTCGCCCTCGCCGGAGCCGGAGCAATGTCGAAGCGGTGGTGGCCAGGCGGCAAGCACCAGTCCGAGTCCAGCGGCTCAGGGCTCTGGCCGCTCCGGCCGTCGCCGGGGCGCTGGACTGCCTCCCCTTGCTCCTCCTCCACCACCACCATCGTCGGCGCCGCGCGGAGTGCGCATCGTCGGCGCGGACCCGCGTCGTGCCGGTCCGCAGGCCGGCGGGCCGGCCGCCAAGAAGAAGCGCTACCGCCGGTACGTCCGGGTGGAGGAGGCGCAGTGGCACTGGGAGAACGCCGTCCCGGTGCGCTGGTCGGACGTCCACCTCCCGGACAACTGGCACCTGAATCCGCAGCGGATTCCGGTGCCGCCGATCCCGACCGACCCCACGGCCAGGGCGGTGGAGATCGCACGCCGGCGCAGCCTCCTCCCCAATCACCTCCTCGACGACCCGGCGTACGCGCCGGGCTCCCCCTACTGGGACCAATGGTTCCGGGAGGAGCACGACGAGCGCCGCCGGAGCTACTTCGCGCCGGCCCCGGTGCCGCCGGTGGAGCGCACGGAGTACCCGGCGCTCCCGGAGGGGATGGACGACCTCGACCAATGGTTGGAGGTCGACTCCGACGGCGAGGCCGCCCCCATGGACGAGGACGACGACATCGACGACGCCATGAAGGCAGCCATGGCGGCGTCCCGGCAGGCCTTCGTCGACGACGAGCGCCGCCGCTGGGAGATGGTGGTGCAGGACGCACTGCCGCCGCCGCCGCCGCACGGTCTGCCGCCGCAGGGACCGCCTCCACCCCCGCCTCCGCCACAGGGACAGCCGGGGCTGGACTGGGTGCAGGCCCTCGCCCAGGAGGAGGAGGCCTACGACCCGCCGGAGGAGGAGTACGAGGAGCCGGTGAGATTCCCACCGGAGCTGTTCGGGCAGTCGTGGGTATTCACGACTGTGCCCCAGCTGCCGCCGGAGGAGCCCCAGGACGCCATCCTGGAGGAGCCAGGGACGCCGCCGCGGGACGTCCCCATGGAGCAGCAGCAGCCGCCGGCGCATCTGTGGGAGGCACCACCGTACGTCGTCCTCTCCGACGAGGAGGGCGACGAGGACTAGCTAGGACCTCCCCCTCCCCCCCCTAAGTAAATGTAATGAACTAAGTAAATGTAATGAAGTTTATTTCCTATCTACGAACTGTCCCCGCCGCCGATTTAAGGTCACCGGACCACCGCCGCCGCCGATTCTAGCTAGGGTTCGTGCCATCGGACCACCGCCGCCGCCGATTCTAGCTAGGGTTCGTGCCATCGGACCACCGCCGCGCCGATCTAGAGTTTGAGAGGGCCGTACCTTAGGCGGAGCGCGCGGGGGACGGCGGCGAGGAAGAGGGACGCGAGCGACGGCGCGGCGGCGGCGGCCAGATTTTGGCAGCCTGGCGGCGTCGTCGCGTGAGAGGAGCCCGGAGGCGTCTGCGTCTTGGGCCTGGCGGCAAAAATGAGGAAGAAATCCGCGGAGAGGGACCAAGTAGGCTCAAATCGGCCTTTAGTCCCGGTCCGTGACACCAACCGGGACTAAAGACCCCTATAGTCCCGGTTGGTGTCACGGACCGGGACTAAAGGTGGGCTTTTTGGCGCGCTAAGTTTCGCAGCGGCCCGAAAATGGCCTTTAGTCCCGGTTGTAGCCACGGACCGGGACTAAACGGCCGTTTGTATTTTTTTCTTCATTTTATGAATGTTTTCAAATGTTCATATTTTATAAACTTTACATGTTTCCAAATGTAAATATGAATATGTTATATATATTGAACATTTAAATAGATGAGTTGAGTAAAACCGTTGTACTAATAAAATCCGAGGTTAGGATAAATATATTTAACATTTTAAATATTTAATGAAAAACCCTCAACTTTTTAACAGTCAAAACAAAATTCTACCAATTATTACACATATGTATAGAACAAGTTAGGATAAATAAATATCTCATACATTATTACAAATGACCACAATACATCAACATCATTCAACACTTCTTCGTGTCTGTCATTTTTTCTTCTTATCGCGTCGTATCCATGGACAATCTTCATCATTCAACGCGATGGTTGGGTCAATTTTCACTGTGAAGGGGGGAATTTCATCAAACTTATTGTAATCTTCTGACATGTCTGTCTTGTCCTCCACTCCCACGATGCTTCTTTTCCCTGAAAGAACTATGTGGCGCTTTGGCTCGACGTCGTACGATGCATTCACTGCTTGCTTATCTTTTCTTTTCTTCGGTCTGCTAGACATGTCCTTCACATAGAAAACCTGAGCCACTTCACTGGCTAGGACGAATGGTTCGGTGTCGTATCCAAGATTCTGCATATCCACTGTAGTTATTCCGTACTTCGGGTCTACATGTACCCCGCCTGTCAGGTTGAACCATTTGCACTTGAACAAAGGGACTTTAAAAAATGGTCCATATTCAAGTTCCCATATCTCCTCTATGTAACCATAATATGTGTCCTTTTGCCCATTGCTGTTTGTTGCATCAAAGCGGATACCACTGTTTTGGTTGGTGCTCTTTTTATCTTGATTGGCCGTGTAAAATGTATTTCCATTTATCTCATACCCTTGATAAGTCAATATAGTCGAAGATGGTGCATTGGCCAACAAGTATAGCTGTTCTCCAACAGTGCTGTCATTAAAGAGACGTGTTCGCAACCAACCTCCGAAATTCTTCACGTGTTCTTCATCAATCCAATATTTAGATTGCTCTGGGAAGTTCAAACGTAGAATATTCTTATGTTCCTCGATATACGGAGCCACCAAGCTGGAATTATGTAGAACCGTGTAGTGTGCTTGACTATAAGAATGCCCGTCCATACATATTATTGCTTTCTTTCCCAGCGTGCCTTTTCCCCGCAGTCTCCCCTCATAGCGTGATTGAGGAACCCCGATTGCCTTGAGGTCAGGAATAAAATCAACACAAAACTCAATGACCTCCTCTGTTCCATAGCCCTTGGATATGCTTCCTTCTGGCCTAGCACGGTTATGAACGTACTTCTTTAGGACTCCCATGAACCTCTCAAAGGGGAACATGTTGTGTAGAAATACGGGACCGAGAACGAAAATCTCTTCGACTAGATGAACTATGAGGTGCGTCATAATATTGAAGAAGGAGGGTGGGAACACCAACTCGAAGCTGACAAGACATAGGACCACTTCCTTCTGTAAATCCGGCAGAGTTACTGGATTGATGACCTTCTGAGAAATTGCATTGAGGAATGCACATAGCTTAACAATGGGTACTCGAACATTTTCCGGCAGGAGCCCCCTCAGTGCAATCGGAAGTAATTGTGTCATAATCACGTGGCAGTCATGAGACTTTAGGTTCTGAAACTTCAACTCTGTCATGTTAATTATTCCCTTTATATTCGACGAGAAGCCTGACGGGACCTTGATACTGTTTAGTACTTCAAAAAAGATCTTCTTCTCTTCTTTGGTAAGAGCGTAGCTGGCAGGACCTTGATACTTCTCTGCATTCAGGTTGTCTCGTTCGTGCATATGTTGCTGGTCCAGCCGTGATTCCGGTGTATTTTTCGTCTTCCCATACACGCCCAAGAAGTTTAGTAGGTTCACGCAGAGATTTTTCGTCACGTGCATCACGTCGATTGCAGACTGAACCTCTAGGATTTTCCAATAGGGTAACTCCCAGAATATAGATTTCTTCTTCCACATCGGCACGTGTCCGTCAGCATCATTTGGAACAGATTGTCCGCCAAGACCCTTTCCAAAGATTACTTTTAAATCCTTTACCATATCATATATAACATCCCCAGTAGGCCGTCTAGGCTTTGGCCGGTGATCTGGCAAACCTTTGAAATGCTTGCCTTTCCTTCTTACGATGTGCCTTTCCGGAAGAAACCGACGATGCCCCAGGTACACATTCTTGTTTCCCAGATATATACTTTCAGTATCACCTAAACAGTGTGTGCATGCATTGTATCCCTTGTTTGACTGTCCTGATATGTTACTAAGAGCTGGCCAATCATTGATGGTCACGAACAGCAATGCTCGTAGGTCAAATTCATCTTGTTTGTGCTCATCCCAAACACGTATACCTTCTTCGCGCCACAATTGTAAAAGTTCTTCAACTAATGGCCTCAGGTACACATCAATGTCGTTGCCGGGTTGCTTCGGGCCTTGGATGAGTACTGGCATCATAATGAACTTCCGCTTCATGCACAACCAAGGAGGAAGGTTATAGATGCATAGAGTCACAGGCCAGGTGCTATGACTAGAGCTCTGCTCTCCAAAGGGATTAAAGCCATCTGTACTTAGACCAAATCTTAAGTTCCTTGCGTCATCTGCAAATGTCGGAAACTCTCTGTCAATTTTTCTCCACTGCGACCCATCAGCAGGGTGTCTGAGCATCACGTCTTTCTTACGGTCTTCCTTGTGCCATCGCAACAACTTGGCATGCTCTTTGTTTTGGAACAAACGTTTCAACCGTGGTATTATAGGAGCATACCACATCACCTTCGCAGGAACTCTCTTCCTGGGGCGCGCCTCGTCCTCAACTTCACCAGGGTCATCTCGCCTGATCTTATACCTCAATGCACCGCATACCGGACATGCATTCAAATTCTCGTACTCCTCGCCGCGGTAGAGGATACAGTCATTGATGCACGCATGTATCTTCTGCACCTCTAATCCTAGTGGGCAGACAACCTTCTTTGCTTCGTACGTACTGGGGGGCAATACGTTATCTTTTGGAAGCATCTTATTTATTATTTTCAGCAATTTTTCAAATCCCTTGTCAGAAGTACCATTCTCTGCCTTCCATTGCAGCAATTCCAGTGTGGTGCCCAGCTTTTTCTGCCCATCTTCACAATTTGGGTACAACAATTTGTTGTGATCCTCTAACATTCTCTCCAACTTCAACCTCTCGTTTGACTTCCACAGTTTATCTTCGCATCAAGAATGGCCCGACGAAGATCGTCATCGGGCTCATCAACAATGGGTCTTTTTCAGCTTCATCTTCCCCCATTGATGTACCACCGTGATCAGTGAACATAGGAGTAGTTGTCATGATCCTCTTCTTCCTCATTGTCTTCCATTATAACTCCTCTTTCTCCATGCTTGGTCCAACATTATAACCGGCCATGAAACTGGACTTCAACAGGTGGACGTGAATGGTTTGTGAGNCTTGTTTTTCTCAGCCACTTGGAGAAAATAATGCATGCCATTAATAAAGTCGGGATAACGTCGGTCACTGTACATCCATTGCCGACTCATCTGACTCATCTGCATTATATAAATAAAATATAAAAAATCATTAACACTATTTCTTCAATATATAACAGTGATAAAGTGAATTAATATATAAGTTCATCACATTCAAACCAAAGTAGAGCAAATAACCAAATGTAATAAGTTCATCACATTCATCACATACATTGGTTCAAACTAACATACAACTATCTAAAGAATTTAAGCCCAACAACAAATACGATAAAAATCACAACTATGGTAACTATCGAACCAACACCATAATGATACCAAGCCTCTTTATGAATGGCATAATTTCTAATTTTTCTAATCTTCAAGCGCATTGCATCCATCTTGATCTTGTGCTCATCGACGATGTCGGCAATATGGAGCTCCAATTTCATCTTCTCTTCTAGGGTTTGGAGACGGAGATTTTCACTTCTTTCCAGTTTTGCTTTCAAATCATTAATTTCATTTTCAAAAAACTCGATGATAGGGTCGGTTGGAATTTCCGGTTCAACAACGACATCCGGATCGTCATAGACCGGACGAGGACCGACGGGGACGGATATCAAAACCATGACACACTATACATATAAAAAAAGTAAGATAATATACATGCATCTAAAGTATATCAATAAGTTAAAAAGGGATAAAAACAAGACTCACCGAGGAGGTGCCGGCGACGGGATGGCGCGGGCGATCGACGATGGTAAAGATGGTCACCGGACAACTGTAAACCCAATACATTATACTTTAATTTGAGCTAAAATTGCATGTAAAAAAAATGAAATCTCTTACTTAGGCATTTCATCAAACACCTTGCTAGCACTAGAAAAATAAAATTTGCTAAGTAGCACCAAAATGAGCTAAAAAAGGAACACCGGAGTGCTAACCATCGGGTAGATGAGGTGCCGCCAAACTTGACAAATGGTGGAGAAAATAGGGGCCGAACTCGTGGTTGGGAGGAGCAAGGGTTAAGAAAATGGAGATGAACCCGGAGCTCAAAAATGGCCACGGCCTGGCCACGGCCGGGTCGGGGGGTGGAAGATGATATAGGAATATATTTAGTCCCGGTCCGTAACAAGGACCGGTACTAAAGTCCCTCCATTAGTCCCGGTCTGTAAATAGAACCGGGACAGTGCATTGTCCGGGCTGGTCCCACCTCTGTCGCCTCCTCCCGCATCCCTTTGTCACCGGTTCGTAACACGAACCGGGACGGTAGGTCCCCTACGAACCGGGACTGGTCCTGGCGGGCGCCCTGGGACCAATGACCGGGACTAGTGCCATGATTGGTACCGGTCCGTAAGGGAACCGGGACGGAAGGGCCAAACCGAAACCCCTGTTTCCACTAGTGGTGGTGCAGTTCGCGGTGACTGAGTGGGAATTGACGTCGAGAGACCTAGGCTATTTGATACAGTTTGTTTTAAGTTGAAAGGTTGATTCATTGGATAGTGTTTTTTTTTTTTTGATAGCTAGTAAAAATATACTCCCTCTGATCCGTACAACTTGTCAATACACTCCCAACAGATTTTTCGGATCAGAGGAAGTATATTTTTTAGGTGAAATAAAAATCTATATATGTGTAAATGAGTCCTGGCTTCACCGGCTCTCGTTTGGGGCTGACCCAATGGCCCGGATTTTATGTGGTGGGCCAGTGACCTAATTAATGGATATGTCCTTTTTTACGAAACACAATACAAGTGTACAACACACGTGTTCACATACACATGTCTACACTCACCCATATGAATGCACGCACGCATACGCTACATCTATGAGTACCTCCCATATACTGAGCCGGCGGATAAGGTGTTGAGAACTTGAGATTGACGAAGTCCCACAGGCTACTCGCTATCGACGGGAACGTCGCCCGGCAGTGAAGAATATTCCGGCTAATATGAGAAATACCATGTCAAACCCGGGGTTTGAACTCTGGTAGGCTGGGAATACAACCACTCTCCTAACCATCCAACCAAAGGTTGGTTCTCAATTAATTGGATGTCTCGTATCTCTAAATTTCACTAAAAAAAATATTGTATATCTCTACACGGAAGCACATGCATTGTGCAAAGTTAGAATTTCCACGAATCAATCGATGCATTTGATTCAATCTGGTTTGCATATTTGTCACACATGGTGTCTTTTACGGTACTTCTACTAGTATTAGGAGAGGAACCGATATAATTTCATCTTATGGCTGAGATGTGTGCTTCCGATATTAGGCTCAGCAGGCCCCACAATTGTGTTCTCTGAAAAATATTGAAGAACAAGTGCTCATAGAACCCAAATTGACGACAAAGAAAATTCGACCCGATGTTGACGCCTCCACAACCATGTCCTTGCCACCAGGAAGGAGAACCCTATCCCCTTCCGCCCCGGATTGAAGGCGTCGACCCGCTGAGGCAGAGCCACGCATCGCCGCTCGAATGGCACCACCAAAGAAGACGTCAGACCTGCAGGATAGAAAACAAATGCCACCGTCGCTGGAACCACACCACCGTACCAAAGACACCACTCACCCGAAAAGCCGAGACCACAACATCCCCAAACAGCGTCTCCAAGTAGAACACGACGCGAATAGCGACGACGACGCCCAATCCACAACGGATTTTGAGCATTCGCTCGGGAGGGGGTGTGAGGTAGGGTCCACAACTACACCTCTAAGGAGGAAAGCGACGCCATTGGGCGTCGGCACTGCCAGGGCTGGATCAGCCGGCCAGGGGTTTCCCACGGACCCGTACCTGAACCACCGATCCCACGTGTAATGTCCCGGGGTTTTCCCCCAAATTAGAATTTATTTGTTTTTCTTTTTGCATCATCATGACATCAGCATCATGCGCATCACATATTTTTTGCAACAAAAACTATTTTTAATAAACCCTATTTTATTTTGCTAAAATTGTTGGAAAAGTTTTACCGAGACCGTCGTCTCCATTTTCAAAAATTAATTGCCAAAATTGTTTTGCAAAAGAAAATGTTTTGAGAATTGAGAGAGAGTAGCCCAAACCGGCCCAAGCCTACCTAACCTCCAAACCCTAGGGTTTCTCCTTGGTCCTTTTCTATTCCTACCCCCTGCCTCTAGCAGCCACCCTCTCCCTCTTTTCTCTTTTTGTAACTGTGCCCTTCCACCTCACAACCAAGTCCCCTGAATTTTTCTTTTAGGTCCCTGACCTTATCCCTTTTCTCTCTCCTTCCTCTCTCCTCTCTTCCCCATCCCGAGCTCCCTTGCTCTCCCCCCCCCCCCCGTGCACCACCACCACCAGTCGACCTCGCCTCCCGGCCAACTCCCTCCGGCCAGCCACGCTGCCCTGCCCCTCCCTCTCTCCTCCGCCCTGCGCTCCGTCGCCCCCTCGACGCCGACCTCGTTCGCGCTCCCACTCCCTCGAGTGCCCCGCGTCAGCTCGTTCCCTTCCCGCTGTGGCATCGTCCTCCTCTTCCTCCCGCGGCCGCCTCTCCTGCTTGTCCCCGTGGCCGTCGTGCTACACCGCCTCGCCAGCGCCCGCACAGGCTCCGGCCTTTTTCTCGTCCGAACAGTCCCCAGACGGGCATCCTCCCTGCTGTCCCGTGCCGTTTCCGTCTCCGTGACGTGCTGCCCGTGTCTCTGGCGCCGTGTCCTGGCTGTCGTGTCGTGTTTCTCGTCCCCGATGTCTCCCATTTTCCTGTCGTGTTCCCGTTCCCGACGCAAGGTCTTCCCGATGCCGCGCACCGGAACGCCAAGATTTTTCCCGACATCGGAACCGCCAAGTTCTCCGCCTCGATGTCCGCTTGTGCCGGCGGACTTCGTGCGTGCCGTGAAGCCGAAGACCCGACCGATGTGGATACAACAAGTCCGATACGACGACCGCCGTGTACCTCGGAGACCGAGTACCCCGACATCGTGAAAACCGGCGTCGACCCCGAAGCCCGGAACGCCAAGGTCCGCCACCATGATGACTACCAGTGCCCGTACGACGACGACCCGAGTACGACTACTTCACCGACGTCGACTACCTCGACTGCGGACGGAATGACTACTTCGACTACTTCGACGATGTCGTCTACTTCCACTCCGAATTCGAAGACCCCTGATCCGATGTGTGACCCCAACCCTATCCCTATATACCTATATGCGTATCTTATCTCAAATCATGCATAATTAATTAACATCGCACCTTTATTCATTTAGTCGAATTAAATCAACTAATTTAATTACGGGGTTTGTCCGGTGCATTTATATTGTGCACCGATCTTATTTAAAATGATTTGCCATGTGTTAGGGATAAAATTGGATCACATTTAATTTGTCATGCATACATGTCATCCACATGCCGGTTCTTTTGCTGTAGAGTAAAATGCACCTGTCCCGTTGCCCAGTGTTCGTTGCTTCTTCGGAAATATGACGTTGAGTTGATGTGAGCAACGACAGGTTCTGCTACCTCTACCGGATTGCAGGCAAGTTATACTCACTTGCTATCCACGCTTGGTTTCTGTCTCTTACTCCTATCTTTTGTTACTTGCTAGCCTTATGTTACGATGCTTGTGTTTCGATCCTATCTACATGTTTACCTTGCTGCCATGATAAGCCACACCCTCCACATCCTATCAACCTGTTGTTTGTTTACCTTGTTAGCCTTGCGAGTCATAGTGCATGCTTAGGTGCTTTGCTTGAGTCCTGTTATCTCTTTATATAGTCTTGTTTTTAATATGATAGCTAGGCTCAACTAAAATGATAATCTTTAATTTCTGTTGCGATGGGAATAATTAATGAAGATAAGACACCGGCGGAAGGCCAATCGTGGTGTTTTGTTCTGCTAGTGTCGCCTAGCACCCGAGTTCTTTTCCGCTGATCCAAGACTGAGCGCACTAACCATATGTGGGAGTTTTATATGGGGCTCCCCGCAACCTATTACCAGATCCTCAAACTTGTCCAGGTGCCACAAGTAGTTTGGGTGTTTCCATTTGCGCGCGTACGACGATATTGATGAGCAGGTATGATGATGATAGTTACATGGTTACTTTACGGCAGGGCTTGCGGACCGGGCGTTAACCGCATGTGGACGGAGGGCAATCGTATGAGTGTTTCTCCCGAAGCCGTTCTCACATCGGCTAGGTCCGCCTCGGAGCTTCGGCCGGACTTTCAAGGCGGATCCAATCTAGCTAGGTAGCTACCTGGACTTGTTTATAGAGAAGGGAAGTGTTGCGTCGAACGCTCCACCGGTACACTTATAAGCGAGTGTTTCGATGCGTGTGGGTTCATTGGTGCATCCCTGCAGGGTGAAATCTTTTCGAAAAGCCGTGTCCGTGGTTATGTACGACTTGGTGAAATGCGTTGGCTAAAAGATCATAAACAAGTTGCACCTTATAATTATAACTTGACTAGTAAGATAGATTACATGAATAAATAACTCATAAAATTTGTCAACTGTGTGAGTGCCTTTGGGCTTAGTACTCGTCATTTAAACGGGCTGGTAAGGAATTAGCTGGGTTATGTTTGGTGTTAGTATATCGTTGGTTCCTTGTGCGCTCTCATCCCTTGTCTCTTTTAGTCGAAAGTTGTAACGTGTCTCTATCAGTTGTTAGAGCTGCTTGCCGCCGCTTCAATCGCAGGGCTGGCCGGCAAAATTTGGGGCCATGTGCAAAATTTTAATTAGGGCATCTCCTTGTTATCGCCATCAATTATAATGTTGCATTTAAAGCATAAACCTGCAATTTTTACACAAACGGTAGCTAGCGCGGTTGGCTCGTCGGTCTAATCATTTACTTGAAAGTCTTGCGATCGAACCAACTCCAAAACGTTTCACTTTTTCCCCAACAAAAATGGCCGCAGCAAGTTCGATCGGCCGGCTACGCATATGAACCTGTTGCCTCTGTGCAGAACTGAGGCTGCGGTCGGCAGGATAAATGGGCCCCCAAAAAATATGGGCCCTGTTCAGCCGGTACACTCAGCACACCCATTCGCCCGGGCCTGTTCAATCGCTAACCCTCTTTTCCCGGAACTTCAGCTTTGATATCTTGTGAGTATTCCTTGCTAGTAATGTTTATAGTACTGACCCCTTCGGGGCTGCTATTCCAATGCAGCCGACAGGTTTGAAGTCAGACGACGTTAGTTTGGTAATCCCTCCGGCTTGGGCAGGGATATGGTGCCTTCGTTTATCTTCAGGACTCTTAGTCCACATTTGTATTCTTATCCGTAGCCGGATACTATTTCGCTTCTGTTGTTATTTAGATCTTTGTAATGTATCTTTGCTCTTGACTCGGTGAGTCATTGTTGTATATGTTCTTTTGTGGGTTCCATCGAGAACTGTTATAATGTTATCACAATTCCACCCGCATAACGTGTGTGTTGCGACGTGCACGTTATGCTTAGTGGGCGTACTAGGATCGTTATTATGCGGATTTGGTTAAAACGCTCAAATCTACATAGTACCGATCCCGGGGGCGTTACACCACGCCAACACGGGTGACGACGAACGAGACCGCCGTGCCGCACGAAGGATGGGGAGGAATGATCTATAAAGAAGGGAAAGGGGCCATACCATCATATCTGGAGCCGGAGCTAGAGAAGAACATGTGTCGTGATGTCCGCTGTCGTCGCCTTGCCGCCCGAGCAACCAAGGGCGCCGGACACCAGAACCTACGACGCGTGCCGCCTAGACGCCGTCACCTCACCAGCCAGGGCCGCCATCCTAAATATTGCAGCCTGCCGTGTGAGGCATGGAACAGTGAGCTCCTGGCCGCCACCATCACCGGCGGCCGTGCGAGCTTGCCCGGCGTCCTCCTTCGGTGGCGACCAGGAAGGGGAAGGGAGGAGAGCGTGGTGGCGTAGGGAACCCTAGTCGCTGCCCGTATCACCCAAGCGGCCGACATGCCTTGGAGTTCCAAGCCTTTCTCACCGAAACACCAGTATTCCATATATAGTTCTTCATTGATAGAATCGCCTAATTCTCCGTCTCACCAGATCCTCTTGTTGCATTCATTTCTTGTGCATCTTAACTGTAAGCCGCAATAGGAATAACTCTCTGCACCTAATATTGTACGTGATCCATGTTCTCCACGCCATCTAATCTCTCATCTTTATTACCGAAATTCTAAAGTTGAACTGCCGCATGCATATATACACAACCTCCCTCCCCAAACTTCTTTTTAAGATGTTAATTTCCAGCGTTTAAAGAACTAGCACCAATTGATTTGTTGTTGTTTTCACTAGCAAGCTCGTGATGCTAGCTACTTGATGGGGATGGTAGGCATCAGGAGAGAGGTAGAAAGTACACAGGCAGCAGGTAGTTTACATGAGGATGGGAATGGGACGATCTTTGGGCGTCTGGGATCTGTTCTATGGGACCATCAGGGGCCCTGCTGGTTTGGCCCGTTTTCCTAATCTGCCATGGCCCCTACGACGCATTGTTTATTGTGGGCTGACCCATCCGTGGGCAATATCATTCATCCGCTCATTTGCTGCTTCGGCAACACAAACTATTTATCAGGACCTAGTTTGGTTTGGACTTCGGGGTATGGAGGACTATGGTTGAACAGTAGCCAGCGCCGCGCCAGAAAAGATGGGGTTCCGAGGATGTGATACGACGCGGAATGATTAGTGAGTAACGGCAAGAGTTGGAATTGATGCCGGTAGGCCTAGGCTACGTTGATTTTTTTTAGAGTTATAAAGGTTGATTGGAGAAAACCTATGAGTAAACGATTCCTGGCTTCACTGGCCTCGTTTGGGGCTGACCCAATGGCGCCCATTTGGTGGGTTGAGCCAGTGACCCAATTGATCGCTCTGTATCTTTACTTTTCTCTTAAAAAAACTTGTACATCTCTACATGGGCGATCAAAATAGATACATAGATTGTGATCGGACAAACAAATATTTAGCAACTACATGTCTCGTGCAAAGTGAGAATTTTACAAGAATGATGTTGTTTTATTGTGATCCAAATTCATATAAGGGCGGATAAGTTCTGACGGAACGAGCGAGGCCTCGCCGGGTGGCTGGACCGAAACGAAGCGGACTATTTTTCACGTGAAAAATACATCTCGACATTCTATGATCTTACGAAGTCGTTTCACAAAAAACTGACATTTTTTCCGCCGTGTATATAAAAAAACTTGGTGCTAAAAAGTGCTTTCTACAAGATATTTTGTTTTGTGTTTTTTACACAGACCACAAAAAATGTCGGTTCTACCTGAAACTTGACGTGCGCACATAAAACATCGAGATAGTCATCACAATTTTTGTTTGGAATTTTTTGACGTTTCAAAAACATGTTAATCCAGAGATTCTCGGTGACGTTTATATCCTTTCTTTTGGGTTGGATACAAGACCAAATGAGTCGTTAGATTCTTGCATGCCTGTCACCACTAGGAATACAATTCAAGATGCGAATTGAAGTGCTGGAGTGATTACTCAAGAGCCCACATCCATCCAACAGCAACATCATAACATCAGTGGGAAGAAGACCCTTTTACTAAAATAAAATAAAATAAAAACAAGAAGTAGCTAGCACACATGTGTGGCGTCACCCTTTTTCCCTTCTCTTGGGTACGCGTGGCGGCCATGGCGTGGGGAACGGTGGCGTCAACAATGGCTTTGTCGGGCACTACCAAGCAGCTCCCTATGCGACGTTGCCAGGCTGGTAGTGTCGGATGAAAGGGCGCTATGGGTGCGTGGCTGGGCGTAGTTTTTTGTCCAACGCACCCAATAACCCTATTGGTGGGCTATTGGATCGCGACCGGGGATGCTCTAAGATATCAAAATCAAAAGAACGACCGAAATCACATAGACTGCAGTAGCAATGATCAGCCGTTAACAAGGAAATAGCATTGGAAACTTTAGAACAAAATCCCAAAAGACAATATGACGGATATGGTAGAATGACACATGCAAATTACACAATGTTCAGGGCTCACTTATTCATATATCACAGTTCATCCAAAGTTGTTGGGCCGCAGTGGAAGGTTGTAGAGAACACCAAACATAATAATAGATCACAGTAGCAGAATCTAATACACGGCCAGTCGACCAGACCAGAGTAGATGAGGTTATTACTTTTGCTAGCTTAGAGCATTAAAAAATATTATTCTTTCTTGAAAATGACATCTTCATGTAAAAAATGTTATACTCGCAAACGTGTAATGTTGTACTAAAATTATCATTTCTTGAAAATGACATCTCCACGTTGAAAATATTGTACTGCCTTTGTGGTGCAAGAGGACACGACTATTTATTATTAGTATTATCATTATTTCTATTATTAATATGTGTAATGTTTTAAGCTTGTACGATATCAGATCACCCAAATGCCTGGTTCAAGGCCTAATTGCAGAACATATATATACGCAGACACGAATAGTGGAGTAGTAGGTAACTCGAGAAGAATGATTAGAAATGAGTATTTATCCTTCATCGTAGCCCATCAACTGAGGCAGAACTCACCTAGCAGTCTAGCACCCTGCTCGATCTTTCTGCCCAGCAGGAAAGGACCTATGGGGTGGACGGGAGGCCATCTAGCTGCACTGAGATTTCCCAACAGCCTATATATCATAAAATGGTACCAACTCAGCCAAAAATTAAAATTGAAACTTCATTATATTACCGGTCTACCCTCGCGTAAAGTCCTCGACGTGCCACTGCTGCCTAGCTAGTCGCTCCTATATATACCTCACTTCACCTTGCAAGACTAAGAGAGATGTGGAATCAATTGAATTTTAGGGGTTACTGGTTACCCTTGTTCTCCATGAAACTATGGAGAGTACGCATGGAGTTGCCCTATTCGATCGCTTCTTAGTTCATTTCCCTAGGCCTGAGAGGTATTGGGACGCGAAATGGTGCAGGCCCATTTCTTGCCTGAAGACGCGGAGAGAGTTGCCGTTAGTTTACCATGACAAAAAGCTCAGTTTCTCGCGCTTGTATACACTTTCCATGATATCTTATTTGTTCTATTCGTGTACACTGCGAGCGACGTAAAATTCTGCCATGCGACTGCAGCTCTAGTTGTCAATTCTGGATTGCAATCCTATTGTAAGGAATAGAGTATTCCGGTTTATTAGGAACAGGAACACAAATCTGACTCGGTGTCTTTCTTCGTTTGAAGAACAAATTTGTTTAGCTAATGACTTAAGCAGCCATGCTTGGCACCACATTAATGCTTGTCTTTCTTCGTTGAGGACCTTAAGCACACACATAATTCACGATCGACGCGGACATGTGTGCGCCAGCCTGTGTCACGCGTTGAGATTCATCACACGGTGAACTGAAACAGTGAGCATGACGCTCTCGAGGAGTTGCGGCGGGACCTGAAAAGGGTGGCACCGCACCTGCGAGCGTGGCGTTTCTTCTTCGTGTACAAGCAGAGCATCGGTGAGGAGAGAAAAAAAAAAGATACACAAGCTAAAAAAAGGACAATATGGTACACAAGATGACATCCTGATCATGGTTTGGGTAACCGGGCGGGATTTCCAGTTACCGGTCGGTAACCGCATATCCCGAGCACCCCCGGGAAATGGTCATACCGGACAAAAAATCCCGAAATTTTTGAAAATTTTGAATTTTAACGTATTTTGACAAAACAATTACCAAAATTTAACCATTTTTTTTGAATTTCTGAATTTTGGTTTTCAAATTCGTCTGGTAACCGGTCGGGACCTGAAAAGGGTGGCACCGCACCTGCGAGCGTGGCGTTTCTTCTTCATGTACAAGCAGAGCATCGGTGAGGAGAGGAAAAAAAAAGATACACAAGCTAAAAAAAAGGACAATATGGTACACAAGATGACATCCTGATAGACATTCGTAGGAACTAGTACTAGCAACCCAGAGAAGCTAGAAACAGCGAAATAGAGTTCACCCGCAGAGGCACAGCAAAAGAAAGTCCAGAGTACCAAGTTGTGTAGTTTCTCGCCTCACGATAGACGATTTTTATCTGAAAACAAATTAGCTAGGCATTTCGGTGTAACACCGGAAGCACATAGAGAGGAATATCTAGGTTGATCTCCACACGCGTGAGTCCAACGACGCACCGTGACCCCATGATCGCGCCCTGATCGGGGGCGCCCAACCAAACCAAGGTTGGTGGGCCCCTGTCGCGCTGCCTATATAAAGAGGTGGGGGCTGGCGGCACTCAGTACGAGGTTCAACCGTGCGCCAGGCTCCCCACCGACACCCCCTACCGATCTAGGGTTTTGGCAGTAGCGACGGGAAGCACCACCTCCGCCGCCACTCTCTGCCATCGCCGGCCACCTCCACCATGGCCGGCACTCCGGGTGCGTTTTGCTAGAGGAGAAGGTACCTCGATCCTCTCTCATCTCTCTGTTCTACCGATCTGATCTAACCTAGATGATCCTAAGGGATCTTAACAATGGTATCAGAGCACCTAGTGCTAGATCTGTTCGGTAGCAAAAGAAAAGCAAAAGAAAAGGTATCCCCTCCCGTATAACCCTATTCAGGAAGGCAAAAGGGCAAAGAAACTCACCGGATCGGGCCTCGAGCTCACCGGAAAAGGGTGCCGCCGCCGCGGCCGCGCCATTCCTCTCGATCCGATGCGCACCCGAGGGGGCACCGGACGAAGAACAACCCCTTCGGGGGGCAAAGGGCCCTGCCTCCACCACCGGCAGCCGCCGGCAAAGAACACCACCCCTCGGGGGCAAAGGGACCTCCGCTACGCCGCTTGACGGCGGCGAGCTCTCTTTCGGGAGCTCGCGAACGCCGGCAAGGGGGGCAGCAGGGGTGCCAGCACCGTCGAGTGCAGAGTGCAGGAGGGCAGAGGGTGTTGTGGTCTCTCTCTCTCTCACAGGAGAAAAGGAAGGGGGAGGGGAATAGGGCTCCGGTGGCCGCGATGGTTTTCATCACCGTCGCCGGCCGTAGGACAGTGGAAGAAAGAAAGGAGGGAAAGGGCTGGCGCGGCGCGGTGCTGCCTCCGGCGGGCCGGCGGCGACCGGCGTGCGGAACTCTAACCCTAGCGCTGCCGTGGCAAGGAGAGCTGCGGGAGTGAGGGGAAAATGAGATTAGGGTTTCGGCCGGCCGGTCGGTCGACGTTTTTGTTCGGGCGAGGAGCACGGAGGGCCGTCCGATCCGAACGGACGGCCACGATCGAAACCCTAGTCGACCTGTGGGCCAGTGGGCCGAAAGAAAGAAGCGGGCCGTGGGCCGCGTCCTTGACGTCTGCGTCGCCGCGAGCGGCAGATAAGCGCCGGGCGCTCACGTGGGCCGTGGGCTGGCCCGCACAGTTTCAGACAGAGTTTTTTCTCTGTTATTTTGTCCTTTTCTTTTTACAGAAGCTGTTTTTTGTTGTTTTTTGTCTAATTTTTAGGCAAATTTCAACTAGTTTTTCCTATTCAAAATTATCCAACAAAAATTTTGTTTAGGAAACAGAAAAGAAAAAGAAAAGCTTCTGAAGAGTACAAAATTGATAGAATTTTATTCATAGTTTTCCGCTGCAAATAGAATAATGTGCTCCTTTAAATTTAAAAGGTCAAAAGAATTAAAAGTAAGAATTAATTTTTAAGAGGAGCATGTTAAAGTGATTATTGTAATGTTTATGATTCTGTTAAAGTTTTCACTGAGAAAATTTGTTTAGAGATCAAAAGAAAAGACATACAGATTCCACTGTGAATTTGTTTAGATCTTTAATTAAGTTCTCTAGGAGAATTTTAATTAAAAGGACATAAAAGTCTTTTAAGACAAAGTTTTTGCTAAAAGATGATCTCTTTTCAAATTCGGTGAATTTATTTATATCTTTAATTAAATTCTCTAGGAGAATTTTAATTAAAGGACAGAAAAGCCTTTCATGACAAAGAATTTGCTAAGAGATTATCTCTTTTCAAATTTAATAAATTTGTATAGAGAACAGACCAGAACAGTGCAATGTTTGTGAAATACAGAGAATATTTTACAGTTTCTACTGTAAAGTAAAAGGACTCCTCTCTAATTAAATTGGAACCAATGGGAAAATTTAATTAGAGAGGAGAAAAAGAGAAATACTTGTTTAACAGATTAATTATGGTATTGCTATTTTCTGACCAACGTTGATGATAGCAGTACTATAATTATATGAGTTCTATAGTCAAAGGGCAAGATCTCTGATAATTTTGCATCAAAGTGATCAATTTTCAGAGAAAAGATAAAAGATCAAGAGATGCTCTTGAACAATAGAAATATGTATGTTTCATGTTTCCGCTGCAATAGAATCGATGATAATGTTATTTTCTAAATAGAATTCTTTATTGCAATAGAAATAGTATCATCATATTGTTTATAAGTTTTGTGCATTGATTCTATTTCTACCCAACGGTGATGTAGAATTAGTGTAGAAAGATGTTGTTTCATTCTAATTCTGCCCAACAGTGATTTAGAATATAAAAGAAAGTTTTAAAGTTTTAATGTGCATATCTTTAACCAGAAAAATATAGGGTTAATTTTATGCTCATTATTGTTTATTATTATTGAATATTTTCTCAGACAAAGATTCTCATGTTTTCATTCGTGAAAGAAAAAGGATGGGTACTTGTGACCCAAAAGATGACCAAGAAAGGTCATAAAGTGAGAGAGTATTTTCTCTCTAAAGAATGACTGCAAAAGAAAAAAATTCTTGGATTACATCCAAGTATACAAATAGATCATCGAGAATCTTGTTTGACAAATGTCTTTCATGTACTCTCCATGAAGAAAACAGATAAATCATTCAGAGTTTTGTTTAACGAATTTCTTTCATGTACTCCATATGAAGAAATTTTTTAAACGAGCAACTTGAATGCTTAATTTGACCAATGTTGGATTAAGCATGTGTATAAAAGAGTATTCAGATTTATTTCTGAATTTGATGATTGAATATGCAGTCTAAAGAGCCAATTGTGGCATCTATGTCATAGTTTAAAAAACCGGACCGGTGATTGAACCGGTCGGGCTGTCGGTTCAGGTTTTTACTGGTCGGACCGCTGGTTCACTGGTTCACTGTCTGGTTTTTTAAAATATAAAGTAATATATTTTTACTTATAAATGTTATAATAAATAAATAATTTTGTATAGAAAAACAATTCAGACTTTACATTTGACACAATAATACAATGATAAATGACAGTACTCGACGGATGAACAGCAACTTGCGCTCTCACGCTCCCAACCGCAAGCAGCAAGCCATCAATAGCCACGTTCTGAAAAAGAAAAAAACAAAGAACGGCAGCAACCAATGAGCCAACTAGCACACACGGATGCATGTATACCTTTTGCATGCAGCGGAAGTGAAAAGCAGCACGGCAGCAGCCGTTACGTGTAGCTAATACAAAAATACTAGTAGTACTGTTTCTCGTTTTGGAACATGAAGTAATCCAAGGCCAGCTGGTTAGGTAAGCCGCAACGCTGTTGTTTCACGTTAGGTGTGGGGTTCGAAACCTGGTAGCCGCAATTAAATTTTTCGCGAGACTCAAACATTGAACCGGTTGGGCCGGATTGCCCGGTTTAATGTGAAAGCCGCCGGTTGAACCGCGGTTCGCCCGGTTTATTCCGGTTCACTGGCGGGACCGGTCCAGTGCGCTTAATGAACCAGCTGGGGCTCCGGTTCCGGTTTTTTCCGGTCGAACCGGCGGTCCGGTCCGGTTTTTTAAACTATGATCTATGTCTCTTAATTACCCACATGACGGAAAAAAGACGATAATAATACCCACGTGGTGGGAAAAGTCTGGGAAAATACCCGCATGGCGGTAGAAAATTTTGACAAAGGAATTATCCTGTATGACAGGAGAAAGATGTGACGACTCATGTGTTTTTATATCGACAGTACACTTTATGTATCATAGTTATAAAGCACTCAATGAGTCAAAAGAGAATAAAGTCACAAATGAACCTAAAGATAAGAATGGCATGCAAGTGTGACTTGCAAAAGTACCATTGAGAAAGAACTCTTGCGAGTTTTGAAAAGGAATGAGGAAAAGTACTCCCATACGTTAAAAGACAACTTCATTTTGAATGAAGCAGATAAAAGATAACTTTATTTTAAATAAAGAAGACAATCAAAGTTTCGAAATTGTGGCAAAAGGTTCTTGCCACATTTCGAGGGGGAGATAGAGAGTGTTACAGAATAGACTCCCCTATACCTCAGATAATGTGATGCATATTATGTATCTAGGTGATCTATGATGAATTGTGATCGTTTGGGGAGTACGACGATCACAATAATGATACCCCTAAAGTAAAGAGATAGATGTATTCTTAGACATTTTACAGCTCCGAATGGAGACTAAGGACGGTACTCAAAGTGCCATAAAGAAGACAGATTGACAGAATAACAGAATAAATCCAAATAAAAAGGATTAAGGATACACCATTTTGGAGAAAATGGAGTAATCTGGGGGAGCATGGTATGAACATACCTAAGGCTCGAATAGATTTTATCTGGGGGAGCTTGTTGCTTTATAAAAGAGATGAACAACTAAACATGGATCTTGTGTTTTAGGTCCTTGTAACAGCTATTGCCTTTTGGCAATAGAAGACTACATAATTTATTTCCTCTAGGCAATGACAGAGCAACAACATCCCCATATGAGAAAAACAGATGACTATAAAGTCTATATCAGAGAAATTTAGTTGGAGGTTGATCCCACCTCATTTACAGAAATTAAAAGCAGCGCTCAATCGATTTTGACAAGTGTCTACTTGTCTTAATGATTAGAGACTATGTGAATCCCGACGATGTTTGGGACTCATAACTAATTTCCAATGGATCCAAAACAGTAGGCTATAAAGGGTCTACAACACCAATGTGACTCCAAAGGAAATATGTAAAAAGCGATTATAAATCGAAAGATTCGCGCTAAGAGAATAAACAGATTATAATGAGTGCTAATGGCACATAATGATCTGAGTTACATCAGATGAAAGTAAAAGATCACAAGGGATCTTATGGACTAGAGCAAGTCTCTAGAATCAAAAGTTATTTTGGGTTAAAGAAAATGAGAGGACAATCGCATTTGTGCAAACTTATAGAATGGGAAATTCATTTCCTAATCCCGTGTATGTGGATGATATCCTACTTGCTAGTGGTGATGTCAATCTACTACCAGCAGAGAAAAGAAGTTCTTGTCCTCAAAGAGTATTCTCGGTAGAGTGTCTCTCATTATATGTATCGAGATTTACTGAGAAAATAAGAAAAAGGGGTATTAGAAATATCACATGGACATGCTAAGAGGAAGTCTCTAAAGCATGCATGTCGAGAAACCTACGCCTGTTCTTATTGTCAAGGGTAATGGAATTGGGAACTTTAGTGTTCCAAGAGATAACATAGAATGGATCAAATGGATATGGTACCATATGCTTCCGCTGTTGGTTGCTCAATATTACCCTGACAATTCACGTATCCGGGTTGTTTTGGCAATGTCCAATCCAGATATAGATCACTGGAATGGAATCAAAGATATCGGCCTCATGCTAAAAGAAACAAGTGCTCTCAAAAGGTTGTGAGTACAAAGATAGATCTATAATAGTACTCTCAAAAGGTTGTGAGTACAAAGGAAGAATTTTGTGAAATGCATAGCGAAATCCACAATTGTCGCTAAAATTTCACATTTGGAGTTTTTGTGTGGAAAAGCTCCAAAGAATTAAAAGCTTGACATCAGTGTGATGTAAAGACATGTTATAGCATCATATGAGGCTGAGGGATAGGCAAAATGGTTAAGGAAACCTGTACCCGGAATTGATAATGGTTGACAACAGCAATAACCATAAAGTAATTCACTCCTAAGACAACGAGTCAAGTGTGGTGCCAAACACATTGACACAAAGTTATACGTTGTAAAGGAGAAAGTCCGGAATTATGTTGAAATGCTTGGAGCATAAGAGTAACAGATAAAAGAAGCACACAAGTGTTTGCAGATCTGCTAATTAAAGGCTTACTGCCCAGTGTTTTTGGAGAACACATAGTCGACATGGGTTTTATGGTATAGTCTATGATTTCTGGACAATAAAGAGGCCCAAAAGATTAAAGAATCTATTTCAAAACAGAGAGGTATATTGTAGCTGTATGATTCTATCGGCAATTGAGCTGAGACGATGAAACATGCTCTATATACTGATCTGTGATGAAATGAGTAAAAGCGAAAAGTTGAGATCAAGGGGGAGAATGTTAGGTTGATCTCCACACGCATGGGTCCAACGACGCACCGTGACCCCATGATCGCGCCCTGATCGGGGGCGCCCAACCAAACCAAGGTTGGTGGGCCCCTGTTGCACTGCCTATATAAAGAGGTGGGGGCCAACGGCACTTAGTACAAGGTTCAACCGTGCGCCAGGCACCCCACCGTCACCCCCTACCGATCTAGGGTTTTGGCAGTAGCGACGGGAAGCACCACCTCCGCCGCCACTCTCTGCCATCGCCGGCCACCTCCACCATGGCCGGCACTCCGGGTGCGTTTTGCTAGAGGAGAAGGTACCTCGATCCTCTCTCATCTCTCTATTCTACCGATCTGATCTAACCTAGATGGTCCTAAGGGATCTTAACAATATCAACTTGTACTATTAAACAAGAATAGTATCATAACAATAGAACAAGATCACACAAGGCAGATATGGCAGAAACGATAGAATTACACATGGGATCCAGGGCTCACTTATTCATTCTTCACAGTTCATCCAAAGTTGGTGCAACGCTGCAGAAGTTTGTACACTATACCACAATATGGCATGAACAATTATATGACCAGACAAGATGATGATAGTAGGATACGCTAACGGCTCCATTGGAGGACACCAAATTCACTAGACTTGTGAGCGCAGCCCAGACACAGACACAGCTCCATGGGCACCGTCTGTACTCACTTTGGGATGGGAAGTAATAGAATGCACAAGGTGCTTGTGCAATTTCTTGAGATCCAACAACTGGTGGCTGTTTCTGAGGAGAGAATTGCAATAAAACACCACAATTGGGGCAAAGGTGTCAAACACCTACCATTTATGCGTTTTGTGTTGGTTTTCTTCTACATGCTTGTTAACTTTGCTCCAGTTGTGGTGGTTTTTTGCAATTTACTTGTTTCTGAGTGAACTTTGGCTAGGCTCATACATGATTAGTTATGCAGATACCTTGCGGAACATGCAGAAATTGCGGAGCCTTCAAGAACCACCGAACTGACTAACGTCTCATCTTAGCTGTTAATTATAGCTTGTCAGGTGGAACAAACATTCTTGAACGTTGGCATCTATGGTCATATTTCATATGAAGATTTGACTAAAAGGACTCGTGTACCTTGTTGTCCTTTGTGCTTAGAAAATATGTGCTACGTACTCAGTTAAACTTATTTTATCATGTAATATTTTCTTATAAATGCATCTTAATGATTGCTTGATTAGAAGTAGTATAACTTAGCTTGTACACACAACTCTGTGGTATGCGTGTCTCAGTGTGTCACAAGAGGTACACACATAACAGATCAAAGGTCGAACGGTACGGGATCATCTTCTCCTTACAACATGTCACATGTGTAGATTCACATTGTTCTGAACTTTTACATGTAATAGGAATAACTCTTTGCACCTTTAATATTATATGTGAACCATGCTCTCCATCTCATCAAATCTATGTCTTTTATTATGAAATTTTAAATTTGAACTACCGTCTTTGTATTTACACAACCTCTCTTCCCTTCACAATTTCTTTTTATATGTGAATTCTCCTACATGGTAGAACTAGCTGCTAGCGATGGCTGTTGTATTTTAGTCGCTAGTTTTTGGATAGGAATGGTAGGTATCAGGACTCGGGACAAAGGTACTCCATAGTTTCGTTGTTTTAGTCCACTGAATTTTTCCAGGTAGTTTGTATATGCTAGGCCATGATAATGAACCAGCATGTCCCCTTCTGTCCACAGTAGCATTTTTCATGATTCTTACTCTACTGGCTGTTTTGTACCGTGTGCACATCAGAGAGGTTCTTTTGGGTAACAAATGCATGCGTTGCACATTGATGTGTGTGCACAGTCAAACCGTGAATTGCATGACTAGCAATGACATATGAGTTCGGTTATCCACAACTAGATGCATTCAATTCAATGTAGCTAGCGTGATTGCCAATGTAAACTTCAAATTTTTAATTATTAGAGAAAGTTAAGAATTTTGCACTTGCAGAAAATTGGTCAACATATATGAAGATAAACGCAAAAAGTAAGACAACAAAAAGTCGTACCGCGGTGTTGTACGAAATGCTTCTCATACATAGACGTACAAATAAACTGAAGTTGGAGATAGGTAAATCTTTAGATAAATAATCCATTTGAGGTTATCCAATAGATAGTGGATGCACCGTTTCTTGCGTTTGGAGTCCTTGTGAATCTTGCAGTTGATACTACTGCAAGATGATCTAGTCTAGCGCTTGTGAATCCATTTGAGATCATGTGCGCCCTCTAAGCGCTAGACTAGATCATCTTGCAGTTGATTATGAGATTTTTCATCACGGATTTGTTGATGTGTGGTGAGAAATTCAGAAAACTCTGTCTGGACGCCCTGGCACACATACTGTCGATTCAACACCATACTAGCATCTCGCTCACTCTTGATGATTATCTTATGCATGATAATACAAGCATTCATGATCTTCCACATATGATCTAGCGACCATGAGAGAGAATGGTACCAGACAACCGTAAACCCAGCTTGGAGCACACCAAATGCCCGCTCCTCCTCTTTTCGAACACTGTCTTGTCTCTTTGCAAATCGAGATTTTGCCTCAGTAACAGGGTTGCAAATTTTCTTCACAAATGTCGACCAACAAGGATATGTCATCTTCTAGGTATTACCCCTTGTCTAATTTGTGGTAGTTGATCATATACTTGCACTACGAAGCATGGCCTTCAGCAAGTCACGCAAACACCGGAGAGCGTTGCAACACATTGATGTCGTTGTGACAATCAACCATCCCCAAAAATGCATGCAATTCGATCACATCTTCAAGTACAACATTGCATGCTCCAACATATCCTCCTTTATGCATCCATTGCCAAGAGAATGGACAATTCGTCCATCTTCAATATATGTAATCGATGCTCCCAAGCATCTGATACCCACAAGTATAGGGGATCGTTGAAATCTTCGATGTGTAAGTATTAGTATCGATCCCACGAGGAGTAGAAGGTATAATTATTTATCCTCTCAAATAAGAGTGTCACTTCTCTTATTATCTATGCACTAGACAAACTAAAATGATTAAATGATGCAAGTGTTTTTGGGTTTTTGGTGTAGAGTTTGCAATAAAGTAAAAAGCTGAAAATAAAGTATGACAAATGAAAACTCTCAAAGAGAGAAAGCCCAATCCTCTATGCAGCAAGAGGAAAAGCTTGAGTGGTGTGTTTCTTATAGGTGGAAAACGTTCCCAAGGGCTACATGGATTTCATGGCATAAATATTTCTAGAACAACAAGGTAAACATTTTGTCAAGTTTTAATCTTCTTTGGACGGAGCCATAATTAGGTGTAGTTAAATAAATAAACTAAACCCATTATGATGGACCATGTGGCCAAGTAAATGACTGCATAAGAATTATTAAGACATAAAGTCCCACCATAGCATTACACTCTAAGATCCCCGATATAAATCCCCTCCTAATGTAACTTCATGTATTAGACCAAGGTTTACGTGTCCTCCTAGGTCCTACCCATTCCATCACACTAGTTTGATAGCACCTTCATGCATTACTCAATATATGGTGCACTTCATACATTGTACATCAAGAAAATCATAAAAGATAAAAACTTGACCAAATACTCAACACAAGTTAAGTGAAAATTATTGCCAATCCATCCTATGCCCCCAGGAACATGAGAGAACTACTCACAACGCGAAGACATGATATGATTCAATGGTATAAGTGATACAGCACAATCTGAAAATATAATCTCCCCACAAAACAATGACAACTAGCAATTCACAAACATGTAGAATAGTACTTAGACAATAGCTAGGGTTCGAACTATCTCAAACTATGAGGGGATGAAGTGGATCACCAAGATGGTGATGGAGATGGTGCTTGTCTTGACGGTGGTGTTGATGGAGACTCCGGAGGGGGGATGGAGGAGCCTTCCGGAGGTGATTCCCGCGGTGTTTCCCCCCTCCGATCTTCTCCGGCGGCATCCTTCTGTCTCCTATTTCGTGGTTTTTTGTTTCTCCGCCGCCTCCTCGCGAAACTCCTCGGGGGACTATTTTTATAGTCGGTTTTAGGTCAAGACGAAGGTACTGGGACGAAGATCGACGACATCGGAGGCTCGAGTTCCAAGCTAGGGGGCCCCACGCGGCCAAGGAATCTGGCCGCGTGGGCCCACCTCTTTCGGCCCTCGGGTCTCCGTTTGTTCGCTTCCTTCGCTCCTACGCTTCGTTCCTTCCAAAAAATGATCCGCGCAAAATATTAGGTCATTTGGACGTCGTTTGGGTCCCTGAAACATCAAAATATAGAAAATAGGGTTTTCTGCCAGTGCGGCGTTAATTCCAGAAAAATAGGAAAACTGTGAATTCTTCCCAAAATCCTTATAAAACAATGATATAACCCTTATATGATGCAAATATGATTGAAATATGAGTATTATAATGCAAAGTTCATGTATGCATTTTACATGCATCAGCATCCCCAAGCTTAACATATACTCGTCCTCGAGTATAAAGGTGATAAAATTAACATGGACTTTGCTTTTTAATACTATCAATGGATATCAAAGATGATTACTATTGCTACATAGAGTCAAATGATTCATTCTTCAAAGGAGTAGCAATATGCAAGATAGATTATGAAGTGATATCAAATATTCAATGTAAGGATGTTCAATGATAATTCACAAAGTGCAACATAGAAGAAAGTACTATGGACCAAATGTATGCATAATGAAAAGTAAAAACATCCTATGATGGTCATAGAGTACTCTTGTAAATCTGAATATAATCTCCATCCGGCAGCAAAAAGCTTTCCCTTGGAGCAGCTCAAACGTCTTCTGGGTATGAAGGTGGACACTTTGGAAAGATATATAAATGAGTAGAGGTAAAACATGAATAAGTTTCATCTAACTTCCAAATGCTTCTACTTAAGTTAATGTTTGCAATGTGGTATTGATTGGTGTCAAGCTCTCATTACCCCCATCATAACATCTTGAATGGTTAAAGTTTAAAGTGAAAGCAAATATGAGTAGTGTGCTTGACAAAGTATGGGTTGAAAGCTTCATGCCCCGTGAATACGAGTACCTACACCATGGTGTTACTCAATTTGGGCTACCAAGAAAGTTCAAGTTAAAGTCATTGTAAAAATAGCGTCATTAAGAGGGTCAACTGGGGTACCTCTTGTCCCAGGACATGGAACAAGCCCATGTCAAAATGACAAGACAAACAAACATAATGAACAATCTCAACACCCTTTCTAATTACTATTGGTGTAGCTTTTTATTATGAGGTGCATCACTGAAGGTTTACAATAGCATGTAAGTAAATTTGCACCATGAATGATGCATGGCTTAGATTAGCGGCCCAGGTGTCTCTCTAGCCATTTGTACAAACTACTTAAACTTACTTAGTTTCTACATTTATTCGGCACTATGATAGGCATCCATAAACAAAAGTACATGATATCAACTAAATATAATTAAGAACATGTTGAAAACTTGCCATGTGACAGCACATATGGGCTAACCCCCAACCAAGACTCTTGTCAAGCTCACAGCTTCATAATTTTAATCACAATGGTTCATGTTTATTAAGTGCAATAAAAGTAAAGTGTGCATCAAGTTCGTGAGAGCTTTTTAACCAACTTTTCCCATGATAATCAATAACATAAGCATTTTAATTCAGAGGTATAGATAATACAAAGTAACATGATAAACATAGTCGGAATAGCATAAAGCTAATAGGTAGATATGGTGGACTCACTGGAAAAACTTTGGTTGAAGGTGTTGGATAACAAGTTTTTTGCTTGTTGGAATTTTTGGGCTAGCAAGAGGGAGAAAGTTGACCGTCTAAATACATGCATAAGTGTCCATAGAACTAACCAATCCATGTTAAACAAAGTAAAGTAGCATTCAGCATCAAAACATGAATAAGAGATAGCTCTTGATAAAACACTTGTAAATTAATACTCATTAAAAGCACATGATTCATGCAAAATCAACTCAAACATCCCTTTTCCAATCTTTTTAATAGCATCCAAATTAATTCAACCCAAATTTCCATTAGCTCTCTCATATAAAATGATAGTGGTGGTCTCAAGACAAACAAAAGTAAACCGAAATAAAAAGCAAATAAAATACGCACCAAGTTTATGTGATAAAGTGCATTGATCGAAAAACATAAGTTAGACGTGTGCAAACCGAGAGTGTGTTGGTGCAGTGGGGTTGTCTTCACATCCCCAAGCTTATCGTCTTCACCATCCTTGGATAGATCTTGGTGCATCTGCTCTAATCCCTGTGAAAAAACTTCAAAACACCGTTTCTCCCATTTCTTTTCTGTGGGGTGACATTAGTAGTGATACACAAATGAATTGCTTGCTGCATAAAATCCTTAAACAAAAATTCATATGAATATCCAGAGAGTGTATAATGTTGTATGCCTACTTATAAACTTCAATTGGATCAAAAAGATTCAAGTTAAAAGTTTAAAGAATGCATCAAACAAAATGGGACAGAATCTGTCCAGAAAAATAGCAGCAGCAAAACACATTTTTATACCCTACTTAAATATGTCGAAAAATTCTGAAACAATTCATGCTTACAGAGGATGAAAAGTTGCAACTACAGTTAAAATATCAGCTCATTCGGAGTTACAGAATAGGAGTGAAAAATCATACCGTGCACAGATTCGTGCTGGAATAAAATCTCCGAATACAATAAGCAACTTTTTCAATCCAAAATGGGTAAAACTTGACACTTTATTAAAAATTCCAGAAACAAAACTAAAAACTAAATCTCTTGTTACAGCAAGAGGACACAAAGAAAATCAAAAATAAAAATAACCGGGTTGCCTCCCATAAAGCGCTTTCTTTATAGCCATATAGCTAGGCATGATAGTTTTAATGATGCTCACATAGGAATAAGAATTAAAATGCAAAAGAGAGCATCAAGAGAAAAATATGAAACTCATTTAAGTCTAACCCACTTCCTATGCATTGGGATTTTATAAGAAAATAAATCATTGAAACACAAAGCAGGTAGCATAGGAAGATAAAACGAGAGCAATTTCAAGACTTTGAACTTAAAGAGAGGAAACGTAATAATATTGAAATGTTTAGAACCATGTTTTCCCCTCTCATAATAGTTACAAGTAGTGGAACCAAATTTGATAAAACAACTATTAGATTGGTGCAACTTTGCAAACTTAGGAACATATAAAGGATTATTAAAACTATCATGTAAGATATTAGCATGTTTTCCTCTCTCAAAATAATTGCAAGAAACATCATAAACATGATGGTTGTGGGTGGAATGGTTATTAGTGCAAGATAATTTCAGCCCACATATGTACTTTTCAACATATAAAGCTTCTCCTCCATGGTGTGAATAGGAGAATTCAAAAATAAAGTAGGACTCTCATAAGTGAGAGTGTTGTCATAAGCAGCAAGTATATCATTTTTATCCTCACATAATTTGGTGACAACTTCTAAACATTGAGAATTATCAATAAGCATAGGACCATCATCTAAGCATTATCATATAGCATATTTAAACAACACTCCTCATTATCATCAATTAGTTCACTAGTAGCATCATTAAAAAGTAAAGGAGCATTATTAGTTTCATCATAATAGCATGGGTTATCATATATAACCATAGAATTTTCAGTTTGACACTCATCATAACATAGGTTCTCATAAATAACAAAAGATTTTTGAGTTTGAGTGCTACTATCAAATGTTGATGGTGAAGTTGGGAGATCCAACTCTTCCCCAAGCTTAGGTTGGAACATATCCATTTCAATCTCCTCTTCCAAGCTTATGTTTTTATCATCTTCTTCCTGCAAAACACCAGTACTTTCCATGGAAGCAAGAATTCTTTCTTTAACATAAACATTGTCACTAAATTCTTTTTTGCAAAGTTGGAGAATAATAGAAGTTTGTAATTTCATTACACGAGCTTCATGACTAGTTGTAAGAAATTTATCAATAAGAGAGTCTATCTCATGGGCTCCAACATAAGCAATATATTTCTCAACTTGTTCTATATCAGGGCATGAAAATTTATCTTCACGATAACAAGCAATTATAGGATCACTATTATACTTGCATTGATAGTGGGAATGTTTAACAGCTCTTCTATTGCAACAAGTTACATCATGTAATTCACAAAACTGAATAGCCATTTTGTGAAGAGCTTCAAGCAATTTACGCATTCTTGTTCCCTCTTCGGTTGATTCATATTCAAAGTAGGCTTCCATATTTTTAACATAACCATTAGGCATAGACATTCCAGAAAGTTTCTCCATCTTTTTTTGTGTTTTGATATATAAAATTGAAAATAAAACTAAACTAAATTCAAAACTGAAAGTAAATATAGGAAAAACTCACAACCAAACAAGTTAAAGAGGAAAACCTCCCCAAGCTTAGATGATTGCAAGATGTAAAACAAACAAAAATAAATGCAGAACTGAAAATAAATATCTAGTGCAAACAAGAATAAAAACTTAAGCGCTACACTCCCCGGCAACGGCGCCAGAAAATGTCTTGATACCCACAAGTATAGGGATCGTTGAAATCTTCGATCTGTAAGTATTAGTATCGATCCCACGAGGAGTAGAAGGTATAAGTATTTATCCTCTCAAATAAGAGTGTCACTTCTCTTATTATCTATGCACTAGACAAAATAAAAATGATTAAATGATGCAAGTGTTTTTGGGTTTTGGGTGTAGAGTTTGCAATAAAGTAAAAAGCTGAAAATAAAGTATGACAAGTGAAAGCTCTCAAAGAGAGAAAGCCCAATCCTCTATGCAGCAAGAGGACAACTTGAGTGGTGTGTTTCTTATAGGTGGAAAGCGTTCGCAAGGGCTACATGGATTTCATGGCATAAATATTTCTAGAACAACAAGGTAAACATTTTTTCAAGTTTTAATCTTCTTTGGACGGAGCCATAATTAGGTGTAGTTAAATAAATAAACTAAACCCCTTATGATGGATCATGTGGCCAAGTAAATGACTGCACAAGAATTATTAAGACATAAATTCTCACCATAGCATTACACTCTAAGGTCCCCGATATAAATCCCCTCCTAATGTAACTTCATGTATTAGACCAAGGTTTATGTGTCCTCCTAGGTCATACCCATTCCATCACACTAGTGTGATAGCACCTTCATGCATTACTCAATATATGGTGCACTTCATACATTGTACATCAAGACAATCATAAAAGATAAAAACTTGACCAAATACTCAACACAAGTTAAGTGAAAATTATTGCTAATCCATCCTATGCCCCCAGGAACATGAGAGAACTACTCACAACGCGAAGAGATGATATGATTCAATGGTATACGTGATACAACACAATCTGAAAATATAATCTCCCCACAAAACAATGACAAGTAGCAATTCACAAACATGTAGAATAGTACTCAGACAATAGATAGGGTTCGAACTATCTCAAACTATGAAGGGGATGAAGTGGATTACGAAGATGGTGATGGAGATGGTGCTGGTCTTGACGGTGGTGTTGATGGAGACTCCGGAGGGGGGATGGAGGAGCCTTCCGGAGGTGATTCCGGCGGCGTTTCCCCCCTCCGATCTTCGCTCCTACGCTTCGTTCCTTCCAAAAAATGATCCCCGCAAAATATTAGGTCATTTGGACGTCGTTTGGGTCCCTGAAACATCAAAATATAGAAAATAGGGTTTCTGCCAGTGCAGGGTTAATTCCAGAAAAATAGGAAAACTGTGAAATCTTTCCAAAATCCTTATAAAACAATGATATAACCCTTATATGATGCAAATATGATTGAAATATGAGTTTATAATGCAAAGTTCATGTATGCATTTTACATGCATCAGCATCCCACAAAATCCTCTAGATGCACCTTGTGCAATGAGCCAAGTTGTGTTTGCTGCATTTGGTATTGTCTCAAATAGGTCGGTCCAAAAATCTTTAACACCGCTGCACAAAATATGTACATGGATTCGAACATACGGAGGTAGTCATTTGAAGAGTCTGTAAGAGCTCGATATGCAAGACACCGTATAGCTGTACTGCATTTCTAAATGGATGAGAGTCGAATAATTCAGGTGTAATCTAAAGTTGGGGGTGGCCCCACGGGTGCGGGGTAGTTTTCCAGCCAGCCCAGACCAATAGGGTGCCACTGGGATACATTTTCTGTCTAGGCCCCCATTGGGCCTTTCGGCGGCGCCGTTGGAGATACATTCTTGAACTCGACATTTATGGTCATATTCGAGCTACAAATTTGAATAAGAAAAATATGTAACTTGTTATCCATTGTGCTTAGAAAATTTGTCAATCTAAGTACGATATTAAAATTGTAGATTGGAAGACATTCTTGATAGCTTCTTGGTTGGACTACATGAAGTTCCATGTTTATCCCCAATTAGTGTCTTGACTTTTATTTCTTTGTCATTGAAAGTAGTATAACCAAGCCCGGGCATGGAATTTGGGCACGGAGGTCATGATGTTCCTGATATCTAGACCGTTCAAATTGATGTCAAGATCGGTGTGAAACATACGATGTCGCGCAAAATCTTATAAGGGAGCACTGTATTCCGTATTGAACTAACCGAGTGGATTTATATCGTAATGGAGTCGGAAGAGGGAAGACGGGAAGTGTGGATAGCGACATCAAACGAACATCATCTTCGACATCTCATCGACCACTCATCATGCCCTCTTCGTGCTCCTCTTCCCCGCCTCGATTGAGGACCACATGGAGCACCGCGAGACTTGGTGGTGTCTTGCTTCGTTGATGAATCGTTATGTCTCAAGTGAATGGTGAACCATCGTTGGCCTTCCCCAACACCTTTCCTGCCAGATCTTTATACTACAGATGTGTCGTTACTCGATTCGGTGGCGCAGACTTGTCCTCCCTCATCTCGCCGCACGCACACACTCTCTGTACTATTTGGCTTGCTGTGAGCAGCGCACTGGCTGGCACTATAGCAAAAAGGCACCAACATATTAAATATAGCTGAGAACACATGGACTTTAGTGAATGTCGGTGCATCTCATTGGCCCAGATTTAGGGAGTAGCTACACCCGAGAACCAAAATGAATATCCGAACCTAGCTTGCACATGCAACTTCGTGGTATGCATGTCACAATAGGTATACACAGATCAAATCGAACCTAATATTGTACGTGATCCATGGTTTTCATGCCATCAAATATCTCACATTAATTACGAAATCTAAAAGTTAAACTACCGTCGCACCTATGTATTTACACATCCTCTCTTCCCTTCACAATGTCTTTTTATATGTGAATTCTCCTGCGTTGGTAGACCTAGCGGATCGCGATGGTTGATTCGTTGTTGTTTTCTCTCTATTTTGCCTGCTAGTCTTTGGATGGCAATGGTAGGTATCAGGACTAGGAACAGAGGTGCTCCCTCATTTAGCTGTTTTAGTCCACTAAGCTTTTTCAGGTAGTCTATACATCTCAGGCCATGATAATGAACCCGTATGCCCACCTCCATCGATTGTACCATCGTTCACGATTCATGTTTTACGGGCAGGTGTGGTACCACGTGTTAGGTGGAGAATTCTTTTGGCTAGCATATGAATGTGTTGCGCACTAATATGTCTGCATATTAAAATTGTGGCTTGCACGACTAGCAATGACATATGAGTTCCACATAGTTGATCTGCAAAGAGTCCATTTAATTCAATCTAGCTAGTGTAATTGCCTATGCAACCTTGAAAATTTCAATTAACGTTGATAAAATTAAGGATTTTGCGCATGTAGAAAGTTCAACACATATACGGGCAAAAACGAAGATAACAAAGGTTGTACCGGCATTTTGTCAAATTCCTCTCATCTTACAAACAGATGCACAAACAACTTACGTTGGCACTAAGAAATCGTTAGAGAAGAACTTCTCCATGATTAGCAAATTCTCTCCACAACATATCAGGAAAGCATGAGGATCTTTATCATTTATTAATAAAAATAACTTGAATCAAGGATCAACAAATTACCATAATTTGAAAGTATATGATAAATATATAGCCTAGCCCTTTTGCCCTTTCCATCAGTGTAGAATTTTGATTGAATTCGCTAGTCTATCAATTCCATCCAGAGCCAAATGTTATCAAGTTCAAGACCCGACATGTATTGCTCATGCATGGAACCCATCATTATCTGAACCACGTGACTTTCATGAGGCGCAGTTGAGTCCTCATTGGAAAGATGCAATGAACAAAAAATTTGGTGCCTTGCAATAACAAAGAAACTCGTTTCCTTTTTCCTCATTAGGGTGGGGTTAATATTATTGACTCAAAATGGGTTTTCAAGGTTAAGAAGCGAGATGATGGTTCTATCATGATACAAGGCTTCGTTACATAGCAAAATTCTTTGAACATTGTCATGGTTTGGACTATGAAGATACTTTCGGCCTGGTGGTTAACTGGCCACAATTCAGTTATTGTTATAGCTTGATATTGCTAGGGAATGGCATCTTCGTCAGTTTTTTTGTTCGGAAAATGCGTTGTTGCATGGTATATTGGACGATGAACTTTATATGCGACAGCCTTCTGGATTTGAGAATCCTGCGCGTCCTTAACAATTGTGTCGTCTTGTTAAAGCTATCTATGGGCTTAAGCAAGCACCGATAGCATGGCATGCTCGTCTGAATTCAGTTCTTGGTGATCTTGGATTAAAAGCTTCTTCTGCAGATACATCCATGTTCATTTTTGCAGCAACCAGATGTCACTATTTATCTCTTAGTGTATGTGGATGACATTATTGTGTTGAGTTCTTCCACAACAGCTACTAATCTCGTCTTGTATCCTCACCGCAGTCAGCCTTTGCAATCAAGGATTTTGGTCCCCTACATTTTTTCTTGGTATTGAGGTGTCACATCCATCGACTGTTGGTCTTTTTCTTACTCAAAGAAATAATCGACTGAGTTGCTTTGTTGTGTTGGAATGCTCAAGTGTCAACCCGCCACCACTCCCGTGACAACAACTGAAAAATTGTGTACCTCTGTTAGCTCTCTTTTGTCTCATGATGATGCCACTCGTTATCATAGTATTGTTGGACGGTTACAGAATCTTACAGTTACTCGTCCATATTTTTCATATACAGTTAATCGGGTTTGACAGTTTTTCATGAGCCACGGTGTACTCATTGGACTACAGTCAAGTGTATCCTATACTATGTAAAGCTCACGGGCAATCATGGGCTTCGTATTCATCCATCCACCGATATCGTATGTCTGCTTTTTCGGATGCGGGTTGGGCTAGAAATCCTAATGATCAGCGATCAAACCGGGGGTTATGACACTCTTTGGCGGCAATTTGATCACGTGGAGCGTCCGTAAGCAAGCGACTGTATTCCACTCTAGCACTGAGTCCGAGTACAAGGCTCTTCAAATGTCACAACTGGGTTAATATGTGTGAACAGTCATTACTTAAGGAGCTTCGTATTACACTTGATCGTCCTCCTACTTTCTAGTGTGACAATATTGGAACAACTTATCTTTCCACCATTCATGTGATCCATGCAAGGACAAGTCACATTTAGGTAGACTTTCATTTTGTTCGAGAAAGGGTTGCTAAGTTTTTTAAAAGTCGATTCATTTCCTCTAAGGATCAAGTTGCTGACATCTTCACCATGTCTCTACCGCCTGGTGTGTTTTGGTCGTTTTTAGATACAAGGCCAATGGCCCGACGTTAAATTAATAACGCCAGAACGGCGAAAGGATACATGATGCTGCACCCAGCTTACACGAAAGCACAACACACCCACACAAGATGACTCCCACCGGAGCAACACCCGGGATCGCCAGCAAAGGCGCGGCCATTACAGTTACTACACATACGGGAGGCAAGCGCAAGACGTCTACAGTGTCGGGCCGGAGCTCCTCCAAAGGACGAGCCATTTTCACGCGCGCCGTCGAGAACCCGCCACCGCTGCAGCAACGCCACCAGGGGCCGACCACCCCCAGGAACCAAACCAAGCTGCCCGCAAACCGCCAAGCAGCGCCGAGGGAGGAGAAGACCCGGATGTGCCGACCCGCATCAAGCCTGGCCGAGGGAGACACGCCGCAGCTCCAACCATCCGAAGACACCGCAGCTCCGCCATACCTCCGTCGTAGAACCACACGTCGAGTGCTCCAAGGCGGCGTCTTCAAGAAGAACACGACACCAGAGCGCCGCCACCGCCCGATCCGAGGATCCGGGTTTTCACCCGGAGCACGATGGAGACCAAGAGAACACCGCAACGACACCTTCAACAAGGGAACAACGTCTGGAGACGCCGCTGCCGTGACCCAAAGGGTAGGGTTTCCCCTCGGAAAACTCTCTGCCTCCAACCCGGGGGATGGACCGCCGCAAGACGGCACCCACCCCACCGCCACGACGATCAGCTCCCAGCCACCACGCCGCCCACACGATCGGTGGTTGCCGACCAACACCTGGGCCCCTGGCTCGCCCGCCCGCCAAGAGGACCCCCGCCACCCAAGGCCGCAGACCCTCGGCCGGGCCATGGCACTGCAGATGTCACCTCAACACAACATAGCAGCACACGGCCCAAAACCCCACGACCCAGATCGGGCCCGTCGGCCCAGATCTGAGCCCGCAACGCACCCACTGCCCCTCGCAGTCGGCGCTCGAGGAGGGCCGCTCGGCCACGACGAGGAAGAGCATGGCCGCGGCACGCCGGCCGCCGCGCCGTCTCCCCCACGGCAGGGGCCGGCCCCTGCCAGCCCGCGCCACGCCGCCAAGCCGCGAGCGCCCGAGCCCCTCCTCCCGCTTCCCACCGAGCTCCACCGCCGCACCCCACACCCCGACTTCGGCCGCACCAAAGAGCCGCCGCCGTCGCCGATATGGCAGGACCACGCAGCCACCGCGCAGCCGCAGAGCGGCCACGCCACGACGCCCCGCGCCAGCGTCATGCCCCTGCCGACCGCAGCGCCCGCGCCGCCGCCGCCGACGCCGCACGGGCCCGATCTGGCCCCGTCAGCTCATGGACAATTTCGATAAGGGCCAGGGCCCCGTCAAGAATAAAACGGCCTTTCATGAAAGCAGTCTGCGTTGGGCTGATAATTCTGTTCGCAATCGGATCCAGACGAGGTGTGTTTTGGTCGTGTCAGGCACACAATCTCAACTTTTTTATGGTGGCTGAGATTGCGGGAGGGTGTTAAAGTGTATCCGTTGTTAGTACTACTCTGATGATTAGTTTAGTTAGTATTCTGACGATAGCTTGCTAATCATGGCTAAGAGTTGCTAGGCTGTTAAAATGTGTAGCTATCTGTAAACATCCTGATCAATATACCTTTTGTCTATTAGTATATACATTATGCAGAATTTGTTTGCATCTGTCTTTCTCATCGTAATGACTAGAATAATCAATCTCTAATTATGGGGTACGGAATTCACAAGTTTCAACGTAGAATCATGGTGACATTGGCTAAACTTATTTGTACATATGCTGCTATAATTCGTCAGAACTGGCCGCAGTCACTTGTCAGGACGGTGGACCTCTTCCCATCGTAGGCAGTTTTTTATATCTGCCCGTTTGATGTGGGTTAATATTTTCCTTAAACACATTACCAAGCTCCAGGGCCGGGAGGTCAACGACGCATTACTCCAGCCTTGACGGTGGCGGTCAAGTGGGCCGTTTCGACGGAGCTGCGGCGAGACTATCAGGGTTCAAAGCACTTCACCTGCCAGGGCACGGCAGAGGTCACGAATGCGGACACGAGCAGGCTGCTACAGCTAGGATCATACTCATAATTCATGTTGCATTTCTACTAGTGTAAAATTTGTAAATTTCACACTAAAAAATGATAAAATGAATTATAAATATGATTTAGGTGGGATCCCACTTGACACCTTAGTTATGGCGCAAGGTTAAGAGCGACGACAACATCGAGATCTTTAACAGTCACCAACTACTACGAAACACGATCATACTCTGATAAACTTCAATAGACGTCTTGCAAAGCCCACTCTGCAAGGTTCGACAATTCTACACAAACAAGACTACACAGTTTCTTTTTCCCCGAAACGTTGTTCTTTTAAGATGATTTCGCTGCCAGATAGTCAGATCATTGATCAAGAGAAGCCAGAACAAAACCCATAAAAGTTGTAAACAACATAACTTGATTATAGCGTCAGGAGAGAGGTGTCTGACGATTATTTTCAGCTATCAGCTGATCCGTGAGATGTACAACAATGACGCAGCAGGCAAGAGATATGCAGACAAAAACACAATTTGACACTAAGTTCAGGGCTCACTTATTCATTCATCACAATTCATCCAAAGCTGATGCATCACGGCATGTTTACACAGGTAACAACACTAGGACAACGATACGGAAGCAACAAATTCACAACAGACCAGACGAGGACACACTGACAGCACCACTGGAGCACGCCCAGGGCACCAGACCTGTGAACCCAGAGCCAGATGCAGCTTCCATGGCAGAGAGCTTACTGACCACCACGGAGGCGTAGCACCAGGTGAAGGGTGGACTCCTTCTGGATGTTGTAGTCAGCAAGGGTGCGGCCATCCTCCAGCTGCTTTCCAGCGAAGATGAGGCGCTGCTGGTCCGGAGGGATGCCCTCCTTGTCCTGGATCTTTGCCTTGACGTTGTCAATGGTGTCTGACGACTCAACCTCAAGGGTGATGGTCTTGCCGGTGAGGGTCTTGACGAAGATCTGCATACCACCACGGAGCCTGAGCACCAGGTGGAGGGTGGACTCCTTCTGGATGTTGTAGTCAGCCAGGGTACGGCCGTCCTCAAGCTGCTTTCCGGCAAAGATGAGGCGCTGCTGGTCCGGAGGGATACCCTCCTTGTCCTGGATCTTTGCCTTGACGTTGTCAATGGTGTCTGACGACTCGACCTCAAGGGTGATGGTCTTGCCGGTCAGGGTCTTGACGAAGATCTGCATACCACCACGGAGCCTGAGCACCAGGTGGAGGGTGGACTCCTTCTGGATGTTGTAGTCAGCGAGGGTACGGCCGTCCTCGAGCTGCTTTCCGGCAAAGATGAGGCGCTGCTGGTCCGGAGGGATGCCCTCCTTGTCCTGGATCTTCGCCTTGACGTTGTCGATGGTGTCGGAGGACTCCACCTCGAGTGTGATCGTCTTGCCAGTAAGGGTCTTCACAAAGATCTGCATCTGTAAATACAAAGCAGACCAGAGTTAAGGCACAGTAAACGGAAATCGGCAGTAGAGAAGCAATACATGCGAACGAAAATATTAACCATGTTGATCCAACTTCTAGCAATTCTATGCTTAAGTACGCAACCAGCTAGATGGAACAGCAATAATATCGTCTTACCAAAATGATTTTCAGAGTAGAATAGACGCCGAACTACGTATCCTACAAGCAAATACGAAGCCCAACAGTAGATTCCAGGTGTATCCCTCCACAGATCAGGCATAGAGCAATTTAACTCCAACCTGAGCACTACAAATAACAGTAATCCTACGTTTATTCAGCTAGCTACACCTAGACAAATGAACCGAACCAACATCAATCGCACCTCAAAGAGAGACCAAATCAGAACTATGAACCAACGAAGATATTAACCATGTTGCAACTGCTAGCAGTTATATGCTTAAGTACGCAACGAGCTAAGATGAATCAACAATAATAATGTCATACCCACACGATTTTCAGAACAGAATCTGCACAACTACGGATCATACAAGCAACTATGAGGCTCAACAGTAAATTCCAGGCGTATTCGTTCACAGATCAGGCATAGAGCGATTTAATCAGAACATGAGCGCTACAAAAATCAGGAATCCACGGGAATACTCTACTTGCTGTGTTTGGATGCACAGAATTCGCCTCCGAATTGAATTGGCAATGGAATACCAAATCAACGCCGCGAATGGAATACCAGAAATGTTGTTTGGATGTGCACGGTATTCATCTGTAGAATCAACGCTGCGAATGGAATTCTAAAACCTGTTTGGATGCATGTTGTGTGGAATTGAATGTTTTTTAACTTTGAACAATATAAAACTTTGAAATATGAATGAAATATACACATATATATTAGAATGATATTTATTTTTCACATAATAACCTTTTTCTTCTTTCCATTTTTCTTTTCTCCTTTTATTTTCCTATTCTCTTTCCTAAAAATAAATAAGAAAAAGGCAAAATCTACAAAATAGAACACACGACACTAGATCGGGCCAGATTGGAGAAATTTCCAGCACTTCTTCTGCAAAAAAAAAAATCTAAACATGAACTAGATCGGGCCAGAGCTTGGTCGGGGACGAGCTTGGTCGGGGGCAGGCTTCGATCTTGGTCGGGGACGAGCTTGGTCGGGGGCGGGCTTCGATCTGCAGTGCACGAGCTCGGGCTGCAGAGGAGAGGAGAGGGGAAGGGGAGGAAGGGGAAGAGGGCGGACGGGGGCGGCGGCGCTCAGGGGCGAGCTCGGGCCGGACGCGCAAGGGAAGGGGAGAGGGCAGCGGGGATGGGGAGGCGGCGGGGAGGGGGCGGCGGGGATGGGGAGGCAGCGGGGATGGGGAGGCGGCGGGGAGGGGGCGGCGGGGATGGGGAGGCGGCGGGGATGGGGAGGCGACGGGGAGGCGGCGGCGGCCGGCGGCGGTGAAGAACCCTAGCCACGGTGGAGCTTGTCGCCTCGCTGTTCTTTTCTTCGGGACAGAGCTGGGAGGGAGCGAGCTGGGAGGGAGCGAGCGAGCCTCCAATTCAGAGCGAATACGGAGGTTCACACCTCTGAATCGGTACCCAGGTAAATTAGGCGCGGGCGGGGGTGAGCTCGGAATTGGTGGCGAATTCCAGGGACCAATACCACAGACATCCAAACGCTGGAATTCGGGTTTCCAATTCCAAAAAGCCAATTCAGAGGCCAATTCCGTGCAACCAAACACTGCCGTATATTGAGCTCCAACCAAGCGGAAACAGGCAGCTACAACTCTAGATGAACCGAACCAACAACAATTGAGCCTCAAATCGGCAGATCTACTCGATAACCCAGGCATAACCGAGCGGAATCAGCCAGCTACACCACTAGATGAACCGAACCAACAGCACATCCACAACAATAATAACAGCACCGCCCGCAGATCTACTCCAAATTATAAGCAATCGAGCGGAATCAACAGCAGTCGATCTACGATACTGCTACGCACGAACAGGAGGAACGCGTGCGGGGGCGATCGAGGACTCGCGTACCTTGGAAGGAGCACGAGGGAGCCTTCGTTTCGATCGGTCTGGGGGATTTCTCGGTCAAGATCGGAGAGGGGATATTAGGAGACGGGAGTGGGGCAGGATTTTATAGGCGGCTCCGGTAGGAGGAAGAGTCCTACGAGGCCACGGCAGAGGTGACGACGACGGGTGCGGAGAGGAGGAGGAAGGAGGAGAGGCGGTTGCGGAGTTCTCGGTGACCTGCACATTTTTTGCTGTTTTTTTTTTTCATATTTGTTTGTTTACTTTCAATACTCATTATCAGAATCTTGAGCCCGCGACTAGACCCGTACTAACATGTATATGGATCCTCTTCTTGTTGCAGCACGATGTATATGTAGGTCCATCTTAACTCTAAGCCACAACAGGAATAACTCTGATCCATGTTCTCCATTGCTATCATATCTCTTATCTTTATTACAGAAATTCTACAGTTTTGAACTGCGGCATGCAGATATAATTATATGTACGCAACCCCCCTTCCCAATATCTCTTTGAGATTTTAATTTCTTAGCACTGAAGAACTAGCCCGGTTGATTTGTCTAGCCACTTGATGGGTATGGTAGGCATCAGGAGATAGGTAGAAACTAGGAACATATATGCCGGTTGATCCAGCCTTGGATCTGTTATATGTGCGACCATCGGGGGCCTTGGCGATCTTTCGTAAGCTGGCATGGACCCTAGGAGCCATTGTTTGTCATGGGTTGACCCATCCGCGGTAAATATTGTTCATCGGCTCATCTTCTTCGTCCGTCATGTCATCAACGAGTCAGCCACACACTCTTCCTTCTCATCTTGCTGTTTCGGCGACATATATTAATGGGTTAATTAGATATATGTCACTCCAATTCATGCGAAATCGAAAAATGCCAGCCCAACTCTCTCATACTTCTACATATGCCACTTTACTCATTACTGCTCCATTTTTGGTACGAAAACTGGATACATACTTTGTCTCGAACGATTTTGCCCTTAACTAAAAAGAACAAAAGTCCAGCTCATCCCTTCTCTCACTCCCGTGCATCTCCTCTGCCCAGGTACAAACCTAGCAGGCAGGGCGCCGCCGCTGCTACCCTTCCTCGTCGGCGCGCCCCGCAGCTCTCCCCCACTCCCAAAGCGCCGCCACCCTCTGCATCCCACACCCGCCGCCCCTCCTTGAGCCCGCTTTGCCTGCGCGAGCTGACCGAGATCGTCGCCTTCTCTTCCCTCCCATGTTCCGCTCCTCCTTGTAGAAGCTTCGTCGGCTCCCCGCAGCACTTTGGCTCGGAGACGGCTCGAAGATGTGGTGCTGACATTATAACGGTTAGAAATAGACCTGACATTATAGCTGCACATTTCACAAGCCAATGGCAAGAACGTTGATCAAACACATTAGTGGCCACCCAGAGATAGCGGTTTGTATATTCGGGAGTTCATCCATCTCTGGATCATGCTTGATGCGTCACTTTGGTACCTGATGTTCACGACATGGCTAACTGGTGGGACTTTATCAATCTCATTCATAGTTTGCCGTATAATTTTTTTATAAAGGGTATGTTAATACTCATAGCATCGGATGAATACAAATTAGTTTACACTCAAGACCTCTGCATAACAAGTATTTTTCTTGAAACACATTACCAATATTTGGAGATACTAGTCCATTTTGCAATAAAAACATTGGTATAGTACAATTGGTTCGTACTAAATAGTTTTGTAATCTCGGGACAGGTTATAATCTGTATTTAAAAAATATAAGAACATAAAATATTTTCTGTTCAGATGTGAAATATTGAATACTATTTTCATATTTTAACTGGCTTTAACTATATTTTGAAATGAATGTAGTCATCCTCAATGACCAACTCATTTGCGCCACAGTAGAGCCCCCATGTGGGCGGGGTCATCTTTTTACAACATGTCACATGCGTAGCTTCAAACTATTCTGCACGTTTGCCTGCAATAGGAATAACTCTTTGCACCTAATATAATAGATGATCCTCGTGCTCTCCATGCTATCAAATCTCTCACATTTATTACAGAATTTAAAAGTTAAACAGTGGCATTTCTATTTACACAACCTCTCTTCCCCTCACAATATCTTTTATGTGTATTCCCCTACATGTTGGTATAACTAGTGGTTAGCGATGGCTGATTTGTTGTTATTTTCTCTCTTTTTCGCCGCTAGGCTTTAGATAGGAATAGTAGGTATCAGGATTCAGGAGAGAGCTACTCTCTTGTTCCGCTCTAATAGTCCACTGAGTTTCTCCAAGAAATCAGCATCAGTTGGGCTATGATGATGAACTCGCACTCCCACCTCTGTCGATTGAAGCATTTTTCTCGATTCGTGCCGTACTGGCTCATGAGGAACTGCATGCGTGGTGGAGAATTCGTTTGGCTAGCATATGCATGTGTTGCGTATTGATGTGCGTGCACAGCAAAATTGTGGATTACACGGCTAGCAATGACATATAAGTTCCACATTGCTGATCAGTAAGTGGATGCATTTAGTTCAATCTAGCTATTGTAGTTGCCAAGGTTGTCCGGCATTGTGTGAAATACATCTCTTCTTTCGAATAGATGCACAAATAACTTGACATTAGGACAGAGAAATCATTAGAGAAAGAAATTTTCCATGATTAATAGCAATTTTTTCTTTGCAACATAGCAGCAACGCATGAGAATCTTTATCATTCATTAACACGAAGAACTTGAAGCAACACATCGGATCTTCATCATTCATTAATATGAAGAACTTGAAGCAACGAGCAACAAATTACCATCCTTTAGAAGTATATGCATTGTATAGAATTTGCTTGCATCTATCTTTCTCGTGGTAAAGATTAGAACAACCATTTTCTAATCATGGGGTGTGAAATTCACAAGTATCAACGTACAATCATGGTAAAATTGGCTCAACTTAGTATTTGTTCATACGCTGCTAACAAATTGTCAGAATTG